>JABSTQ010011329.1:265000-649525 GCA_013358835.2 Ixodes persulcatus | reverse complement strand
CAGCGGGCTCGATTTTTCTATGGGAGATGACGACGACGACGTTGAGAGGATGACACACAGGGCGACGGCAGTGCCTTAATTTGAGCCCCTGGGCCTCGGTTCCTCGGAGGCGGCAGCATCTACTTTGGCTGGGCTACCTCCTTGAAGCCTGATGCTTCGACCCCAGTGGACCCCAGTGAGCAACAGCGCCATCATGTTCCTGGGGCTCCTTCATGCACCGATCGAACGGCGTGCCAGGGGTGCTATGTTGCGCTTTTTGGACTCCCAGGAGACTTGGAAGAGGGAAGTGACGTCAACGACTAGAGAAACGCAGATTGGATGTTGACAGAAGAAAACAAAATCAACATCCAATCTGCATTTGCTGCGTTGTTGACGTCACTTCCCTCTCCCTAGTCTCCTGGGGTGCTATGTTGCGCTTTTTGGACTCCCAGGAGACTTGGAAGAGGGAAGTGACGTCAACGACTAGAGAAACGCAAATTGTATGTTGACAGAAGAAAACAAAATCAACATCCAATCTGCATTTGCTGCGTTGTTGACGTCACTTCCCTCTCCCTAGTCTCCTGGGAGTCCAAAAAGCGCAACATAGCCCCCCTGGGAGTCCAAAAAGCGCAACATAGCCGCCCAGATCCCCATGACTCGCTGCTCACCCGCCCAACCCGCCTCCACGAAATCTGGACTTCTGCGAATCGAACCGCCATCCCCCCCCCCCGCCCCCCCGCCAATTGCAACAACCCATGTCGTCGTCATCTTGCATGTACATACTCATCACATTATCATGTTTCCTAGACGCGGCACCGCGGGCCTCCATGGTACGGGCTGCTGCCTTTCCGCGGTGCCGCGTCTCTCCAGAGCCAAAAAATAAAGACTAAAGACTAAAGCAGTCGGCAAACGGACAGATATTTTGTTAGGTTGCTTTAGGCCGCAAGACAGTGCAAATTAGCGAAAGTGAGTGCTCCATTTATATCTCTACCTTTTTTGTTTTCCCAATGAAATGAGTTTTTTCTTCTTCGTATACTTCGGTTTGTGATAGGGTACCTTGGTGTTTCTGTACACTGCGCGACATTGTTACCGGGAACAATCAATATCCTGTTGTTATTTTTCACCTCAAATACGAGGGGCTTACATCAACCTATTGGTGTGGAATAAAGCGCTCGTTTGGGGCATTAATCTGAGCGACAAACTTTCAGCTCTCTCAACAGCTGTCAAAGAAATAAACTGCAAATAAAAGCGATTCTATCGTGTTCGTATTAACAGTGAAGCTCAGTGTATGTATCTCCCTTGGGGGATGAGATGAAACCATTTTGCTTGGCTACACTTCTTTTCATTTCTTTTTTGTGCTTTTGAAATTGCGTTTTTCAGCTTAAGCTCCTGCCTAGTTTCAGCCTCACCTGTGCTACTATGTTTTCTTGCAATAGAAGGCCACGCAACACAGGCTACTTTTACAATGCTGAAGTCAACAGAAACACTGTAATTTGATTATATGCAATATGCACACGCACATCTGAGAAGCAAAATGGGAGTCGTTAGTAAATGTTTTTTTATTAAAATATTTCTAGACGCCTTTCAGCCTATGTTGGACGAGCATTTCGCTCAGTATAACAGCTTGGATATGATTCACTGTGATAAGTTTACGCATTCTAATATTAAAAAAAAAGAAACATGCCCATGCATGGTCTTCGTAGGGTTCGTCCAGCTCACAAATTGTACTTTCTGCTCACATCACTGTTTGGTGCTTCACGACGAGCACCCTCTTGTGACCAGAAACGTATGGCTTCTGATTCTTTGATGGACGGCATGGACGTGCTGTGCGGTCAGCAAAACCCCAACAGTTGTCCAGGGGCGCTCTCTTGTCATTGACGGCCTAATAAAAAGAAGAAAAAAGGCACTCTTACAACACGGCAGTATTTAAACACTACCAAAACATGTGACATGGAACTTGTTACTCATATAAGATAAAGAGTATTTCCATGGTAGGGTTGCAAAAAAATGTGTATCGTAAATTTAAGAAAAAATAGCTGTTTCTTAATTTCGCTAAGCTGTCAAACTGTGCATTTAAAACGAAACTTCTGAAAAGCGTTCTAGTCTACCGCTATTGCTTAGAAGGCCAGTGTTTTGTTTGATACATTTTGAATTGTTTATGCCTTTCTGGTTTTCACCAGACAAAAACTTGACATGGAATATTCTTTCGACCGTTTATGGTAACTTTTTCGAAACACCGCCGGGTAACATATTCCAGAGCCTTTTATACTGGGAGAGTTCGGCGGTTCTTTGATCCAGCCACCAGTCTGGCAGCACTGATCAAACAGTCTGGCAACTGTGCGCATCGCACTCCGAGTTTCGTTGTCCGCCATGATGTGCCTTGCCGTCTAGCGTGGAGCGAGAGACGACGATGAAAATGATCGTTCTGCGCTCTGCCAGACGTTAGAAGAAAACGAAATGGGGGGCTGCAGTGCCGTTGGGTGCTCGAACAACGCGAAAAAGGGGTTCAGGATGTACCGGTTCCCGCAAGGAAAAGAAAACCGCGCAAGGCACAAGATCTGGGAGACCAAACAAAAAAGGGCTGACTGGAAGCCGACTTCGAGTGCTCGATTGTGCGAGGTAAGTTATAATTAACGTATGATTAACGTCACAAAATGCTTGTTTTTACACTTTCTCCTTACGCCAACAAAAGCACGAACGGCAAAGCCTACACGCGTATACATCGCATGTCAATGGGGACCCACTCGCCGGGAGGCACATCATGGCGGAAGCGGCGCCCGCTGAGTCCGCTAGACCTAGCGGGCCGTAAGCCACTCCCACCCGCCGAACTCTCCCAGTATAAAAGGCTCTGACATATTCGGCCGCCATATTTTGGGCATCACTTTTAGTGCGAGACTTGTGACTAGAACCGAGTTCATATTCAGCATTGACGCATCATTCGTGTCTAATACATTTAGACTCGCATCCGCGACAAACAATGACGCAGCTCTCTTGCTCCCTAGACGCTTGGCCAAAATAAGGCGGCCTTGAAGAATAGAGGCAGCATGGCATGCACTTTTAAAAGGGCTGCATTCAAGTCTCTTTTATTTTCTAAATCTACCAAGGAAATCCAAGGCAAACAGTTCCGGAGGAAAGTTAAACAATTCATAAATTGCGATTGAATATGAATAAGTAAAGTTGAGAGGAATGGTTTTTTTGGTGCGGCTAGCAAGCGCTATGCTCGTGGTCAACTTTCAGTGTCATTAGAGAGTTTTAGTAGATCGTTCCGATGACTCCGATAACGATACCCGATACTCTGCCTCCGCCTTTGCGCTTACATATATAGTATCGGTATCGGGGGTATCGGAGGTATCGGAACGATCTACTAAAACTCTCTATTTTCGACAGGAGGACGCGTGCACAGGTATAATCGGCGTTCAAGCACGCGCTCCCGTACATCTGATTGCGTAGCCATAGAAGGCTCACAAAAACGCGACGGCTTTACCGACACCGTGTTGGTTGCAAAGTGATACTCGTTCACTTCGTTTGATTATGCTCTTTTGTGTTACATAAAACTCAAATGGAATGGTTTACTTTTCACACGTGGGACGTACGCTTTACTTCTTGATTCGGCCTCTTTCAAGCTGAGGTCAAGGTGAAAAACATCGACGCGTATTGAGAAAGTGCAGCCATCTTGAGATCTAAGCGATCACGCTAAGAACGCTGAGGGAAGTCCGCTCTGCAACTTGTAAAGCGGAGGGCACGCTCACTCCGCTAACTATACGCTCCAACACAGAGCGGGCTACGCATGCGCGGTGGGGGCGATGCTTCTTCCAGAGCGTAAAGTAGAGCATAGAGAGCTCATAAAAGTGGCCTACTAAAACTCGCAGATTAAAAGCGCGCTCGTCGTGACTTGTCCTGACACTGCCCATGTACACCTTGTTTTTTTTGTGCCGAAACAAAAGTAAATACGTAAATTATTGGCGTATCAAAAAGAGTAACTTTTTACTAGACAGAGCAGCTGTGCTAAAAACAATGGAAACACGACATTTACACAAACCGTGCAGGGTCTCACCTGTGAGCACAGCTCCAGTTTCGCCAGGGTCAACCCCCTATGTTTGTTCATGTCAGCGAGCAGGTGGCCGAACCTCTCGTTGATGTGAACCACGATGAGGGTCTCAATACTGGAGAACACCGACAAGTTCCGTCCAAGCGCTCATCCAAGTTCGAACAGATGGTTGCGATAGGCCAGTCGACAAAGATCCATGCAAAGCGTCTGGCCAGATTGGCAACACCCTGCGCCGATCTGTAGGGTTCTGGGATTTGGAGGCCCACTTGCAGAGCAGCTTCTTTAAGCGGGATTGCGTCCTAAAGGGTTTCTCTTCTACGTTGGCAATATCCAGCAAACCGCGTTCGGAAAGGAAGCTTCGGTGCTTCATGGCATGAGGGATACAAATCATTGACTCGGTGTCTCGCCAGCAAGTCTCCTTCATTGAGAACCGCGGGGATTCATCGTGCAGGTGTCTTGCTATCCTTGAGCAACACTGTACTCGTACTTCGCAAAATGGTGAACTCGGAATGCACAAACTTCGTCCTTTTCTTTTATTTTTCTACTTCGAATACGTTAATCTGTTTCAGTTTTAATTCGAGAGGAGCAGAAGCTACAAGAGCGAGTGCCGCCCTTTCAGCGTCATTGACCAGCACGCGCGCTCGTGCAGTGCAAGTCCCGATACCTTCGGCTTCTCTCGCACACAGGATGGAACGATTATATTTATATTTTATAGCGTAATATGCTTCGGGTGTGTGCCTACTCTTTTGTGTTCATTATTCTCGCCTTCGCTTTTACCACATTTACAAACACGCTCCCTTTCACTTTCTTGGTGTTAACGTTTAGTTTTTTCTGTCTTAGTAGTACTATAAACGTCCCTTGTGGGGCTACGCAAGCGAATTTTTCGAACGCTCTCAAAACGCTCTTACGCTGAAGCAAAACCGTCTACTAAAACGCGTTTTTGGACCTCCGCTTCCCATTCCGCTGAAGCAGGCCGCGCATGCGCAGTTTGGCACCCTCAGAGCGGAGCGGAAAATGGAAACGGTCTACTAAAACTCTCTATTATATATGTAATAAATTGTACAAGACTGCGCTTTTAAAACGTATATTAATTTCGGATAAACGCGCACGAACACCACCGCGCCGCTCGACAAGAAACATGTTTTTTTTTTTTTTTTTTTCACGTCGATACCCGATATATTTTTATGTAGTTTCGCTATGGCCTTGCTTCTCCGACATTGTGACGTAACCACTCGGAGTGCTACGGCCTTCTCTTCTAGGAGGTGTTGGCTCCGAGTGGTTACGTCACAATGTCGGAGATGAAAGGCCATGGCGCAACTGTGTGTACAAATATCTAGTATCAACGTGAAAACAATGTTTCTTGTCCAGCGGCGCGGTGGTGTTCGTGCGCGTTTATCCGACATTAATTTACGTTTTAAAAGTGCAGTCTTTCACACGACCACATGGGCCGTGTTTGAAGGATTTTCACTCCCGCCGTCTTGAACTTTTGCCTTCAAAAACCTTCCTTGCTTTTTTAGCGTTGCTCTATTTGTGCTTCCATGTGATCCGTTAGAAAAGATTTAGAACATAGCCATAGTAAATAGTGCATAAGAGCAACCGTACAGATATTTCTTGCACTTTATTGATAGCAACTCGCAGGAACAGGTGGACAATGCAGAACTCCTTGCCGATATATGATGCAAAGCACTAAAAAAAAAAAAAGATATCACCTTACACCCTTTTGTCCCATATAATACACCCCAAAACTTCAGTTCGATGAACAGCGCCCTATAGTCGAACAGACGGGCCCCAATTTTACGAGGGGCTTGATAATGGTGCGATATAACTTTTTAAATATCTAAAGTACATATCAAAGACTACATAAAGAAAACAATGAGGTTTTGCAGTAGGACCAAGAAAACTCCGATTATTTATTTTGTAGTCAGTAACACGTACATCATCTATTTTAATAAGTTGTACAACATGGCTATCAAGACCCTCGTAAAATTTGGGGCCGTCTGCTCAACAATAGGGCGCTGTACGTCGAATTGAAGTTTGGGGGTGGATTATATGGAACAAAGGGTGTAAGGATACACCCTTTTTTCTGAGAGTGATACGCGCGACACACCTTCAAAACTTTGCCGCGGCGTCGATTCTTAATCGGTATCCAAGCGTGCGAAGGCACAGAGACGCAGCACTTCGGAATGCCAAGAAAGCTTTGATCACGCCATGAGACCGGCGAAACTTGCTTTCGACGAGTTATGCCTTATTCCTGCGGCGTTGCGCTTTCGTAAAAATTATCACGTGTTCTCAAAGGCCAGTCTCACCGTTTTCACAGGGGTTTAAGAACCGTCTTCTGCGAATGACGACGCACGAGTAGAAAACGTGACTTCAGCACGCTGCCGCCAGCCTATGCAACGCTCGCAAAAACGCGATTTCGCTGCATGCAAGATGGCCGTCCAGTGGCCGCACTCGCGGAGCGGGGAAGCGTGATCCAGCAGTTTGCATAGAGATCAGTGTCCCCGACTTGGCCAGAGTCGGCCAGGGAAGTGCAACTAATTTCTTTACACCCATAGGACGCGAAAGCCAGTGGAGAGCAACTTCCTATACCGCCCATATAGGAGGTTACTGCTGCAGAAGGCAGTACTCGCAGCGCCTGTAAGTGTACACTAGCGCACGCTTCTTGAGCTTCGGGAATTTAGCAAAAGGTCTGTTGGGTATTTGCCTTCCATAAGACAACTGAGCCTCGTTGCAGAAAGGGAGTACTTATCCGGTACGCAAGGGGTCTTCCAAATCATTAAACTCCAAAATACAAAATTTATCTGACAAGTCCGAATAATAAAACACTTTGCTCTCACGTGCTATCGTTTTTTTTTTAAGGTTTACTTGAACAATTTAGTTTTTTTGTTTGTTTTTTTCGCAACGCCATGCCCGCCACTCGGGAGCGGGGACGGCGGCGGAGACGGTGTCAACTTCAAGGACTGTCCGACTGTCGGCCTTGATGCTGCTGATGCCGCATGGTTCTGGTCGGTGTGTTCGTGCATCATGCAGTTTAAACGGAACAAGCGAGCGCGTTATAAAAGAAAGAGTGTTCCGCTTCGCAACCTTTAAAAAAATAAAAGTGCTCATATTTCGAAACATGTTCGAAACATGATTAACGACGCGGTTCAAAAGTCATGTTGGCACTCCATTATGACGTCGATTCAGGTTGTGTTTTCCCGGATTAATGTTGCAAAGTATCCTCAATAATTTATTTGCAAGCAGCGTTCGTACATTGTTGCAAAATCGAAAAAAAAAAAAAATTAGGAAAATGCCCGAGCACAAAATGTTTGTAGTCAAACCGTTCTTCCATAAGATTTCACACAACCTAAAATCAGTCGGTGATAAGTTTGGTTTACGCATGGCGTTTAGCATGGATAGCAGTTTGAAACGGTTGACTCCCTTCGCTTTGTTCGGTTGTTTAAGAAAAAACAGGGAAAAATGTGTTACATGTGTTTCAGGTATAGACAAGATCTCTTTTGATTGTGGTTTGTGTTATACATAAACATAAACATAACATAAACGATGTGTCAAAAACAAGGATCCATATTCCGAGGTATCCAAGCATATTCAGGAATGTAGGAATTGCGTGCTATTATGGAACTCGACAACCACAATTGTAACAGAAAGAAACGACCACAAGCGCCCGCTGAAAGAGTCAATCGTGATAACGAAGCATATGGGAATGCAGTGAACAAACCCTCTTTGTCTTTAGAAGTGGAATGAAGTGTTTCTAAATCTTTAATAATAGTGTTAGCTTAAAAGCTTTATTTTTTGCCCTTTTTGTGGATTCTTATAGCTGACTCCCTCAGTGAAGGGTCCAGTGCAATCTGTAATTTCCCTGTGTTTTTTTTTCTTTTGTGTTTATGATGTGTCATTCTTCGTGCCGTCAGTTGGTTTGACCTTGCTGTTAGAGGTCCGGTGTCGTTTTTTTGTGTTTTCTTTTGTTGAGAGAGGGGGTGTGAAGAAGGGTTCCCTTTTTTATCATTCTTTTTCAACCTTATATAAAGGGTTCTGTCCTCAATAAAGGTTTAGCTGTGTTTGAGACGTTTTCCTTTTCTTCATTGTCGTCGTCTGTCAATACCTCAGTCCAGGGGCCGATCCAAGGGGGGGGGGGGGGGCGACAAGTTTGCCCCCCCCCCACACACAAAGGCGACCCCCCCTCTTCCCCCCCCCCCCCCCCCCCCCTTCTCGGAGGGCAATTTGACATGGGTGGACCCCTCTTGAAATAAAACCGACTACCGGCCTGCCACGTGGTAGAAGGCTCGGTACTCAAAGACGAAAGTTCAAAATAGGGTAGGTCGCACCCTAGTAGAAGGCTCGGTACTCAAAGACGAAAGTTCAAAATATAGTAGGTCGCTTCAACCGAGACTGAAGTCCGCGGCGGCGCTTTCAAAGCACAGCTGGCAGCCAATAAGTCGGCGCAGTATGGTTCTGCGGCGGCTAAAACAAAAGGCGCAACCGGAGTCCTGTTTATGCTACTTTAAATCCCCCCCCCCCCCCCCACACACACACACACACACACAAAAGTTTTTTCCCGCCTTTCCTACAACGGAGTTCTGGATCCGCCTCTGCCTCAGTCTCGGGTTTTTCACTAAAATGTTTGATATACACCAGCTCACTTGCGCCCTTACGTTCTTTCTGCTCATATTTTCTCAACGCACATCAACATCTCCGTCACCTGTTATGTGTTCCTGTCCTGACCACCAAGGGCGGATTTAGAGGGGGGGTCCGGATGTCCTGACCCCCCTCTTGATTTCTGCATGTGTAAAATTTAGGGCGTGAAACGAGGGAGAGGGGGAGGGGGTTATTAAACATCTGGTACGCTGACCAACACCTGACCCCCCCCCCCCTCAGGAAATTCCTGCATCCGCCCCTGCTGACCACATCGTATTTGTAGTCAAATAAGTTAATTTTAGCACACTGACCAGCGTCAGCGAGCAGTTGCACAGGGGAATCCTGGAGAATCGATCCTCGTTTCTTCCGCCATCTTGAAGCTACCACCCCGCCATCTATGGGGAGTTGGAGTTGCGAATAGTATTCTTCGGTATAATATGACATTCTGGAATGTAATGACTCTGGGTATTGACGGACTCTCCAACAACAAAAAGCTAGAGTATTTCTCGTTAGGCGATGACCATAGTGATGCAAAACTATCGATAAATTGACTATTGATAGTTTTTCCAAAACTATCAATAGTGCCGCACAACTATCGATAGTACTATCGATAGTATTATCGATAGTTTTCTTTACTATTGATAGTCAGATTTCTAGTGACTATCGATACTATCGATAGTACTATCGAAAGTTTTGCATCACTAGTCTTGTAGCAGTATTCGCGTGCGGAGCGAACACAGTTGCCGCACCGCCGCTCGCCTCCCTTCCTCCTCTCTTCGCCCAAACTCCCATCTTTGTCATCACTGAAAACTGAACCAAAGTTGGGATGGTAAGTGCTTGGGCTAGTGGGTGTCCCTTTCGAAAAAACTAAAGCGAGAAAAAGAGAAGAGGGAGCAACGCAAACTACAAATGTCGCAAAACTATCGGTAGTAAACCGTCGACAGTACTATCGATAGGTTTACGATAGTCGAAAATCAATAGTTTTACGATAGTCGATTAACGATAATTTTTCGATAGTCGACTATCGATAGTACTATCCACAGCTTTCTGATAGTCGACTATCGATAGTCTTTCGATAGTCGACTATCGATAGTACTATCCATAGTACTATCGATAGTTTTTTTACTATCGATAGTCAGATTTCTGGCGACTATTGATACTATCGATAATACTATCGATAGTTTTGCACCACTAGATGGCCAGCGAGGTTCAAAATAGAATTTATATTAGCCCACAGATTTTCCCTATGCAACAAAAATCATTGAAACAAAAAAAGTGTGCATGCGAGTTGGTTTAGTGCTGACATGGTAACCCAAGAGACAGGGGAAAACGGGACAGACACCGCAAAGCTCCATAAATCTTTGTGTTTTCCGTTCCGTTTTCGTCCCGTTCCACGGCTACCATCTCAGGCATGATTCGCTTTTGCAAAAGGGGAGGTGAGGAGAAAAATGTGAGGGGGGAAGGACTTGCAAAGAATTTTGTCAAGGTCGCGCGCAGGCTCCAGCTGCACCGGGAAACAGTGCTGCGACGACTCTACGTGCACGGTTAAAACACTTTGTGACATTTCGGAGAAAGTAAAGAATGTGCGTGGATGCATGACGCAAATTGGTCGGCCGGCGCCAACGCAGGCGCCGCGCCGGTGTTCAAGGTGCGCGAGCGCACTGGCGCCCATGGATTGCCCAGAAAACTGAGTTTGTTGTGGATACGGCAAGATGCGATGTTGAGGATTACCGTGGAACACAAGGATCAAGTGGCCGTGACTGTGGCACGCGGTTTCATGTAGACCGACGTTGGTGTAGACTACACGCGAGCACCAGAATCGAATGTTCACGGCTTTCTCCCAGCGCGGAGTTGTTCAAACATTCGGAGAACTGAGAACACAAAGAAGAAGAAGACTATGGAGAGAGCGGCGATGCTGCGTAAGTGGGATCTACAACCTTTGAGATGGTACTGAAACGGAAGTTGGCGGTCGGTAAACGTCCGACTCTTCTCGTCATGCAGAGCGCGATTATAACCCGGAGACGCCGGGTCCCCCGGGTTGGTTTCTGAGTAGGATCAAACGGCTATGCTAGTGGCCGCAGCGAGTCTTTTATTTTTTTCTGCTTAGCTATGTCTGAATCCCATTTGTGTTCAATATCCGGTTAAGCACGACTAAGTAAATTATTCGCAAGCCAAGGTATATATACCAGTAACGCAAGTGCAGTACACGCAGTAACGGTCCCACGGCCGCTCGTGAAAAAACGTCTTTGGTTGTTGCTGACACATTAAAAATAAAACTATTTTCTGCGTTGATTAAAGTGTCACTCGGGGTAATAGGGGCAATTCAAAGGAGAAGGCAACGCGAGCTTTATAAATATGCACTTCTGTTTTCCAAAACCAGCGCGTGTAAAAACAATATCATGTGCTGTCTTAACTGTATATTCTGGCTAAACTCTGTCTCGTCCTACGACGGACTAAAGGCCAAAGCCACGGGCCGCCAGGTCCAATAACGTTCCACGCTATACTATGACACGCTTAACTTGATTAGGGGTGGACGAATAATGCTCGAATCCAAAAGCGCCGCATCATTTCTGTAGCTTCGACGCTGTAAAGAGCCTATATGTCGTGGCTTTCTTTGTGATATAAAATTGTTGAGTCACTCAGTGCTCTTCGATTCGAACCACTGTCTACCCGTACCTCATCAGTGATTCGAGACGCGAGCACCGATACGTGCATCGAAACGAAATACCGCACAATTTCTAAGTGGCTCGTGATTGGATATGGCGGTCCGTAGCTTTTGCCTTTAGTCCATCGTAGGGTGAGACGAAGTCTCGACATCGCACAGCCCTGCAGGACTTGAGGCAAGCAAAGAAGAAGACGCGCACTTTACTTGGCTTTGCCTACAGTATCGGGTTTGTGTTATGTCTGATCTTCTCCACACTCTAAAAAAACGTCTGTGCGTCTACTTTCCCGCACAACACTCGGACAGCCAATCACCGCAACTTACGGAGGCAACTCAGTGAATGACGACGCCGAAACCTATGTTTAGACCAAAAAACGCAGTCTGAGTGTGACATTAAGCAATGCAAAACGTCAAGCTTGCATTGCTTAATGTACCAACTCAGACTGCGTTTTTTTGTCTAAACATATGTTTCGGCATCGTCATTCGCCGAGCTGCCTCTGCAGGTTGCGGTGATTTGCTCTCCGAGTGTTTTGCGGGAAAGTAGATGCACGGGCTTTTTTTAGAGTGCAAATCTATCCTATCAATAATTCCGGCTTCCACTAAATTTGTATTCTACTCCTTTTAAACACTTTCGGTAGCGACTTGCTCCGTATATGGAGGCTCGTATCTTTCACATCTCTTCCAGCTAGCCCGTTTGCTTTGAGCTACAAGACAAGCAAACAGAAATGTATAAAAGAAGTCCTACGAATACAACTTTTAATGTACCAACACACGTATACATTTCTTGCGCACGCAAACACGTCTGCATGCATTTGACGTGGGCGCTACGCGTGCGCAGAAACCTCTTTGTTGGTTTCGAAGAGTGAAGCGCATGCCTCGGTCAACAGCCAGCTCCACCCCCTGGGCGTGGCGTCACAAACACGAGCTCCGATCGCGAAGCCGAGCGCAGTGACGTCACGTCCGTTTTCATCCTTCCCCAGAGGGACATTCGTGGGGCCACAAGCTGACGCTGTCCCTGGCCGACTATGGACGCCGATGGGAGTCCGTGTCGAGCATCATCCGGCCCGCCGCAAGTCCCCCGAGGAGGTCCGGAGGGGATTTCCACACCACCTTCTCCACGCTTTACCCCAGGTCAGCTCAACGCGAATTCACACTAGTCGCACTGAAAAAGAAAAGAAAAGAAAAGAAAATTTATAGTTTTTTTTTTTCGAATAATTACTACTTATTATTAACTAATGGTTCGTTGGCTGTTTGTGGGCACCACAAAAGTTGCAAATAGCACAGAAATAGAATTTCAATATATGCACCTCGGCTACCAAACCATGTCATAATCACCAAACATAAATGCAAAACTTAATTTTTTTATTTTTTTTTATTTTTATTTTTGAACATTGCATGTACTGCCTCTCGATGCGCACTAACTATCAATCACTGATCTTTCAAATCCGACGAGAAACTGAGGGATATGAGACAAGAGCAAGGAGGGGGGGGGGGGGGGGGGGGGGGGGGGGCGTCGGGGCGTCGGAACGCCGAGTTCTGATTCGAACGATTAGTAGGTAGGCCTAAAAGCTAGCTTCCTTTGTCTCTACTGCACTCATCGAACGCGTTCGAATGCGAGAGACAAACGCCAGACGCCTGCGTCCCGCGTTTTAACGCGTTCGACGAGTGCAGTAGAGAAAAAGGCTTCCTTTGTCTCCGTTGCACTCGTCGAACGCCTTCGAATGCAAAAGCCAAACGCCGGATGCCAGCGGTCCGCTTTCGAACGCGTTCGAAGAGTGAGCAGAGACAAAGGCAGCTAGCTTTAGGTCTACCCACTAATCGTTCCAACCAGAGCTCGGCGTTCTGACGTCTCCTCTTCTCCCTCGTTAACCTCACCTCCGCATTTGTTTTTTCCGGAACAGTCTTGCCGACAGCTCGAATTTTTGACACACGCAAAGTGGACAGGCCACTCCAGCTCTCAGTTAAGTTTGAAACGACACAGCGTCCTTCCGAATTTCCTCGATTTCTGGTACCGACTTCCGCCGCTTGGCATCGGGCGCTCGCGCGTGCGCAGAACGCTTCTCGGAAAAGGTCCATTGTATATCTAAGAAAGGAAGAGAGAGAGAATAAACTTTATTAGACGACTCAAGTCCGAGCCGTTCCTTTTCTAGGATATGAATGGCACTAAACACAAACTGTAGAATTTTTCCCCTCGTCTCATTGTACTCTAATTCATCTTAGTAAAAATGACGTGATTTGAATCATGATTTATATCATCTTGATTTTTATTCTTCCCCCTGTGTGTAACGCACTTAAAGCGAAGACAAACAGGCTGCGCTTTTTCGCATTTTACCCTGACAGAATATTGACAAATAAAACATTACGTTGCCCACAGTGATGAGTTGATACCATCACACTATACACTACCAGAAGTCTCTGAAATAGCACTGCTTAACGATAAACTCAGAACGCCGATCATTGCATGGTCTTCTTTCAATTATATGAACCAGTAAGAAGTGCGAACACGGTATCATGCCACCACAGCTATGCAGCAGCAAATCATAAAGATAAGATAAAGAATAGAGTAAAAAAAATCTAGCAAGACGAAGGTTTAGCCGACAAACTACACAAACAGAGCACACAACTACTATATTTTTTATATTTTCTAATAGTAGTTATTTCCTAAGACATAAACAAATGACCTAACCAAGATAAATCATGTTTCCCCACCCCATTGGCCCAGAAACATAAAAAAAGCGGTGACACTAGATTAGAATGTGCTTTTGAAATAAAATTTCAATTGGTAGTCAGCGTGACTTGCGCACTTGGTCCTCTTTAGTTTGTGCATTTGATTTTTTGTCATTGATACTCCACGACCATGGACGCCAGAAAACAATTCGCGGTTCTCACTGGTTGAATGAAGGGTCGGAATTCCGAGCGCATCGCCTAACAATATACATGCAGATGGTAGTTTTTAAGAGTTTTTTTTTTTTACAATTCTAATTAAAAGTCAGCAATAAAAAATAAATTTGGCGACTGCATGGTCGTGCTCACCGTGCCGCGCTCTGTGCGTGCAGCATGGACTTCGGCGAGTCGCTGTGGGACGAGCGCACACCTCTGGAGCAGGTGCTGTCCATGGGCTTGTGCTTCGGCCTGTTCCTGCTGATGACGACCGCCACGTACCTGGCCTACTTCGCCACCACCTACAACATGGTGAACACCAAGCACGTATTCGGCATGGAGTTCGACGTCTGTACCAAGGACGTGTGCATCGAGCAAGGTGGGCGCGGTTCTCGCTGCGAGGACCCTGAACGGCCGGTCTGAGCCGTTTTCAAAATATTGAAAGGACGTCCTGGCGAATTGCCCGTGCTCCCTGACATGCACTTACCATCGCCGGCAGCCGGTTATAGGGGTGTACGTACTCTCCACTTAAACCTCTTTAGAGGGCGTACGTCTACACTCTTATTAGGACTCCTCTTTCGCACCACGCTGCAGTCATTGCCGATATAGTATATATTACGCTCTAAAGTGAGCTTCCCATTATGAGAGCGCATCTTCTTACTGTGGGCGATCGAAATTGGAGGCGCTGAATCGAGTCAATTGTCAGCAAAAACACATATAGAGTGGTACGCGAGATCTGTTAGAGCTTGGAGCAGCAAGGGACTAAAAGTTGACCTGGAGTTTATATATATATATATATATATATATATATATATATATATATATATATATATATATTTTTTTTTTTTAATGTAGTCGTTAAAATGTACGTTGACATGATAGCCGTGTTTGTGGATGTCTCTTTGCATCCTTTCATTTAATGTCGAAGGAATTTGGGAGAAGTTTTAGAAAGGTCACGCATAATGAAAATACAAAATTAATAATTTTGAATTTTTAATATCCGTGTCCTTTCTAATAAATGAAGGAATAAATTACAGAATACAATAAAGCATTCGTCATGTTTACCTCCTTCTTTTGTTGTGATGCCCGCTAAATTCAGGTTCTCCACTAAATTTAGTGGGGAACCTGAATTTTTCTTTAGGTTTCGAGACGTCAGGTCATGTGACATCAGTTTTTCCACCAAATTTAGCGGGGAAACTGAGTTGGTGCATAGGTCGTGACGTAAATTTTTCCGCTAAATTTAGCGGGAAAACTGAATTGGTGCATAGGTCACGTGACGTCAATTATTCCGCTAAATTTAGTGGTGAACGTTAGAGGTCAGATACCCAGATATCTGTGATGAGTAGATTAATAATGCTATCACATTAAAATAAATGTTAAGACAATCAGATTGGTATAAATATAAAAGTATATATATATATATATATATATATATATATGTATCCACCGGTATAAACTAGAGTAAGTTACAGCTCAAGAAGGGTAGGGCGAGGGAAATGAAGGCTGGGGAGGGAGAAGCAGACGGAACGCTGGAGAGGAGAGGGGAAACCTCCTGCGCTCTCTACAGCGTTCTGTCTGCTTCCTCCTCTCCGGCCTTCCTTTTCCTCGCCCTTCCTTCTTGAGTTGCAACAAACAATAGAATACATAGCGTTTCGAAACACGGCGGGGTCGCTCATGAATACCACGTCAGGTGCCAGGTCATGCCAGTCTACGTCGGTGTGCTAAAACAGAAAACGATATGGGCTACAATATTTCGTGCGAGCAGTAATTCTGCCGAACACAAATCATCTCACGCCATGAACAAACACTCAAAGTTTGTGGTTTTGCTACTGCACCAGCACCAAGGGTTTCACTCCATTCCTTGAAGCGTATATGTGACTGACAAGGTGTTGGAAGGCTCTACTGCCGAGTGTCTGAGGAATCAGTTCCTGTTCGTTCCACGGCGCAGCCCGGATCCTCCAGTCGACGCTGAACCGGTCCGCCGAGCCGTGCGGCCACTTCTACGAGTACGCCTGCCACCAGTGGCCCAAGACAATGGCGGCTACGCTGGCCTGACAATGCCAGCAACGTGTGGACCCTGCTCAAGAGGAACGTCTTCATGGAACTCGACAGTGAGTCGCACTGTTGCTGGGAGACTGGAACCCAAACCAGGCACGGTGAAAGTCAAGGCTGGTCGGAGGAACTTGATGTTTGAAGAGGCTCTTGGAGGCCAGGAGCGCTCACACACTAGCGTTCGCTTACGACCGAGTTCTTGAGATCTCTAACGACGAGAGATCAAGCTGGCACGCTTGCGCCATCTATGAGGTGACCATGGTAGTTCATTTCACTAGAGCGAAGACTTTGCGGTATTTGCGAGATAAAATGTACGTACAATCTTTGAGAAATGGTCATTTATAACATTGACAAACGTTTTTTCAGTCAAAAAATAAATAATTATTCCCGAAAAAAAAAGGAAATATACGGAAATGGCGAGTGTTGCACGGCTACTCGATAGAAGGGGCCAATGTGTTTTCTCGTCAAGATTGGTCGTGAGCGGTCGCAAGTATGTGAACCAGCCTCAAAGGCCGAAGACCAGACTCGAGATTCTGCAAGGCAGAAGATTCTCCTCACCATGGGGGAGGAGGAAACAGGTAACGGTGGACAGTGTAGAAGCGGAGAAAGGAGGAAGCGAGGGGAAAGTGGAAAGCGCGAACTGGTCGCCGGTCTTTCAGAGGATGCCACAAAGAAGCTCTCAGGAGCTTTCTTTACTCCCGGAGGTGTTCCAGAGATCCTGTTCATATAAGGCCCCTAGATAAAAAAACAAAACAAAACACTTTTTTAGCAAAGCTGTCAAAGGTACGAGGACGCGTGCCCTCTCCCTTTTTGAGCGCTGACTGGAGCTGTGCGCGCACCATCCTCCCCTCCTCGGATATGAAATGCGCGAACGCGCGAGACACGTACTACATGAATGAGTGCTGCGCGCCGCACGAGCGACATCGCAACTGCGAAAACACAAGTAAAATCACATCATGTGAATCAGGCTTAAGACAAACACGAACACATCAAGGGGATTTCTGCTGACATTGACGTTATTGAAGACATGCGCCACCAAAAGCGTGGCTGCGGTCGGCCCTTCGTGGTTGCAAAGGGGCTCACTATGACGTCTTTAGTGCGTTTTATTCTGCTTTCATCAGTGACAACGAAGTCGATGTCAGAAAGTCAAGTTTGGTGGTGTTGAAGCTGAGCATGCGATGACTGCAAGGTTCCACCGTGCTTCTTACACACGTCATCGGTGTTGTCGTTCCAAACTGATGATAACTTGATTTTTAACTGGCCTCACAGCTTTGGAGACCACGGCGAGGCAAACCTTGGTCGTGACATCACGAATAGGAACCACAAAGGACCAACCGCATTATCGGCACGGCGGCTTTCTGGACGTCGTTCTTCTGACGCTGGCTGCCGTGCGAGCCTGGTATTGTCGGAGAACGGCGATTTTTCTCTGCGGTCCGACAGATCGATTGGTGCGACAGATCGGCTGCAATAAAATGCCAAAATTTCGGTGCTGAACGTTATACACTCTAAGAAAAAAAATAAGGGTATATTCTTACACACCTTGTCACATAGAATAAACCCCGATACTTCAGTTAGACGTACAGCGCACTAACGTTGGACCAACGGCACCAACATTCATGAGCGGCTTGATAGCCCAGTTGTACAACTTATTAAAACAGCTAATGTGCTGTGTGATAAACTGCAAGGAAAAGTGATCGGGGTTTTCTTGGCCAAACTACGAAACCTCGGTGTGTTTTTTTTTTTCTGTAGTCTTTGATATGTAGTTTAGTTGTTTATTATGTTATATACTATAGCACCGTTATCAATCGCCTCGTCAAGGTTGGGGCCGTCAGCTCGACGTCAGTGCGCTGAGCGTGGAACTGAAGATTTAGGGTGTATTACATGTTACAAAAGGTGTAAGGGCACCCCTTTTTCTCAGAGTGTAGAATTTGAGAGTCGACACCCCAAATGTCGTATTTTTTGTTGTTGTCTTAACCAATGCAAGTTGTAGTCGTAGACATACAAAAAATACCACAAAAAAAAAAATCCCACGCGCGCGCGCGCTTTTTTATCTTATTTTTTTTCCTCCCTCTTCTCACCTCCTCGCCTTTTTTTATTTGTGACGTCAAAAATTATGAAATTTAGAAGCTTGGTAAGCGACATTTTTATGATATTTAACAACGGCATTTGTAACACGTGTTTTTTATGCAATTGCAAATGCACTACGGCCGTTTTTTTGGATTTTTTTATATACCGCAAATCGGAGTTCCGAGTGATGTCGCCTCCTGGCTTTTTATCCTCCCTCGGGAAACATGGCGGCGCTCAGCACACGTAGCACTGAGGATGATCGGTGAGTCGGGGAATCGGACGAAGTTCTTTTCTTAGGTGCCTGACGACCTCTTAGACTTCGAAAAGGAAATCGTCAAACGGTCAAAACAACTGGGTTTGGTGTCTGTGTATCGTACTTTCGGTTGTGACTCCGCCGGGGCAGCCTTTCACGCGGAACCGGCGAGACGCGTCCTCTCACGTCGTTCACAAAAGTCCACCACGCGTTCTCTTCAAGCTAACACCATTTCAAAGAATTCGAGATCGCTGAAAGGACCCTAAAAGAACTTCAAACTCGAAAACGAAGCGTGGTCTGCTCACAGCGATAGGCGGCGGGCGCGGAGAAGAGCGGTTGATCGCGGGACGCGGGCTAACACGACACTTCGGGTCGGGACGCTTCAGCGGCATGAGAGAAACTTGACATGCAGGACGACTCAATCTTTGACGTCACTGCACTGAAGCGGATAGTGCGGAAACTTCTAATTCGGCTTTGGGAAATTGTTTTTTTACTTCTCAAATACTGAGTTCTCAAGTTCAGAATATTTTAGGGTAATGTCCAGGCGTCGTTTTCAATCATTTCGGATGATAAAAAAATGATTTTGACTTGTCTGTGCTTTTAAAGGGCAACTCCGGTCAATATTTTTGAATTTGAGATTACGACTATTTTCAGCTAAGGCAGTGTCCCTGAACAACAAGGTATATTTGTTTTCTCGGTATCGTGTGTAGTTTTATAAAAAGCACGGCTCAAATTTGGTTTCGGGCGTCTACGGCAAAACCAAAACTACCTGCTAGAGGGGCGGCAACAGTGATCATCAGCCGTACGGCTGATGATCAGTGTTGCCTGTTACAAAGGGTATAGCTTTACCATCCATCCATCCATCCGGCCGAAACGTGACGTCATCCTGGTGCTGCGGTATATCTTACAATCAATCAATCGAAGCTCCACCGCGACGTGACGCAACAAGGGTGCTGCGCCAATGTTCCTTGACTAAAGGCTTGCCGCCCGCTTGCCCCGCTTTCCCTACGCTAAAGAGCAGCTGGTGGAATCTTTAAATTCGGTTTTAGGAGAGCACGCGGATTCACATTGGCGTAATATTTCGGCTGTGATCATTTTTCGTGCCACTAAAATGATACCAGTCTTTTTTTTTTCGTTTTTGACCGGAGTTGCTCTTTAAGAAAATTCGTTGCAGCTTTGTTCATTCGACCGAATGCGATGAAATGCGGTAGCTTTACAGGAAAATCGTGAGTAAAAACATTTAGGAAAGGAAATGGTACGGCGTCACGATTGACGTCTAGGGCGACCTCTAAAACGACCTCGAGGACGATCTTTAGGACGGCGTATAGGACGACGTCGAGGAGGACGTCCTAGAGGACGATGTCAAGAACGACCTCTAGGACGACGTCCTAGAGAACGACGTCAAAGGCGACATCTTGGACGACCTTTAGGACGACCTCCAGGTCGACGTCAAGGACCTCATGTCACGTCAGCTTCATCTACCAGAACTTGGGAGGTTACCCGACCGGTGCTTAGGCGAGTGGATCTTACGCAACTGGTGCTTACGCGACTGGCGTTTACGAGCTTGCGCGACCGGAGCTTGCGCGACCGGTTGCTTGCGCGATCGGTTGCTTGCGCGACGGGAGCTGACGCGACCGACGCATAACAGCTTACGCGACCAGCGATTCAGCCAAGAGCGCTTGAGCCACAGGCGGTGGCGACCCTAGGGTCAGCGGCACCCGGGGCGGTGGCCCGCGGCGACCCCCCCCCCCCCCCCCCCTCCCTCCCCTATAGTGAATCCACGGGCCATGGGCGCTTCGGCCACCGGCGCTTCAGCTATTATCGCTTCAGCCCCGAGTACTTCAGCCACAGCGGTTTTGTGACCTTAATTACGCGACCTTGATCATGGTTGGGCCTATAAAGCTACCGCTTTAAAACAGCCAGTTTCAGGCATCAGGCGCTAATGGACACCATGCATTTGCTTGCACTCCGACGGTTTGTTGTTGAATAAACGAAACTAACTTCGAAGGAAACCTTTTTCTGTTTCGTTACTACTTCTGAACACCGTGACCTTCAATTGCAGACGCAATAGGAAAAGCCAGGCTAAAGCCCTCGTGGAATCGGACACAGGCGGAAAGCAGCGCGGTTCACTTCTACCTCTCCTGCACCAACTGGAGTGAGTCGAATATAACGTGAGGAAGGCCCGTTCCTCTCGTGATGTGTCCTCTTAAACAGGCCTCGTATCGCTACCGTATTGTTTTTTGAGCCACAATATTCGCACTTTCCAGCGACGCAGTAGGCATTTTGAAGCTCCGCGGCGCCGAAATGACTGCTGAGAACATCATAACCGACTGTAGTAGACGACAAAGGCCGCCTTGGAGACGATGGAGGAATCGCGGGCGAGCGGTGAGGGCAGACAAGCAACTGCGCTTGTCAACTTTCCGGTCTCTGTCACTCTCTTCTGTGGTTGATGTTGCTAGAGAAAAGACGTTCCCTTAATTTGTTGCGCACTTTACGCGCTGAATTTCGATATTTTTGCAAAAGGTGTGTTGTCACCTTGTGGATTTCGAACGAACTCTGAGGGACATTTGCCGCGGGCGTTTTAAACCGTTGGACATGTCCGGTTTCGTCCACCAGACCAACATTTGCAAAGGTAGCTGAAGTTATCGCGTATCTGCGTAAGTTAGATCTGTGCAGCCACTCACACAGTAGATTAGTGCGTATTAAAATCTTAATTTTGCGTTCCTTTGAGCAAGAAAGTTACACGGTTCAACGCAGCGAATTTCGTTCGAGGATCTGTGAAATAGCGCCTCCCTGCAGCAGTCTGCTTGGCTTTCATAAAGACCCTACCGCTACGAACACACCGTGTTAGCTTTATTCAATTACGTATACGGCGTTGCCATGAACAGTATTACGAACGGAATGTGTCGCAAGCACCACAGCGGCTAGAAGAGGTGTGTACCCGAAATTCATCGCCTGCTTTTCCGCTAATAACGATGTCAGACGAAAGGAACTGTTGAACGAAAGCGCTCTCGCTGGAAAGTGCGAATGAAACGGCAAAGTACGCGTGTTCCCCACCCGTCTCGCGTGTCTGGGACTGAGAGCTCCGACTCGGACGCCGTTCGGGGCCCTTCGGTGATGGCGGTCTCCCGCGACGTCGTGTCCAGCGGGGCGCAACGCCCTGGAGCTGTCTCCGCTGCGGGACGTGCTGGCCAACCTGTCGGTGCGCTACTGGCCCCTGCTGGACGTGTACGGCGAGGAGTACAACACGTCCAGGCTGCTCAAGCGCGTCCTGCTGCTCTATCGCCTAGACGTCTTCGTGGCGCTCAGGGTGCGGCGGAGCCTGCGAAACCGCTCCCGCGTCCTGCTCAACGTGAGCACGGACTGCCCTTTTTGAAGAGTTCTCACTCATACGCTTCTGTGTTCCCGTTAAAAGTGCAGTTTTTTCTTTCCTGTTTGTTCCCTAATAAATTTTGGAAGGAAATATTTCTAGAACGAATACAGTGCGAACCAGAATTGATATTTTCTGAACTGACAGGACAAGAAACGCAGGGCATCGCATTCCACTGCCCGAGCTCCGGTACACGCTCGTTGCCCAACGTCGCGAAGCGGTGAACATAATAAAAAGGGCTATGATAGGTCTATTTTTTTATTCGGATGTGCCGGCTAAGGCGCATATAATAAAAGAGAAAAGTTAGGCATATGTAGAGTGTCTTCATCCAAGCACGCGTTTTTTTTGCTTAAGTGGTGACGTCTCAGCCATTTTCCGCCCCATCGTTCCTTTATGTCTTTTGAAGTGCGCGCAACCCCGGTGTGACTTAGCTCGAGAGGGCAGCCTTGGCTTATGTTCAGACACCATTTTACCGCACAGGTCACGCACTGTGTAAGCCACACCGCGTCAGCCACACCGCGTCACGCGCTGCCCCGTTTAGTGCAACAAAAGACGTCTATACTCTGAGACAATCAGACGTGTAAGCACTCTATATTTAGGCAATTTCGGATAATTAGTTTGCTTTTGGTAATTAGTTTGCCAGCTATCACGCCAGAGTCACTCCCTCTGCAGGGATCTATAACGTTACGCAGAAGAGGACATCCTATATGTGTCATATGCATGCGTGAAACCTTTTCGTAATCCACGAAGATAGTTTGTAGTAGTAAAACATGTCTTTCTTAAGATGAAATGATACGACGTAGCTCTTGACAGCAGTCATCAGTATGGAGGCTCTGGATGGGGGATGGTTGGGGATGAAGGCGAGCGACGTGTGGGGTATGTGTTTACAGGGAATCCTGTAGTCCGGCAGCCCGAACGAAGTTGAGCAGGAAGTAGAGAACCGCTTTGCGGTGTTGCGGGGTCCCCTGCAAATGTATCCATTTGAATGATCGTATTTGCACGGATGTTAGGTGGGAGCTGTAGGCGCACGGGTGCTTCGAAAGGTGATTGGGTCTTGTCGAAACAATTCGCCGACGAGGACACCCTTGCGGCCCAGATCGACAACCCGAGCTTCGGCCTGCCCGAAGGCCTTCTTCGCTTCGAGTACCCCGAGAAGGCCGGCGTGCTGGACCACTACCACGACTTCATCGTCCGGGTGGCGCGCTTCTTCCGCACCGATGTACGCCTCTCTACGGTGGCCAGGGAGATCGTCCAGTTTGAGGTCAACCTCGCCAAGGTGAGTTCGCACATTGCAAATGCATTGTGTAGTTTTATTATTAATATCCTCTAGGCTGCACGGCCTGTAATAATGCTTGTTGATGCTTTTTTTTTTTCTTTTTGTAGACTGTGGAAATGTTCTTCAGCGAGAAATCGTTCCTTTGGACTTCCGCCGTGGTCAAGTTCACGAACATTGATACGTCCACAATGGTGATCAATTGCATGTTGGGACTTATAAAAATATGCTTTATAAAAAGCATATTTTCTTCAGGAAAAGATGCCTTTACTTTCAAGGAAGGAAAGGAATTGAAAGTGGATTATCTGTCCCAGATTCCTTTTACATGGATCATCAAGGACGTGGCCAGGAATGCGGGCATCAGTGATCTCGAAGGTCTCGAGGTTGTCCTGTGGAGCAAGAGATACCTCGACTACCTGTCCCACCTGTTCCGGCAGCCGGTTATCAGGTTGGCGTCAGGGAGTGAAGTTGACCGCCGTATCTATATGACATCTGCCATAGTATCTATGCTGTAAAAAATAAGAGGATCACTCATTGGGAGCCCCTTGTTCCGGTCATGTTGTTCTATCGTATTAACCAGAGCTGTAAACAAAGCATGAAGTTGGGCTAGTTGCGTGATTCGAATGAAGACAACACGTGTAACAACATCGAACCAGGCTAGAAGTACACACACAGCGCTGGTCTAGGACGACACGACAACAGCTGTAAAGTTCCCAGACCTAGACGTATTTAACCTCTGGGTATTTACTTAATTGTGTCATTACTTTAATCTACTGGATAAATGATGATAGGCATATCACTATTTCCTACTGAGACAAAAACAAAATCAAACAAAGGTAATCCTATTTGCTTTGAAATAATACACTTCCTTCTCTTTTTATGTTTTTGTTTTTTTTAAATATCAGCCATCGGGTTATAGTAATAGGCATTTGTAGAAATTTTCCGAAGTTGATACAGCTCAGGAAGCACGCTTCGAAGGGAAGCATGAGCGTCCGCTATAGTAGGTTACAAGTCAAGAAGGTAGCGGCAAATGCCCCTCAAAAGGAATCATATATCCCTCTGCTACCTCCGCATCCAATAGCGTCCCATCGTTTCCGTGACGTTGCGGCCAACGCGCGAGGAGGGTCGTGCCTTTCTGTACATATTTGCTTTATCTCTCGACTTTGACTTAGCATTGTGGAAGCCACGAGAGGGAGATTAAGTCTTCCCCCTTCCGATGGAAACAAAGACGACTTTCGGGGATTAGCTTCCCCCTTCGATTGATACAAAGGCTGCTTTCAGGGGCTCGGTTCCTTCTCCGATGAATACAAAGCTCGCTTTCTTAAAAAGTGGGGGTCGGAGACAAGTTGGCACCACTCTGTGGCGATTATCTATCCATTGAAGCGGAACAAGGAGCGTTTCCAGTGAACTCTTCTTTCGATTGCGGAGGGATTTGAAACCGGCGCACCACGCTTGTGGGAGGAGCTTCTCCTACCTTCTTAACTTGTAACCGACTATAGTGCTGCATGGTTTGCACCTGTCGCCATGCCGTCATTTTACGGTATCCATGACGATTCCCGCTGTTACTTTCTTCGAAGGGACATTTCTTCGATATATGATTAAAGCCGCAGAAGGAACTTTATCATGGCGGATCAAATCAAGACAGTGCAAAAGAGGAAAACAAGATCTGCCAAAACTTTTACGGTGATTAAATTAGCTAGCTATATTCACAGCCGCAGCCAAATTCTCCATAGCACCATCTATTTTCTTCTTCTTCTTCCACAGCCATTTCAAGAAACGTGGGGAGTCGATTATTCTTACGTTCAAGTGTCGCACTTCATGATTCGTTTTTCGGCGTTTTTATCGTCTAACATAGAAACGTTCCGATAATTTCGATAACGGCCCCGATAACGATGCGATGCATGCGAAAACGTGTATGCCGAGTATCGGGTATCGTTATCGGAAATATCGAAACGCTCTCCTAAAATTCTCCAATGCCAGATTCTTACTGGCTGCGCAGTGATGACCTGAAGTGTTCGGAACTCAATCTACCCTGTTTTTTCAAGCCCTCGGTGACCATAAAGCTTTCGTTTTTTTCGTCCCACCGCGCTCGCTTCGCCACACTCCTCAGGCGCCACCTGATCAACTACGTGGCCTGGCGGGTCATCCTGGCCCTGGGACCGTACACGAGCGAGGCCTTCGTGGCCATTCAGCAGGACTTCCTGCGCCGCGTCGGCCTGGCCAGTAACGCGCCCCGCACCGAGCTCTGCCTGCACGACCTATGGACCTGGCTTCCACACGCCGCGGGACAGCTGCTCTTTGCGCGCTCCAATCAGCTCGCGCCCAACAGGGTGCCGACGAGCATTCCACTCTCCGATTAAGAAGCGATGCGCGTGGGGAGTGTGAGAACGGGGAGGGGTGCAAACACTCCCTGTGTGAATGAGGGTGTTGCGAATACACCCCCCTGTAAGCGGGAGTGTTACGAAAGCTTCCTTAATATGTCCGCGTGATTGTTACAAACACTCCCCTATGAGTGAGCGTCTGAGCAGCACTCCGCCTCATGAGGGGGAGAGCTGCGAACACTCCCTTATGTAGGGGAGTGTTACGATCATCGCCAGCTGACTGAATGGTGCAGATCAGCGCGAAGCAGCACCAAGGGGAACTAACCCTGTCCCTTCAGCGTTTCGACGGTTTCTGATCCTGAGTCATATTAGCGTCGCAAGCCATGCTTGCGATCTACTTATCGAGAAGTTGGGTGCTTGGAAACACGCCGTCAAGGCACTGAAGGGCGAGTCACTTATCGCTTCAAAATTTTAGTTCTTATGTCGTGCTTTTATTTTATTAGTGAGTGGCTATTGCCGCACACTAAGTACGCGGAGCCTTACAAAGTACGAGACATAGTTAACGCGAAAAGGACAATTGCAGTTTTAGAGTAAACACATCCAAGTTTTACTGCTCATGTATAGTACCAGTACGTAATGTTTCTCTTCCAGAAGCAAGTTCTTCGAATGTGCGAAGAACTCCGGGCGACCATGGCGCACAACCTGGACTACAGCCAGTGGATGACACCAAATACTAGACAGCACGCCATTAGCAAGGTCATCCCTCTTCTTCGTTATAATATCCGAACCCCGTTTCGAACACCGGAGGCCTTGTGACGTCAATGGTGTCGCCTCCAGAAGACCTCCGAGCGTGTGTAGTGCACCAGTTCTTAATCTTTGCTCTCAGTCCTTTCCAGTGGGAAGGGCGAGTGGAGTCGTGCCCCGGTGGTCGTGTCGAATACTTTACTAGGGAACGCAACCTACTCCGCGAAAATTCGACGACCATCGCGCAGACAGTTTCTTTATAGTTAGAATCGCTGGATGGGCCGCAGCTTCAGAGTTTTTCCCTTTAAATTGGGATGGGTGTGCTTCCGCCATTTATCGTCTTGAAAACGCCACGAGACAGCGAAGACAGCCGTCACTGCTGTCTTGGCAAATCCGGTATATCGGTTTGCCCTTCTAGTAAAGTATTTGGTCGTGCAGTATGAGTGGTTAAGAGGTGCGTCCCTGTGCCACCGCGCCTTCTCATTAGTTGAGCTGATTTGAACGAAACAATATTTGATTGGCATTTCGAGTGTTTCACAGTGTCAGACACCCTCGGGGACATCTCGGGGTAGGGATGTTCTCTAACATTATAGCTAGGGTTTTGTGTTTTCGGTATCTATTGTTCTTCAGATTCGGGGGTTATTTATCGGTGTTTATTTTTCTATTGGAATCGGTGTTTTTCGGTGTTTAATTTCAACGTTGAAAAGAAATCGGTGGTTATCGGGGCTTGTGTTGCAAAGCGACTGCTTAATTACTAGAAAAACCACAGCAAACCTCACATTACACACGTTTATTGCACACACACCAAACACGTCACACAATGCACATACATATGGAAATAACAGAAAGCGTGACGCTTTCTGAAGCATGATACCAAAACTGAAACTTGTTGAAAGATGACCGCATCTCCACGTGGTGAATGATGTTGATTGGGGCGAAGCTCGGGTGGTGCTGATGATACTGATTTTGGTCATAGGTATTGCTGCTTGCAGTCGGCGTTGACGCTTTGCCGCCGCTTCCCGAGCTCTCAACTCCGGGTCCGCTTGGCTTTTTTGACGCTGTGCAGCAGCTTCTCGCGCCCTGGTCTCCGGAGCAGCTTGCTGTCTACGTAGACGCTGAGGCGCTGCATGCCGAGCTTTTCGGTCCTTTTCATTCATGGCAGTAGGAGAATGTGTGTTTTCTTCTTTTTCTTTTTTTAAGCAGACAGATTGGATGGCATCTCAGAACCCCCTACTCTTTTTTTTCTTCTTTTTCTTTTTTCATAATTTTTTCATCTTTTTTTTTTTCCAATTTTTTTTTTTTTTCCCTACACGAGCACGTGAGCATGTGCTCACGTGCTCGTGAGCACGTGATCTCACGAGCAGAAGCACGAGCACCCGACGCCGGCCTACGGCGAACGGCGGACGGACATACGGACATGGCTAGCCCCTAAGGAGCTTCGCCCCTAAAAAATCGACATGTACATTGTCAGAGACTTGTCAGTCATGGGAGCACGTTCCTTGCGGCTGAGGAAACGCAGTCCAGAAAACGCACGCTCCACGTTCGCGCTTGAAACGGGGATGGCAAGAAAACCAAAAGAAGCCTTTGACAAAACTGGCAATTTTTTGCTGTGCGCTCTCCAGAAGCTGCCAATGCATTGCCCTATTGCCCTCCCCCCTTCCCCCGCCCCTCTTCGCCTTTCCTCCTTTCTCCCATATACCTGGAAACCTATGCCTGGACAAAAGACTTAAAAACCGTTGTGCTAAACAAGATAAGATAAGGGAACGGGGCAATAAACATTTTTTCAAAAGAAAGGGACGACCCCAAGGACAGTTCACTGGGGCTGTGTTCTGGGTCAACGAGAAGAGAAAGCGGGCTAAAAAATTCTTTCAGCAAAGCTGCCATTTTTTCCGCAGCTTAAATTCTGTGTTTTTCGGTTTTTACCGATTCGGAAAAAAAAAAAAACGCCTCGGGAATTGATTATCGGTATTTATCGGTATATACTGAGAACACGGAACCCTAATTATAGCCTGCTTCTTTCTCTAGGCAAAGGGCATCAAATTCGTCGTCGCAGAGCAAAACCCAGACTTGATAGAGAACGTAAGTTGTAAGGTAGCAATTTTTCGCCGGTGAGATGAGTGCTCGGGGAATTGTTCATTTGCCGATCGATATATTCAAATGCAAACCAGCATTTTTTTTAATATGTAATTTTTTATGCCAAATTTAAGAGTGCTCATGTGTGCTAGGACTTGCAATTGCTATTAGCTTACATGTGTTTTTTTATATTTCGTCACTGATTTATTTCTACACGAGGGTTGTAAAATATGTTTTAGCAGCACTGCATATTGATCCTTTCAACGTGACAAACCTGTCTGCGTTTTTGTCTGATGAGTCGGGAGGCCAACTGCCGCGAACGAATTACAAAGGCAGTTAAGGTTAATACATGAACGCACTGTTCGACCCACGCCGTCACCAACACCTATTGTTCGTGATCAAGTCTTTGTGGCATGACGCCACAGATCGCGAGAAAGAAAGGCGCGCTTTGTTTTAACGCACCACCGCCTTTGGTCACTAGAAAGTGTAAGCGAAGTGGCCAGAACGGTTTGAAAGGCTTGAAGTGTTCGTTCGTCCGAGCACGGGTAGCCACACATCTCGGTCAAACTCCATGTAGGGTCGGGAGACGTCAACACATCGTCCAGCCTTTTCAAACTTTCGCGTGTATTTAAGCTTTTCTGACATATTATAGTTCAATTCATCCTCACAATTTCTTAGAGCTCGTTCACAGAGTTGCGTTTTACTGCGTTAAGACTGCTCGCGTCGAGCTGTTACTATGGCGACCCTTACGATGATCTAATGGGGAGGCGCTGTGCTCCACGACGCAACGCAGCGCAACGCAGTCGACGCAGCCGTGGGAACGAGCCTTTATTTCTTTTAGAGCGCAGCTCTTAGGCGCCCGTTTCCGGCTCGAGCGGCGTCGCCGTCGGCGTCGGCGTAACTGCGAGCCCCCCCCCCCCCCCCCCCCCGTAGGACCTCGGGAGGACCTCGGGTACCTTCAGTGACCACGGGGAGGGGGGGGGGGTGACCCCCCCCCCCTCAGTACCCTTCCCTCCTCCTCCTCAAGAGCTGCGCTCTAATTCGGCGTTACATAAAGTTGTAAACGAATTTCACTTTTTTTTGTTCTTAGAGAAAAAAAAGGCAACCACAAATTTATAACGTAATTAAAAAAGAATTGCGCAAATTTGGGTAATTGGATGACGATCCCAACGTGAAGGTTCTGTTTGTTACAGTTTACGAATATGACAGTGCCATTCGTAAGTATCTGCATCATTAACTTTAATACGTGTCGGAAAAATTCAAAAGTATATTTAGGTGTGCAGGAACACAAATAATTTAAACATCGGAAAAAGACGTTCAAAGGAACCATGAAGCAGATTTTTACCTTTTTTTTAGAAAAGAGTGTTTTTCGACTTTCTATAGAGACCTTGCAATATGCTCGATCTTTTTGTACAGTTCTATCAAGCTTATTACTTTGTATAAAAAAAAAAAATCAACGAAACCGAAACTGACGTTTGTCTTTACCGCTATACAACCTCTCTTAAAACGGAAATGACGTCAACAGTGATCTGTCGGTTTCGGTACAATCTAGTGGTCATGAGCGTAGATGGCGCGGTGTCCTGTAGTGGCGATTTGTGGTTTGAAATCGTTGTACTGGTTGTACCGAGTTGCAACTACGAGTAATCAGGACATTCGTGGCTTCACAAACCGCTTGCCAAGCTATTTTATTAATTGGTTGTCACGCTTCACATAAGGCACGGATGACCTGCGACTCGCGGCCGTTTGTCAACGCAACGCAGTTAAACGCATTCAAATGCAACTGTATGTGTTGACCTCATTTCTTTTTAATTCGTTAGAATTAGAATACTCGATTTGACGAAAACCCGGTGGTGTCTTTCGTTTGTCCACGCCGGGGAGAGCGGCAGAAGGAGGGGGAGAGGGTGACGTGTGCGACGCTTCCATTGGTTCGAAGTGCTGACGTCAGCACGTGTCAACCCTTCCTTCTCTCCCCAGCGCTGACGAACTGACAGACACTGCCGGGTTTTCGTCGAGACAAGCCTTTTCGTTTTCGTCAAAGTAACGCGCACAGCTGGCGCGGAGCCAGGGAGGAGGACGCGCTGCCGCGCAACACCTTCTAGATACCAAAGCCGTAGTGCCAAACGTGATGGTGACATCAGAGAAGACCAACGCTGGCCACAGATTGGAAACGAGTGCTGCATCAGTATTTTGACGAGTGCAGTTTGAGCCGAATGTTGACGCAATCGTCGTCGCGCAGGAGCTTCTTTGAGTGTGGACAAAACTGCCACCCATCAAACAGTGTGTCATCATTGTTTTACTTCTTTGTTTGTTTCCGAACTTGCAGACAAACCATTCCTGGTCGTACTTGACCGACGTAGTGAAGCTGCTCCTGCTGCGGGCGTCGAGGGAGTGGGACAAGATGGTGACGCAGAGCGCATTTTTCGTCAAGTACGTGCGCGTTACCACGGAGTTCTCGTAAAGCAAGAGCACGGGACGAACACTTCAGGAAAAATTGATATAGATTCGAGGATATTTGAAACGTCAAAAACAATTAGGCACCAGACTCTTAGAAGTTTATAAAGTCATGTTGAAACAGACACCACAGCACTACACCAGCGGAATTGTTCAGCGACAGAAGTAGCGCTGACCTTGCTGATGCAATGCCGATTTCGGGCTGTTACTGTTTATACAGCCCTTATACACCGTTGCCATAGCGCTAAGTTACTTCAAGTTAGCGCCACGTCAGTGCTGTTCCTAGTGTTGATTTAGCGCTACGATGCATGTGTAAACCGGCCTTAGGTGTATGCCTCATCGCGATGCAGTGGGTACACCAGTCATTAATCGATTTTCATTCAAACAGCTAAGGCAGCATTTGTATCTTGTTCTAATAGCCATGCCAGGGCTGATCGATCCTGAGTCCGCTGCGTATATGAAAGGTTATGGCAAAAGAAGTGGACGCCTTTTTAATACGAAAGCATGAACTGTCCCATGGAGCGAAGCCGGCGCTGTCTGTAGCAGCGAAAAACGGCACCTTAATTCCGCGTGTAGCAGCGAAAAACGGCACCTCAATGGACTTTTTTCCAGTAAGCTTCTGCGCATGCGTACACTCCCACTGTCGCCATTTTCACAGGACACCTGGACGCGCCCTGCGAAAATGGCGACAGCAACATTGTCAGCATCTATCTTCGCGTGTATTTTGTCTATTTTGACGCTTTGTTTTTTAGTCACAGGAGCCGGCGAGGCGCTCAGGGTCAAAGTGGACGCGCCTTAGAAATAAAACAAAGAAAAGCACATCAACGCAGATGCATTGTCACGGAAGCCGTGGAGCCGGCGCGGGCGCCGCGCCTGCGCAGTGGGGGAGCGTAATGTCACCGGCGGAGCGCCGTGTGAAAAAGGAAGACATGGCGCTCTGCTTGAACGAACACGCTGCATGTAGACATGCGAAAGCATTCCTACACGTAGGCAGTCTTAAGTGTCTTCGTCTGATTTCTTGTTACTGAGACTGCGCTATCATTAGGTAAAACTTCATATGCACTTCTCATTGTCTAACCCGATTGAAAAAGGCCGATTGTTTGCGCTCCCATCGGGGCTTGGCAAACATGCAGGAGCCTGTGAGTGAATTGCAGTTTGAGAAGGGGGCTGAATATTTCAACGCTGATCTTGCTCTGACGGGTGCCTTTGGCTTTCAGTGATGTCCCCCAATCTTCACTGGAAGTTCACTACGACCCAATCTTCAATACTGTAGGTAAAGCTATGTTCCCACTACGGACTCGACGCGCCAATCTTTCACAACAAACGCAATCGTAAGCTTCATGCCCGTGTCGCACTAGAGCGACAGACAGAAACAAAAGACAGCGACAAGCCTCAAACCCATGCAGCATGATCGCGATGGTACCTTTGGCAGGCGTTTAGCCGTTCGGTGCTCGTGAAGTAAGCACGAGCGATTGCAAGCCTGCCAAAGAGACCCTCGCGTGCATGATGCTCGTGTTAGAGCGTAGCCTCCCTTATTCCACAAAGCCTTTCAAATCGCGAAAGACTCTGGTTTGAGGCTTGTCGCTGTCGTTTGTTTCTGTCTGTCGCTCTAGTGGGACACGGGCATAACAAACATAACGGTTTCGTTCAGACTACGAGCAGAGAAATAACTACGTGCGCAACTGACGTAAAATTCTTGGATGAGGGTGTTAAAGGCTCGTCAAATTTTACGCTTTTAACGATACGACCTATACGTTTTAGCCAATGCGCGGCAAGGTTTCGCTTTTCTTCTACCGGTCACGGGACTTCGGGCCTCCCCGTCAGCCCATGCTCCAAAGCGGCGAGCGCGGTGCTGTCGAGACACTAGCCATTTTTGGACGGTTACTTTCTAAGCGTCCGCATTTTAGCTCCGAGGGACATTTTGCGCGCTTGGCCGGCCTGTTGTGGCATGTGTATCATTTGAGGTTTGGAAATTCTGTGCTGTGCTCATTTCCGTGAGCTGCGACTAGCGCGTAGATATGCGGAGGGCAAGTTCGTCTGGTTCTTGCGCAGGGGGTAGCGGGGGTAGCAGGGGGTAGCGTCAGAACGCCGAGCCCTGATTGGCTGATCGCGACCCCCTATTTGAGCGTCGTCTGCTCTTTTGCAACGTCGTCTGCTCGCAACGTCGTCTGCGTCTCTCTTACCTTTCCTGCGACTTTCGGAAGTGCAGGTCTTTACGAGCGAGCTCGACTTCGCCTTTCAGAGAGGGCAGACGAAATAACTCGAGCGGTACGTTGTTTTTGTCTAACAACCAGCAGACGCGCATCAAGGAGAGAAGTCAAAGGACTCACTGGCGAGGTGTCTCGAGGCGCCGAGGTTTGTTTGCTAAGAACCGAGACTGAGGGTGGTTAGTGTCCGCAAGTTCCCTCCCAAATACTTTTCCCCTCCTCACTTTTTAACGGCGTCGGCGGGTTGGCGCGGTTGGCGCAGTTAACGTCGTCTGCTTTACATCTGCTAGACTTCGTCTCACCCTACGATGGACTAAAGGCAAAAGCTACGGACCGCCAGATCCAATCACGAGCCACTTAGAAATTGTGCGGTATTTCGTTTCGATGCAGGTATTGGTGCCCGCGTCTCGGATCACTGATGAGGGGACGGGTAGACAATGGTTCGAATCGAAGATAACTGAGTGACTCAACAATTTTATATCACAAAGAAAGCCACGATATATAGGCTCTTTGCAGCGTCGAAGCTACAGAAATGATGCGGCGCTTTTGGATTCGAGCATTATTCGTCCACCCCTAATCAAGTTGAGCGTGTCATAGTATAGCGTGGAACGTGATTGGACCTGGCGGCCCGTGGCTTTGGCCTTTAGTCCATCGTAGGACGAGTCAAAGTTTAGTCAAAGCGATGGCTGCTTTACCTTTCCTGCGTCTGTCGGAGATTCACCGCTTTTTCACCGGCGAGAACGTGGCCTTCGAAAAAGATTAGTGTTTTCACACACGTCGAGCACGTCAGACGTGCTCGTGACACTGCCTCTTTTCAAGCGGGCAGTCGTGATAAGATGATGTTTGCACCAGGCAGGGACTCGAGCACGTCAGTCGAAATGCTGTGCAACTCCTTTCACGTGGACAGCCGTGACGAGAAAGCGCTGGGTGACGATTCTGCACCAGAGCCAACGGCTAACGACCAGCACATCCAAGAACCGCGGCTCTCGCCAGGGGAGCATGACAAAGTTCATGCCAGGTGCCTTGCCAGGGCCATCTCAGAGCAATTACAGTCGCACCTTAAATTCGAAGAATGGCAAAAGCCAAATCCCAAGAAGGAGGCAAGTTGATATCTATGAGTTAATGGTTGCTACATTGACTGAAAACAGTCAGGACTACACGAAATGAGGTCGACAGCAACATCAGGTAGTGATGAGATTTTCCTCCTAAGCATGAAGCCACTCCTAATCAGGCTGAATGATAGAAGCAAGAAGTGGATGAAACTGAAAATTCACACTTTATTATGGAGGCGGCATTTCCTTCCTATGTGACGTCCAGCTTCAGTGATCCCGTTTAAAGCACGCACAACAAGTTTTGTCCACGAAAAAAATTGGTGACGAGAGTTATTTTTTATCTCCAAATTTAATGAAGGGTACGTTGTTTCAGCTGTAATCTGTGCAGCGAAAGCTATCTGATGCTCTAAAGACTTTTTTTTTTTTTATGTACCAGTACGATGGAAAGAATATGCATTGACGGTATGGTTGGTTTTTTCTTGTATTTATCTAGTTTGACTTTTTAGTGTTCGGTTCATGCTTTTATTTAGTCTTGTAACCTACATAGATTAATAAAAGTAGGGCGAAATGCGTTCTTTCAAAGAAAATATTTATTGTACTTGGTATCCAGTGTTGGGTAAAGTACATCTAAAAGGTACTTCAAGTAAAGTACAAAGTATATAAGATGTGATGTTCTTCAAGTAAAGTAGTAAGTACACTGGGTGCAATGTACTTGAAGTAAAGTACTATAAATACAATGTACTTTCAAGGTAAAGTACAAGTATTTTAACACAATCTTTCATGGTGCCCTTTCATTCCCTTGTACAGTTATTCTTTAACTGGTACGCATTAGCCAGGGGTAATCAGGGGTGCATGACCTATTTTTAAAAACAGCGGTGAATAATTGATAAAGTCAAGTAGCCTTAGAGTAGTTATTTTCAGGAATGGAGCCAAATTCAGAAGTTGCTCCCCTGAATTTGGCGCCACTTGCACTGGATTGTTGCACCCAAGGGGTTGTACTAGGAGATAGCATGATGCCAGCCCCGTAGCTTCCGCAAGCAATCCTCTCATAGAGGAGTGTCCTCGCAAGCGAGCTGGTTATAAATAGTCATAATGGGACACCTGAGATTGGGGTGCGAAAAAACAGAGGAGCTTTCAAGTCGAAGGAAAAGGCAAAAGAAAATGTCTCAAAACATTGTGACGTTCACCATCTGTTGTCTTTTTCTTCGACTTGAAAGTTTAATTTTTCCGCACCACAGTTTCAGGTGCTACATTATGATTAATTTTCCTCTCCTGATATTTTAAACCTCCTCGCTTGCGCTGACCGATTGAGAAGTAGCGAGTTAAGAAAAAGCTACGGGAATGCCGCCCCAGAACAAACGGAACGATGCATCGTCTGCTCACGTTTCTAGTGAAACTAGAATATCCCTCCCAGTATTTCTTCGCAGTTGACAAAGCATCATTTCGTGATACAAATTTAACAAAACCAAATTTGGAGAATATACTTTGAAGTCGGGAATCGTACTTTCCTCGGAAAGTACCAGAAAAAAAAATACTTTGAGTTAAGTACAAGTATATACTCAGAGAATGAGCTTCAAGTAAAGTACAAGTTTCCTAAACCTACTTGAAGTAGTACTTTAAGTACAATGTACTTAAAGTACTTCCCAACACTGTTGGTATCTCATGCTGCAAGCATAAGCTGTGGCGCTTGAAAAAAAAAAAAAAATTCCAAGACCGTGAAGAGCTAACGCTCCTTGTATTAAAGAAATATAACAGCGGAGGCTACACTTGGCAAAGTGTAACCCAGTCTTGAAGCCCATTGCCATGCTACAGCGCCAGGGCCGCGAAAGTAGCTCGAAAAGCTGTCCCGCACGTCCGCTGCCCTTTAAGACTATAGTTATGGTAACCAGCCTTGCTGGGTTACTTGTGGGACCGGCTGGACAGAATTCCTCCAGTCGCCTAAAACAAGTTCTCATGATAGTGTCAGCCAACTGAGGAGGGCAGTAGCCACGAGCCTGCCTGCCTTCTTGCGTCAGGTTATTGTTAAGGCAACAAGAAGAACCCGCGACTGCAATCGCATTGTCTGGCAACAGGCTCATTCAATTTCCCAGCACCCTCCAACGTGCACACATAATACCAAAAGCATTCTTAATGCACCTTCGTTCTCTTGACAACCTGTAGTTGTAGATTCCTTTCGGGCTATTTGCTGCATGTATGCCTGGATACGGCTTCATTAAGTTCGCCCTGAGAGGAAAGGCGTCATCTCCTACTATTACATATGGAAGCACAGGACCACCGTTCGGGAGTCCGCTGGGAGCAGAAAAGTCCTCATATCCGTTGTCGACTGATCTCCCCAGTTCTGACGATGCAAACACCAACAGCTCCCACACAGTAAGGGAAGTTGCACTTCCATCAAAATTAATCGGAAATAGCAATCATCCGTTGGCGATTCATTCCCTGGAGGGCTTTTGGCTGGAGAGCAGTTCATATTACCCGGCACACTGCGGGGACGAGTTGCGAAATTCTAGACTTCCCAATCCTGAAGCTGTAGGACAGAGACTGGTAGCTGTCTCCTGTGGCTAGGGACCTGAAAATAGACAGGACAGTCTCAGAGCCGCAAGTCTTTTGTTCACGATTCGTACCCTTTTTGCTACCACGTTTTCAAACTACGACCACAACAAAAAATTTATATCATTTGATTATCGAGAATAGGAAAGGGACAAGAAGACTCTTATATTATATTAGTCTCCGTGCCTAAAAAGGGGGGGGGGGGGTGAAGACAATTTTAACTTTCAAAAATGTGTTTTTCCGGCTCACTGCGGACCCAGCTAGCACACCGCTCAATTGTTTATAGAGTTTTAGGACGCCTATTTCTGTGTCAGCGAATAAACGAAAGAAGCCGAAACTAACTATCCCCGTTTTCAATGTATGGGCCTCCAAAAAGGGCTCAGAAAAGAGATCGAAACAACGCACTGGGAACATTATCTATTCAATGAGAAGCCGTCAAGCACTGCATCTGCACACGAAACACTTCCGCTAACTGGTGTCGCGATGCTTACCTGAGGGTGATTGCCAAACGTTCAACCGACGACAGCGATGTCCCCAGGTGCGTGCTTTGAACCTGGATATGTGGTCGGACGAGGCTTTCGAGGAAGTCGAACTGCCGCGGTGACATGCGCATGAAGTTGTGAAACATCGCCGTAGCCGCGTCTCTGAGCTTGGCAAGAAGGTTATGGAAGTCGCCATCCACAGGTCGGTTCAGGTACACTTGCCTCACCCAAACAGTTTTACGGCGCCTTCAAGTTCGTATACGTATGCTGTTAATTGCATAGATAACGATAAGTTCATTCTGCTCTTGTAGGTTTTCTGCCTCAGCCAGAATTCACTCAGTGACAGGCGTCATTTTCAACCTCTAGCTGTGTCACTTATACACTTTGCACTCTGATTTGCCTGTCTTAAAATCATTGACTCACGTAGCGCTCAATATAAACGAAAAGCGGTTTTAACGACCGTAACGTCAGTTACAACCTTTATGGTATATACGACAAATCTATTATTTTTTTTTTTACAAGTTGCGTCCACAGTCTGAACAGACCTTAAGTAAGATATTGGCGGCGTTTTTCGCTGCTCAGAAGGGAGGGGGAAGGGGGGGGGGGGTGAATGAGCAATGTGTGTACAGAATGAGCAATTCTAATTTGAATTTATACTAAAACCAGCCTCCCACGGTCCACAGACCGGTCAGCGCCTGTTCAAGGAAGCATGTAAGATGAAGTGATTACTCCTTCTTCTGCAGCTACGAAAGCCGAAATTGAGCCGTTACTTGTGGCTTCCACATTTCACTCCACGCGTTTTTAAATAAGATATATGTCCAAATAAATATGTTCACATAAATATACATTTCAGCATTAAAAAATAAAAAGCTTTATTGCGTCTCCTCGCGGCTACATGTGAAACGGTTTTCTTTCTCTTATTTCGTAACACAGTATATATTTGTTCTGAACTACTCTTCCGAAATATTCTACAGTCTAAAATGATCAGTGGCAATAAAGGCAAATGCCTTGGGAGTGCAGCGAGGGCTACACTCTTAGGAATCGTTAGTTGTGTCATTCTGCCTCGAGATGAATTCGGACCACCCATCGTTTGGTCTTCCTTTGATCTATCAGTCTGTTCAAGAAGAGTGAGGTAACAGGCCCCAAAGACCACGTTGTCTCGGTGGCAAAGAGGGTAAGCCTTATTTTTTTTTTTTCCGAACTGAGAGAGTATGACCGTTGAGGAGCACTATACATCTTCCCATACCAATTATTAGCGTTTCGAGTGCATCGCAGAGCAGTATGCGTGGAGGAGCATTCGTGAGTTTCAGGGTCACAGCATGATTCTTATTTGGAATTTGGAAAGTCGATCTTTCACATGCAGACGAGCGTCGGCCACTGTGTTAAATATAAACATTACACAAGCGCAGGAAGAAAAAAAGCACTGCTTACATTATGAACGAATTTTTCAGTGGTACCGGGAGCTTTGCTGGAGCCTCCACTTTACACGGAAGGTCTGAGCCCGTACGTATCCTCAAGAATTGATTCGCAAGATGCGAGCGTGCGTTCGCGCGCTCACTCGGAGTTATGTACTACCTTACGAATACCTTTTATCAGCCCACCTGCGCCAGTACATTTTACGTTGTAGCCACCTTCACGGCGCTGCCCTTTGGTGACTCAATGATTTCCCTAGCTCAGTGCCAACGCACGCACGGTGCGAGAGTATCTCGGAGTAAGGCAGCACTTGGCGGCCGACTCATGAAGTTGTGGAAGCAGGACGTGAATGTTATGTCAAAGTCACCAATACCTCCGCGATGGATCTGTCAATAAATTTCAGTCTACCATGTCTAGGCGCACTTTAAATTTGTTTCTTAGTTACATGATAAGAGGAACCGTACTTATAAAAATAATTTACTATTGTGTTTCTGTTTCTGTAGTCCTAACACATACCTTCTCCGATGAAGTTACCATTTCGATCACACGATATTGCACACTCTGTATCAGTGAGATAAAATTGCTGCCTCAAACATTAATTTCGCTTGAACAGTTGTTTACGGGCCGCAATTCATCACCAGGTGCAGATGACACGGGCGAGTTGATAGTATGCGAACGTACAAAGTTAAATTCCAAAGATGCGCTGCTCATGGTCATGTTTTTCTCTTCCCTGTGGCAAGGGCCTTCAATTTCGGGTCGCTCGGTTTCGTCGTGGCCTCGAAAATGATGAGCTCGTTGATATTCGAAGGTGAGATGGGTTTAGCGAACCACGGCGGTTTTTTACAAATAATCAAACCTTACGTTCTCGTGTGAGCATGAATCGGCGGGACCACGAGCACTGTAACGCGTCCTCGCCATGTCATATCAAGTGCAAAGCGCAAGAGGATGGCGCAAAAAAGTTTTGTCACTTATAACGGGAAACGTTCTTTGGCTAGGTGTTCGTCATTTTGTGAAGCCCAGATAAGAATAAAACCTGGATAAAAGCGTGTCCGCTAGGCTCGACATTGATTGGTTGACGGTTGGGAGAAGAGGAGTGCGGTGCTCAACGCTGAATGGTTAACGGGGAGGTCACGTGACCAGAGGGGTAGACCAGGAGGAGTGATGTAGGCGAGGAGGAGCTTCACCACCTGTGCGCACTGAGGGAGGGGAGTTCGAGACTAGAGTAAGGGAGACTCTGGGAGATCGCCATGTTTATCAGCCCGATTAGTAGTAGTATCGCTCTCACTAGCAACAACTCTAAAGTGTACACATGGTACGCGGTAAATTACGCGATGGAGAGCGCCGTGAACGTAGGCGTCTGGCGTCTGGAAATTCAGAGTATCCCTAAGCGTTTTTGATGCTAGAACGTTTTACGTATGCAACATAATTGCCTAACAATTTGGCATAAATGTTTGCTTCTTGACTGCTGTGCAACCGTACGAAGACTCGCCGTTTAGTTCAAAGTTTTGTCCAGTGCTCATATATAGCGGCTGCACAACCTGTGAGAAACTACAGCCGACCGTGACATTATCCATTCTGTGATTCTTGCAAAATCTCTTAAAAGCTAGATTTATGGGGCCTTGTTCGAGGCGGGGTTTAAGCCGCACGTCCAGAGGCTTCCTGGCTCGTGACAACGACCATTCCCCGAAGTGAAGAACCCAGGGGTCCGGTGGAGGTGGGAGAATTGGTAACGTAACGAACGGTTTAATTACATGGTAGCGATACAGTCGTCAAATCCGAGAGAACAACTCAGCAGCCTCACGCCCCGCCTTAAATAGGGGTCCGTTTTCTCCCTCACTCTCCGCCAGGGCAGCAGGTGCGACCGCCAAGTGCGTAGCAGAAAAGTCCGCCGCGTCGTAGCCAGAAATGCGTCATAGCCATGGTTCTCCGCAGTTAGGCCAGGCCTCTCTCCCCTTCCGGAGCGCACGAACCCACACGCACACACACACACGTCCCGTTGACGTCACGGACGCGTTGAGACTCGTTTCGGGCAGAACACGACAGATGGGCGACGGTCTTGAACACGTCGGGACTCGTTCCGGGCAGACTTCGACAGGTGGGTGACAGTCCAGAACACGTCGGGACTCGTTTCGGGACTCGTTTCCGCAGCGTTGAAACTCGGAAAAGGTTGCCGAAGGTTCCATTCTTAACAGCCCCTCCGGGGCCAGGGAAACCTCGAATGGCCGGTGGTACAATCGCTGGCCTGAATAGGTGGGCTTGGAGTAGGCCTTGAGAAGACGCTGCAAGCACCAAACAAACTCCCAAACCTCTCACAACGGAAGCATCAGCGGAAACGTCCCCCACAGCACCACGCCACACCGCAGTCAAACGCTCGGAATTCGCCAAAGACCCGCCACACTGGATTACGGATTACCAAAATTTGGTACAATTCCGGGTATCGAGACCCCCTGTCGCCAAAAAAACTCATTTTTCCAACGAGGTCACTAAGAACAAAATACAAAAGACAAAAACTCTTCGCAATTTGTGAGGTTCTTTTGGGGTTTTAACGAAGTGCCCCCACTTTGATCCTTATTCCCGTGGATGACGAAGACCTCTGAGATCATCCCTACTAATTTTCGTGATGTCAGAAAAATCTGCTCAACCCATCGGCATTGCCGTTAAATTTGCCTTTCCTTTTTCTTACGCTGAAGTCATAGTGATCGATTTTCACGTGATTTCTAGACGTGAAAATGCGGTCCTTATAGCGCCGATAAAACAATCCGCCTCTTTCATTCCCCGTCACATTGGTCCTAGCAATCTCCTGAGCTGTACAGCGAAACCCTGACACACTAGGGTCGCTCTTCTGCTCGACTGTCAAAGACACTCTGTCTACTCGTAGCAGAGGACCAAAGTTACGCGACGCCGGAGCTACGAGAGATCTTTTACTGATCCCCTCTTCCTCCGCCTTTTTCGCCGGCGCGTTGAGACGGCGTACGCTTTCTAGTGCTACGAGGTCAGGCTGTTCTACAACCTGGTTCCTCTCATCCCGGTTTTCTGCCTCCAACTCTGGGAGTGCTTGCTCCCCGTCAGCTGCCTCTGGCTCTGGATCACTCGTCAACAAAGGGGCGACCTGACGCGAATTGGACCTCGTACACGACTGAACTAGCCCTTTTCCCAGTTGTTGACCCCTTTCGCGCAGCAGGAAATCTGACCGGTTAGAAAACAAATAAGGATATTCCAACGGGACTGTTTGCGAGACAGCCGCCTCTGTCACTAGCTCTCCGAACGGGCCAGTTATCCTTACCGTCGCCATAGGCAGACAGACACTGTGCTTTTCGAGCAGCTGCTTGATCCAAACTACCTTTCCAGTAAAATCGGATGGCGTTACATACGACGGATGAACAGCGTCCATCGTCGCTGCACTGTCACGAAGCACCCTGCACGGCTTTCCGTTTACCTGGAGCTCGTGAAGATAGGGACGAAGGAGCTTCAGGTCCTCGTCACTACCGTTCACGTACGAGAACACCACCCGCGGTTTCTTACATCTGGCCTGCTGTGTGTCCCGGCTCCTGACAGTTGTAGCACAGGAACGGCTTCCTTGCCTCGAACTGCCCTGTTGGGCTTTTCCGCGCCTCGTCTCCGTTCAAGTGTTCTGCGCTCTTGTCTGGGACCTTTTGTCCTGCTTCGGGCTTCTCGGGTCCGTTTTCTCGCGAGTCATTTCCCTGTCGGAAGGTCTTGCGCTGATCGCTTCGGCCGGATTCGCTTTCCTCTCCGCTCAGCTTTCTACGCGTTGCGTACTCTTCGGCTAGCTCAGCGGCCCTTTCGACAGAGTCGACTCCCACTCTGTCCTGCACCCAGAGCTTGACTGACTGCGGAATGCTACGAAAGAACTGTTCGAGGCACACACACTCGACTACCTTGTCTCGGCTTTCGTACACTTCCTCGCTCTTCAACCATTCTATCAGGTTGGTTTTAAGCCCGTACGCGAATTCCGAGTAGCCCTCGCTGCTCTTTTTGGATGCGTTTCTAAACCTTTGACGGAACGCCTCGGCAGAAAGGCGGTACCGCTTCAAAAGGCTGGACTTCACCTTGTCGTAGTCGTCCGCGTCTCCAGCACTAAGGCGCGCGACAACCTCTGCAGCCTCACAGGGCAACAGAGTCAAAAGCCGTTGCGGCCACGTTTCTCGGGCGAAGCTCAACTTCTACATGTCCTCTCAAAGGTAACTAAGAATAGGCCCACGTCTTCCCCAACTTTAAACGGCTGCATGAGCTTCTTCATTTGATACGACTCGGTCTCACTTGCTCGTACCGGAGCCCCAACTCTACTGTTCTGCGAGTTTAATCGCTGTTGTTCAATTTCGAGCTCTAGCCTTCTCAGCGCTCGCTCCTGGTCTCGTTCCTCTTTCGCTGCAGCCTGTTCCTCTTTCGCTGCAGCCTGTTCCTCTTTCGCTGCAGCCTGTTCTCGCTCTCGTTCCTCTCTTGCTGCAGCTTCACTCTTAGCGTTCTGAAGCAGTTCCCACGCAATTTTAATTTCCTCTGCTTCCGCGCTCTCTGAAATCGCTTTACTGATCTCAGATTTCTTCATCTTTTGCTCCACCTCCACACCCAATTCTTCACATAAAAAGAGTAAATCTGTTCTCAGTAACCTCATCAGATCCATGATCGCTGCTCTTTAGCTTTGGCTTTGCTATAAAACTTGTCGCGAGGTTGTACACAAACCTAGCGCACGAGTCAAACACTGAAGGCCGGTTCAGACACTTGCGTTTGAGTGCGTTTGACTGCGTTGCGGCGAGAACCGAAAGCGAGTCACCGGCACATCTGTGCTTCGTATGAAGCGTGGAATCCAATTCAAGGAATCTTCTTGGCACGCGATATAAGCAGCAGGGATGTCCTGGTTTCTCGCAGCCGCAATGCAGTCAAACGCAGTCAAACGCAACTGTGTGAACCGGCCTTGAGGATTCCCAGCAGTTCAAAATTAATTACCCATAATCTGAAGCCTGGCGAATCTCAAAGCAAAGTCCAAACGCTCACCCGCAGATGTAGCACGATGTCGCATGGTCCGATCCCAACCGCTGCCAACCAGTTGTTCGAGGCGGGGTTTAAGCCGCACGTCCAGAGGCTTCCTGGCTCGTGACGACGACCATTCCCCGAAGTGAAGAACCCAGGGGTCCGGTGGAGGTGGGAGAATTGGTAACGTAACGAACGGTTTAATTACATGGTAGCGATACAGTCGTCAAATCCGAGAGAACAACTCAGCAGCCTCACGCCCCTCCTTATATAGGGGTCCGTTTTCTCCCTCACTCTCCGCCAGGGCAGCAGGTGCGACCGCCAAGTGCGTAGCAGAAAAGTCCGCCGCGTCGTAGCCAGAAATGCGTCATAGCCATGGTTCTCCGCAGTTAGGCCAGGCCTCTCTCCCCTTCCGGAGCGCACGAACCCACACGCACACAGACACACGTCCCGTTGACGTCACGGACGCGTTGAGACTCGTTTCGGACAGAACACGACAGCTGGGCGACGGTCTTGAACACGTCGGGACTCGTTCCGGGCAGACTTCGACAGGTGGGCGACAGTCCAGAACACGTCGGGACTCGTTTCGGGACTCGTTTCCGCAGCGTTGAAACTCGGAAAAGGTTGCCGAAGCTTCCATTCTTAACAGCCTCTTCAGCACCCCCGTGTTATGTTGTTTTTGTCGTACAAATTGCTACAATCTTGGGTCAAGGCAGCTTCCAATTATATTTTCTAACAGAGTCGCCTCTGTTCAGAGAAGAAAATATATAAAGTCGGAAAGAAATGAGCGACTCAGCGCGTAGAAACATATGACGTCTGAGATTCCGAATGTTACGTAAAGTGTTTCGCAAGCAGAACTGTTTCTGTTGGGTGACGTTTTCTGTCGCTTAGGTCTGTGCTTTGATCGTGATGGGACGTACACGTGCTGGTGGGACACTGAGACCGTGGTGAACTATACGGGCAGCGTGGAGTCCTGCTACGACGACGCCATGGGAAAAGTCAATAAGGTACTCATCATTATCGATGCTGCTGATAAAAGTAACGTTGTGTTAGCCTTCCTCGCTTTTTATGGGTATAATTAGGGGATTGTCATGAGTCTTGAATTAAATAGCCATGGGTATGTTATTGGGTTAGTCATCATGGGTATTGCAAGCAGGGTCAGTGTTATGGTATGACAATAGTCATGAGTATGCTACAATAGTCATAGGTATCGTATGGCGCTAGGTATAATATGGCGATAGTCATGTTTACCACACCCCTGACTTTATGATGCATGGTATAGCGATGGTGATGACATGGCATCATGTCTATGGGTGTGATATAGGCGATAGCCATGGGTATGGTGGGGAGATAACCACTGTTACGGCATGGCGAGAGTCATAAGTTATAATGTGGCGTAGACCATTGACATGATATGGTATTAATATTGCCATGGCTATAGTATGGTGATGAACACCGATAAGGTATGGTATTGGGATGACTTAGGGTACGGTATGGTGGCGGTTATGAGTACGATATGACAACAGCAATATATATATATAGTTTGGCGATGGTCATGAGGTATTGCTACAGCATGGGTTTGATATGGCAATACCCCTAGTGCGATAACCACGGGCTCGGTACGACGTTAGCCAGTGGTATGAAATAAAAATACACACGGGTGTCATAACGCCTTTACAAGCAGAAAAACAAAACTGATCTAAAAAACTGATTTCTGTTTTGTTTTTATTTCGGTACCGATTTCACCGTTTGAAATTTCTCGTTCAATTTTCAGACAGACATCAACAACTATCGGAAAGAAATGGTCACCAGCATGGCGGCCATTGGTCTCTCCTACAAGGTACGTCACAGCTGCCACCGGGACACCCACAGTAAAGTACACAAGAACAGCAATTGGCTATACTTCTATCTTCCTAACATGAAAGCCTGGACACAGAAAAAAGACCCTTAGATATTAGACCCTTTCTTCAAGGGCGCCGCCATCTTGAATTGTCTTCACTTCCAGTATGGGCGAAAACGTTGTTTTGCCGTTGCCACGCCAGTAGAAGACACTTAGGATATAAGCGTAACCGTCACACATTATCGTTTTGCCTCCCCCTTATTTTTTTACTAGCTACTGGTTGAAACGTTTTAGTATTTTTTCGTCGTCCATACCGGATACGCCTACTAGGTGGCTGGGGTCGAGAGTACGCAGAAAAGGTCTATACATCATCATCTGTATATTATTTAGCGCTCGATACCTAAGAGAAATCGGTCAGTTTTTTGTTCAACCCTATCATATTCTTACCACTCTTTTTCTCTAAACATGAGAGGTTTACGTACACAGCTCGTCGATATAAAGAATCCCCGCGCGTTAATTTTCACACTGAGCACATAAACAAGATACGTGAAGCGGTTTGGCTCACAATCACGAACTTCACAAACACGTAAATCATGTTGAGTTTTGCAGTGCGAGTCGCCATTTTAAGCTAAATTGTTTGTTTCTTTTTTTTTTAGCCTATCACTATTCGGCGCAGACGTACTCCTTAGATATCACTGATAGTAGCCATTCAGGTTCTGTGCAGAAGTATGGCTCAGACGCAGGCACGTAATTATGTTATTTTTATTTTCAAACGAAACAAACGAAGTGAGGTTTGGTTTTCTAAGAATATCTCTAAACTGTGGATTCGCGATGGACTGTATCTGCCATATTGTCTCTACATAGATTTACTATTTTAGCATGTGTAAGTACGTTTCAGTAAAGTCTTAGCTTTGCAATATCTGCCACAGGGTTTCCGACTATTCATGCGGAAGTTTGAAGAGGAATTTGAGCACAGCAGCCTGAAGAACTTGGACCTGACGCAGAACCAGCTATTCTTCATATCTTTCGCCATGGTAAATTCTATTGAGCTCGAACGAAGCCTTCGCGAACTGGTGGGGTTGTGGGTATACACCTGGCCCGCCCAAGAAAACGCTCAGGGTTCCCTTACAGCGAATCTAAGATCCGCGCATCGCAGAATGCTGACGCTGTTCAGATAGGTACTGAAGCAGTGAACGCAAGATGCGGAAGTCTACGCACATAAATAAAAAGTTGGGCACTATTTCTTGAAGAGTTGAATAAAAGCTAGGCCATCGTCCTCTGTCGAAAGTAGATGTAAGCATGGCTTCCGAGTTTGCCGGTGTGCTTAGGCCATGCCATAACCTTGACGCGCGGCTCTTAAATATCGCTACATGTCAGTAGAATGTCAGAATTATATGGAACTGACACCTAGCGTCACCTATCAGCTTCGGCATCAAGTAAGCTGCTTACGACGGCAACTCTCGCGGACGCTGTGACGGGGACCTTTGCCATGCCAAGTTGCAGCGTCCGTGCAAGATGCTATAGATACCGCCGCGTGGCGCCCGTTTTCATCGCTCATGTGTCCCCTGCTTTATTTTCAATTCACGTAATAGACCGAAATTTTTCCAACCTGCGTTCACTGCTGGGTCGCTTCCGGTGAAGATTCAAATTTCTACGCTGCATGGTTCATTGAGCCACAAAGAGCACCCTTCAGTGTGTTCTCGCGCAGACCCTGCGCTTCTAATTAAACCACGAATGTCCCCTAAGTCAGTTGGTTGAGATATTATATTTTTTGCATGTTTTCTTGTGTTCCTGAACAAATCTCCCCTTAGAGATAGGCATACTTTTTGTAAATGAGGGTTTTAGCTTATTACCTTTGAAACGTCATATCGTCCACAGACGTGGTGCGAGAACGTTCCGGCGGAGCTCCGGCACGTCTTCGACCTGTCCACATCGACACCGTCATCTCAGTTCAGGTACACTCTGACCACCGTCGCTAACTCCATCAAGACCAAATTCTGCTTGTTATCGGATTAAGCACCTCTATAAACTATTTACAATATGTCACGATGTTATAGAGACTCTTTCTGCGCTCAGGGTCTGGATTAAGTTGCACTTGGAAAAGCATATGCGCGTGTACTTTTTTTTTTTTTTTTCGAGCTGCCTGATTTTTTTTTTTTTTTTGAGCTGTACGGAACTCGTGCTTGTGACAGCACGTCAAGTCGGGGACGAAGCCGACTACAAGACCGGGCATGCGAAAGAGCATTGCCTCTAGGAAGCAAAGAGTTTGTGGCCACGCAGAGTGTCCAACAGTCTTATGGGCAGCAGTGATGCGGAGTGGGCACAGGCCTTATTCCATTCCAATTCCATTCCGGGGAGTTAGAGTTTTCGATAATTCAATTCCTTTCAACTCCTGGGAATGGAAACACTGGCCCCATTCCCACTCCTGGAATGGCTGAATCGTTCCATTCCATTCCTCTAATTCCTAAACGTAAAAATTGGCACTTGGCAGCTACATTGTGTTGCCGGCATAGGCAGCATAAAGCTGACATTATCATAGACAATTGCAAAAAAATGCCAAATGCCTCAAAAAAGCACTGATTTTACTAAGCGGAGTGCTGGTGGCACAAAGTGTATGTTTAGACTGTACTGAAAACATCAAGAAAGCCCTTGATATGTCGATGCTTGTTTAAGACATTGGTCTCGGGACCACGTGACTCGCAACAAACAGCAAAACTTAAATCCACTCTTTTTGTTTTGCAAACTTTTGGCATTTGACTTTTAGGACATACGCGTCCAGCGTGTTCGTTTGATAAGAAGACCATAGAAATATCCAGTTCGTGCGTGGCGCAGAAATAAGCTATATTACTGCATTCTTCAAATACCTGCACAGCAACACGGCCAGTACGCTGCTGGAAATGACTCCATTCACTGCGGCAAGAACACATCCTCTGACAAAGTGCAACCTCTATGGCGCAGCACGAGGGACCGTCTAGACCATGTCACGAAACCTGTTTGAAAACGCATAAGTTCACGCTTGCTTTACGAATCTCAATATTTCTCATCATATTTCATTCAATTCTTTATGTGTTTTCCAGGCGATCAATAGAAACCTGTTTGAAAACGCATAAGTTCACGCTTGCTTTACGAATCTCAATATTTCTCATCATATTTCATTTAATTCTTTATGTGTTTTCCAGGCGATCAATAGAACATCTGCTGGGCTCAAATATACTTTTGTTCATTGCAGTTGGTTGTTTGCGTTGTGGCGACGGGTCGCGCAGTCGGCGTCGACAGAGCTAGCTTTAGACCAAGATACAGTTAAAGGGGTACTACCGCACCGTTCGAATTGACATTTCCCGTCTCTCCTCATCACCACCGTCCAACTGACTTCTCACAGTCTCAAACAGGGTCCAGGACAAGATGCACGAATGCAAACCAGACAGCCGAGACGCGCGGAAGCCAAAACCTCAGTAGCAGCTAGCACTAGCACCCAGCTCTCCTTCTCAGTGGCCCTCACTGCAATGTTCGCGCCTTGTCTAGCCGTCTGGCGCGGGACTGTCTTTCTGCAGGTCTAGTCAGTTCGGTCACGCGACAAGAGTGCTGACGATAGTCTACTTCACTTTACGATGGACCGCAACAGACAGCACGAGAGCCATTGAAACCAATCCAGTGGCTTCTGAGTGTCGCGTGACCCTGGGGCGCAGCAACGCGCCGTGCGTGTAGTCCCGCTCACGGTGATGGATTGCCTGGGGTGACTCGTACCGTCTGCAGCGGTCCATTGCAAGGTGAAACGAAGTATGCAGTATCTAAAGTCAAAGGAAATGAACGGGAATCCGCTAGCACGCTTGTAACTTTAACCCACTTGAATGTAAAACATATAACACGGAAAATATGCATCGGAACAAAGACCAAGTAAAATGCAGTATAAAAAATGAAAGCCGTTTACAACTCCCTGTAACGCCGAATTAGAGCGCAGCTCTTGAGGAGGAGGAGGGAAGGGTACTGATGGGGGTCATGTGACCTCGGGGGGGGGGGGGGGGGGGTCACGTGACCTCGGGGCGTCACGTGACCTAGGGGGCTCACGTGACCTCGGGGGGGGGGGGGGGGGGCGTCACGTGACCTCAGGGGGTCACGTGATCTCGGGGGCGTCGCCGGGTTGCATGCAACCCAGCGACTCCCGCGGGTTGCTTGCAACTTGGACTGAATGAAACCTGGGTTGCACGCAACGCGCAATTACGCCGACGCCGACGGGTTGCATGCAACCCAGCGACTCCCGCGGGTTGCATGCAACTTGGATTGAATGCAACCTGGGTTGCACGCAACTCGCGGTTGCGCCGACGCCGACGGGTTGCATGCAACGCGAGTTACATGTAACCTGAGTTGCATGCAACCCGCGGTTACGCCGACGGCGACGCCGACGCCGACGGCGACGGCCGACGCCGCTCAAGCCGGAAACGGGCGCCTAAGAGCTGCGCTCTAAAACAAGCATCGGAGCAAAGCGCAAGTGGAGAAGAGAGAAGTGAATATCGCTTTGTGTTTATGCCGAAGCAAACTGAGCAAACACACATTTCGCACTTCAAAGGAGTGCGCGCGAATGAACGTGGAAGGCAGCAGGGTTGGCCGCCTGCTAAACAACGCTTCTAGAAAACAACAACTGATCATCTTTCGGCGGCGCGCGAGTGAGCGAGTTATCAGAGCTCTGCGAGTTATGAGTCGCCCCCGCTACCAGATCTGTCTGTGCGGGCGTGGATTCTTCACGCGGTCGCAAATAAAGAAGCAAGACAAGAAGGAAAATGAGGGGCCGTGCATGGCGGTTCCTTCGTTTCTTTTGCTTGGTGCTTGGTTTCTTGTTTCGCTCTCGTGTAACGCCAGAAAAGCCCGTCGCCTGCGCGTCCGTGAAAGGCGCCACAGCCCTCCCCCCTCTCCCTCTTTGCTCTTTGCCTTGACGCTTGATTTTTGTATTGTATTATTTGCGTATAAGTCTGTTAGGGCTCCACGCGGGCTAGCAGTTTCCCGCTCATTTTATTCCTGAGCAACTGAATAGCTCAATTTAGCTGACCGTAACCGCCCCCCCCCCCCTCAAAAAAAAAAAAAAGAAAGAAAATTCGGTCCCATTCCATCCCCATTCCATTCCGGGCAAAAGGCTTCCAATTCCATTCCGATTCCATTCCCCTCAACGTTGCCGCCATTCCATTCACTTTACATTCCGGGGTCGCGAAAATGCGGAATTATTCCGGAATCATTCCAACTCCGGAGTGGCAACTCCGCAACACTGATACGTGTTTGTTTCTGCATAATGAGTTGGTTTAAAGTAAAAAAAAAAAGTTGCAATTTTATATATAAAAATATAACGGTTTGTAATATGCACGCATTTTTGCAGTCTATAACATTTGGCAACATAAAATAATATAATTCGCCTGCAACTCAGCATGTTACTAAGACTTTTCTTTTTTTAGGCAAAGGGTGTTCTGTGCTTCCGGGAAGTTGAAAAGTTAGAAAGAGAAGGGGTATGTCTGGCTACCCTCAGTCATGTGTACTGTTTGCATTTGAAGCGTGTTCAAAAAGCGCGACAAGTATTTCCATAATAACCTCCATAAAACAAAAATTAGTTAAGATTGAAAATAAATAAGAGTAACTGTGCGCTACCCAAAATAGACTATCTTTATTTGTACCAGCTGGGTATTGTTTTTATTCATTATGTTGACAGGCGACTCCGAAGTATTTCTAGTGCGAAATACACCGCCGCACAGGGTGTTTCTGGAGCACGTGATAACCTGTTTTTGTTATTTTCTTGTTACAGAGTGGAAACAGCACTGCGACACTTTGACAAGTTTGGAAAATACTTCGCTTGCAACGACAACCAAATAATGAATCCTGACAAAAAGTGCGGAGTCATTTAAAAACTCCACAGAAGCCACCGCGTCAGTCAAATATTATTCTATGTCAGCTATAATATACGACTTAGAACGTCGAATAATTCAAGATAATTATTTTCTTGAGGAAAAATTGTTTTAAATTTCAGTCGAGCGATTAAAAACAGAGCGTACCATATCTACTGGTATACGAGACAATCGAGATTAGCGGTTGATAAACAATTTATGTCTCTGCCAATAATAAACGATACTTCGACATATTGTTACGATGGTGCGCGATCGGCAGCAAATGACAAAGACGTATTCGCTCAATTATACGGTGGGCTGGAAGGGAGAGGTGTTACGATCGCGCTTGCGAAAGTGACTCAGTGATGCAGCATGCGGAGCCGTGGTGGGTTATAGTTGGCCGGAGGGCCATCGATAAGCTGATAGCAGCGCTACCCTCCACTACAAGGAAGGTGAAAGAAGAAATACACCGAGGTGCTTGTCACACCCACCATAGCTGCCTGTTTTCATTGCGCCGAGCTCAATGCGCCGTACCCGATTTCGTTATGGCTGAAAAGAAAGAATTCATTATGCGGCGCTGCACAACTATGACAAAAAATAAAAACTTTTTTGTGTGTGTGTGTTTATAGTGCCGCGGGGTGCCGTTGTGGCACTGCTGCGAGCATATCGACGCTAACACTGCTTGCTGAACAGCCTTGCCATTTTCTCCCGGTGGACGAAGCGAGCGATTGTCACACCTCCCCTTCTAGCCCACCATAACTCAATGAGAGAGGAAGATTTTATGGAAGCCGGACCGTGCGCGCGGAGCCTGACGCGTGAGGGTCAGGCACGCCACTGCCCCAACATCATCGTCTTCTACGTAGCAATATATACAGCGCGTTTTTTTTTTGTTTTTTTTTTAAGGAATTACGTTTTTGGGTTAAGTACGAGCGATTTTTGAAAACAGTTAAAATATTTATACATAAATCAATTTTAAAAGTAAAACCCTTCTTAATTTTAGTATTACACAAGTTACATTGTACTGCACAAGAACACTGTACCACTTTAAAAACACGAGAAATATAGGAATAACAGAAATAAATGTTCTGGGGTTTCTAGAAATGCGTTTGCAGTGCTTCGCAAAAGGATGCGAGATTGAAACCAAATATATCTTTAATTGTCCGCAAAACAAAATGGAGATAGATCACGAAATTACCGTTTTCATTTAAAAGAACACTTACGTGAACCATTTGTTTAAATTTGAAGATGAATATTTGTTAATAGTATCTTCCCAGAGGGGCTGATGCTGTCCATACCTCAACACCAATAGATAGTCTATAGACCTTCTCCGTTTATTCTCCTCCTCAGTCACGTTGTCCACACATCCAGTGTGTGCGACAAAAAAGTGCAAAACATCACAACCTGCATCAGGTAAAAAAATATGCAAGAGGAAAAACCAGAAGGATTGACAGTCGCGATACAATCGTGAACACTTTCCAGTGCCGTGGCGAGGGCGAAAGGTTGTTTTCTGCCATACCGCGGAAGTTCCGCAAGAGAAGATGGCGACGCCTACACGTAGAATATCTATACAGCCTCTTCCATGAATAAAACCTCGAGCATCCCTCGTATGCCTGCTTTGACCCTAGCGGGCAAGTGACGGGAAGCCTGCAACAGAAAGGTGGTGGTCCGCGGCAATTGGGAAGTTACTCTAGTTTTGATGTAGTGTCGTCTACTCAGAACGCCATCCCTGGAACTTCCTCAAGTTCCTTTCTCGAAACTACGCCAGTTTGTCGGCTCAGGAAGACGGGGTTGACTGAGGCTGGGAGTCGATTGAGCACCATTTACACGCAAGACTGGGAATCAGAAACCAAAGTACCACATTAAAAACCAGTAGTAGCAGGTAGGCTGTTTTGATATCTTGGATACTTCATTTGTTTTCGTCAAGTGCTGCCAGCGCGTGACGAGGCAAAAATACAAACAAACCATGGGCGGTCAAATGGTGCCACTGCAAAAAGTGTAATTTATCGTCAAAATTACTACCGGAGGAGCGTCTTATCGGTAAAAAAATGAAAGACGTTCACAACTTCCTGTGATGCGAATTAGAGCGCAGCTCTTGAGGAGGAGAAGGGAGGGTGCGGAGGGGAGGGTATGCCCATGCTCCCCCTGCTCCCCTCCCCTCCTTCTTTCCTGTTGCCCTCATATTTAGCGGGAAATTTTCGCTACATTTCCCGCTAAATTCAGTGGAAAAATCTCCCGCTAAATTTAGCGGGAATTATTTCAGCTAGAATTTGCGGGAAACTTTTTCCGCTAAATTTACCGGAGAAATATTTCCGCTAAATATAGCAGGAAACTTTTCCCACTAAATTTAGCGGAGACATTTTTCCGCTAAATTTAGCGGGGAATTTTTCTGCTAAATTTAGTGGGGATTTTTTTCGCTAAATTTAGCGGAGAACCTTTCCTGCTGAATTTAGCCAGAAAAACTTTCCGCTCAATATAGCAAAGAAATTTTCCCGCTAAATTAAGCGGAACAAAATTTTCCCGCTAAATTCAGCCGAAAACATTCCCCGCTAAATTTAGCAGAAATATTTTCCGCTAAATTTAGCGGGGAATTTATTTTGCTAAATTTAGCGGGGAAACTTTTCCGCTTAATTTAGCCGGAAACTATTTCCGCTAAATTTAGCGGAGAAATCTCCCCGCTCAATTTAGCGGGGAATTTTTACTGCTAGATTTTCCGGGAGAATTTTTCCGCTAAATTTAGCGGGGAAATTTTACCGCTGAATTTAGCAGGAATAGTTTTCTACAAAATTAGTGTGAAATTTTTTCCGCAAAATATTTGCGGGAAAAATTTTACGCTAAATTTAGCGGAAAAAATTCTCTGCTGCTCCTCCTCCTTTTCCTCCCTCGTGACGTCACTCGTGACTCCCGTGAGGTCACACGTGATGTCCCCTGTGACGTCAGTATGGGAAACGTCCCATAATGCAACGCGCGGTTACGCCGACGGTGACGCGTGACACTTGTTTTTCGAACAAATGTCATAAGCTTGCTCTATACAACTCTCTTGATACAAAGCACTGCCAATGTCCTATTTTTTTTTCTTTATTGCATAAAGTATGTACAGTGATTAATGATGCGTGGTTAAAATCATGTTCCCAAAGGCTTCTGGGTTACATGTTATACTTCCTTCATTTTTTGAAGGTCATCAAGCATGGGAAGCCACTCTGGCGTTTCTCCGCGCGACTGATACACATTTTGGACGCGTGCAACACTCTCACGGAAATAAAAACATACAGGTTTTGCATTCACGTCAGCATTTCTTACAGCCATGCGGGAAATCCAAATAGCATGAAGCCCCAGAAGAAAAAAGGTGTCGTAAGGGACGAGCTCGTGCTTCTCCTTCGGCAGAAAACGAATACCGTGGCCAGTAATACACAACTCTTTTTTCAAGGTCCGTTGGAGCACGTCCCAAAAGAAGACGGCGTCCCAGCAGTCGATAAAGACATGTTCAATAGTTTCGGGTTGTTTACAAAGCAGGCAGTTCACAGACCATGGGACAAAAATGCCTTTTGACTCCAGCCCCACTTTCACTGGTAACGTAGAACTATGGAGTTTGAAAAAGAAAGTCTTAGCTGCTGGTGGGACGCACATCTTCTTTACTCGACAAAGGACATCTTGTCCTGGACAATTGATATACAACATTCGGTACAAAGGTGTCGGGAATAAAATATCAAGAAGGTCACGTGTGAGGCGTTTACGTGCGACACCAGACAGGTATTCAATAGAAAATCGTACCTTGAGAAAATTAAAGGCGTTAACCACCTCCTTTGGGTACCCTAGGAGCCTCATAGGAGGTTCTTCGTGAGACGAGACAATATAGGTCGGTAGATAAGATGCCAGCTTAGTTTGAATTATGGCCCGAATAAACGTATGTTTCTGATCCCTCAAAAAACAGAACCTAGACACCAGTTGTCTAACAAACAAGTGCGAGAGGCCGATTCCGCCATGACCTACTCGTCTGAACAGGTTAACACGTCGCAGCGGCTCCCATGACGACTTCCAAACAAAAATCGCGAAAATTCTGTGAAACCGCTGAAGAACTTGCAGAAGAACTTGCAGAAGAACTTGCAAATGAAGAACTTGCAAGACATACCATATTTTTGCAATTAGGAAAATATTGCACACAGTTGCTTTTGCAAAAATTGACAAGTCGCGGTTGGCCCATTTCTTGGTCCGTCTTTTCAGGTCTTCAGTTACTTCAGACCAATACGCATCACTAGCTTGATAATGACGTAAAGGCACTCTAAGATACTTGCAAGGCACCTCAGTCCACGTAATGCCTTCAAATTTGGTTGGTTTTGTGGCCCACTCGCCGTGCCAAGAACCATTACACTTTCCCCAGTTGATAGAGGCGCCTGTAGCTTCGCAGAATGATCGCGCAATGCGAAGTGCTTCGCTTACACTTCTCTTATCTCTACAGAATACCGCAATATCATCCGCGTATGCTAATATCTTAATCTCGGCAGAGTGCATGCTGATCCCACGGCAGTTTCTACTGGCAATAATTCTTAAGCAGAAGGGTTCGAGGTATAGGCCAAATAATAATGGAGACATAGGACAGCCCTGCCGCACGGAGGACGCGACGGGGATGCGTCGTGTTGTAGCGTTATTAATTATCAAGCGCGTATAGCATCCAGTATATGACATCTTTACTGCTTCTAGTATAACTTTCCCAACCCGCACATGAGATAAAATGTCAAAACGAAATTCATGACCTACACGATTGAATGCTTTTTCGAGATCTATTTGTATAATTGCAACTTGACTTTGCCTGTCTGTACAGAAATCTAAAACGCTACGTGCCACATGAACATTTGTCTGTATCGACCTCCCTTTTATTCCGCATGTTTGGTGTTCTCCTATCAATTCACTCACGACGCCCTGTAGACGACTTGCGATCACTTTGGTCAAAATTTTATAACCGACATTACACAAGGTAATTGGCCTGTAACCAGATACTTGCCTAAGCTAGGCGTCATCATCAGATTTAGGTATAAGTACCGTAAACGTCCTCAGAAAAGAAAGCGGCAAAGATTTACTCTGATATGCCTCCCGAATAACCTCATACAGCAAAGGGCATATAACATCCTTATACCTTTTGTATAATTCTGAAGTTATTCCATCTGGGCCAGGAGTTTTACAAGAGGGTAGCCCATCTATTGCAGAATCTAATTCATGCATCGTTATTGGTTCTTCAAGTTTTTCTGTCACCTCGGTTGGTAATCGCGGCATTTCCTTTATAAACGTGTCACGGCACTCTGCGTTGCTAGATAACACTTTTTTGCTGAAAAGATGACTATAGTATTCTGTGAAAGCTGCTTGAATTGATTCGTTTTCAGTGCACACAGTACCCTTGTGCTCTATCTCTCATATTTCTTTTTTGAGTGCATATTTCTTTTCATCTGCTAAGGCTCGTTTTGTAGGCTGTTCTCCTAGGAGGTACCTTTCCGCTCTTGCTCGGACAACTGCTCCATAATAGCGTTCCTCATTGAACCGTTCGATTTCCCGCTTGATGCTCTCTATATCTTTCACTCCTTGTCCAGGGTTCTGACACTCAAATTCGCATATATGACGTAGGTTTTTGTCTAATCTGCGTTGCTCAGAACGAGCGTTAAATTTCAAAGTTGCTGCTCTCTCCATCGCAAGCTGTTTGACTTCTGTCTTAAAAAACTCCCACTTTTCGAATACGGACAAGTTTTTGTGAGCCAGAGTACATTTCGTGGCCTCTTTAACACCACTCTCAAAGATTTTGTCGTTTACTAGTTTTGAATTTAGTTTCCAAAGTTCCCAATTAAACTTAGAGGTATTCCGATTCTTTTCCCCAATCGTTACGGCAACGAGGCAATGGTCCGAAAAAAACACGGGCCTTACGTTATAATTACTTAAACTACCTGCCAGCTCTACCGAAATGTATATTCTATCAAGTCTGGCGTGCGTTGATCTTTGAAAATGTGTGAACTTAAGGGATTGCTGTTTTTGCTGTACCGTGGCTACATCTTCCAAGTCAAATCGCTCAGTCATTTCACTCAAGAACTGGGCACTCTTGTCTGGGCGCACAAGCTCATTAGACCTATCAGACGGTTTGCAGACACAATTAAAGTCACCCCATAACACAATCATTTTGTGGTTTGTTAAATATTGTTCCACGTGTCGAAAAAAGGCTAATCGTTCATTCACCTGGTTGGGAGCGTATATACAAATTACACACCACTGTACGTCGTACATCGAAAAGTCGCACACAACAAGCCGTCCACATTCGTCCGACACTATCGATAGCTCAGATAGCCGTATATTTTTCTATAGAAAGAGCAAGCACCCTGCTGACACGCCCACAGCGTGACTGACGCAGACATCGTACGCGGGCAGAAATGGTTTAACCAATCGGGCAATGCTGTCGTCATCCGATAGTTTTGTTTCTTGTACTGCAACAACGTCTAGGTCTTCGTCAAGCAGGAGGCGTTGCTGCTGATACTGCTTTCTACTTGCACCTAAGCCGCGAGCATTTCGGGTAGCAATACGTACCGCGTTTCCCGGCTCGGGCTCCATTAAGTAGTAACTAATACACGCACAACAAACACATCTAAACAGGTTGCAAATCCGTGCAAAACTGACAAAAAACCAAAACAGACCTAGTGTGTTGGCTCTTCTTCGGGTTCGTCATGGAGCTTGCGTGCTCTCGGTTGAAATCGTCCTTTTTTGTACATCACCTCCTGCCATCGAAGCTGGAGTTTCCGTTCTTCTTCCGCATGATCTAACGATGGGGTCTCGCTCAGTAGTCGTTTTTCCGATTGAGATCCTGCTTCGCTCATTTCCACTGTGTTGACCTCGTCCACGGGCTCTTGCACTTACTGGGTGCTACGGAGTTGGGTTTGTTCATGGGGCGAGTCCAGACGTTCCAGTACTTAGCTCGTCTCCGTGTCGCTTTGCTGAGGTGGGTCGCTAGTTGTTGTTGGCTGCCGTCCTGCCATATCGTCCATTCCAGGCGTCTTGGCGTCTCCTGTTGAGTCGTGTACTGCAGCCACAAAAGCTGATGGGCCAGGCCTGGGGTCGGGCGTCACGTCGGACGCTTGGCTTGGGCGTTCCTGCCGTTGCCCGATGGCTGCTTGGCTTTCTGTCGGAGCCACTGCTTCGTTCCCAGCTGCCGCCTCTGCCTCTGCCTCGTCCATTTCCATTTCCGATGTAGCTTCTGACGCCGCAGTCCGCAGGGCGGCTGCATAGGTCCGCGGGCAGTCTTCGTCCACGTGCCCGAATCCACGGCACGCGTTGCAGCACGGAACACAGCAGTTCTTTCGTATATGCCCTGTCCTCTTACAGCGTATACACGAAGGAGGCCTTCCAGGGACGACTACCAACGTATTAGCTCCGAGCACACGTAACTGGTGGGGCAGTTTTTCGATCGTGACTCCTTCCTTCAGCGACAGTGACACCGTCCTTGTGTTCGTTTGCACTCCTCGAAATCCTTCTGTGCGCCAGACTTCCCTGTTGACTTCGCTCACTTTTCCAAAAGGTTCGAACGCCTTTCGTACAGCCTCGTCAGTCACGTGGAAAGGCACCCAATGTAACTTTAGTCGAACGTCTTGTCTGTCCGGATCAATCACCAGACACTGCTTGCTCTTCACTTCCAGCTTACTGGCTTTCACCAAGCGCTGCTTGGCCGCAGATGAGCGCAGGGTTACCAGCCAAACATGGTTCATTTGGTAAGCCCCTATCGCAAGGACGTCACTAAGTACACTCAACCTCTGCAGTTCTTCTCGGAAATCGTCGATTTTGTAAGGTCGCCCTGAGACGTCGCAATGCAAAAATACAGAGTTTAAGGCGACAGTACCTGATAGCAGACGTGGGCAGGACAACGCGATATTCCTGGGTATTGTTGATAACAGTTGCACCGCGGCCTGACACGGCCGTTTTTGCCGCTCCAACGGAGCACATTATCACACGTCTGCACTGCGCGGCAGCCGGAAGATGATCTCCCACTGCCAATGTCATATTGTTCTAGCGGTGGGTGTAGTGCTGTTTATGTTCATGACCTTGAAAGCACCAAAGCGCGGACCCTATCTCCTAGGTGCTATTGTTTGTGATTCAGCAGGTACTTTTACCAAAGTTACAAAATGTTCGGTAGGAAATTGCTATTCTAAATTTTTCGAATGACCATCTCTTCCGTTGTTCCCCTTCCCTGAAAGAACCTTGAAACTATGAATGGCTTCCCCGCAATAACGCTGTAACTGCGGAGAAGCTACTGCGCTAAGGTAAAAGGTCCCATTGTAATGCCAAGAAAGATGACCTCGGGATTCCGGTTTGGTGTTTGCAGGAAAAAATATATTATTACATAAAACAAATAAAAACAAACAAAAACTCGTAAAATCTGATGGCCACACTGGGCCGTTTCTACTTGTTCTTCACTAGAGATACACATTTGACAGTGTAAAACGCGCGCTGCAGAAGGTACGGGCTCAGAAGTCCGGGCACTACAATGTCCTCCGGCGTGACGTCAGTACAAGCCACGTGTGTACATGCACAAGGGAAATGCAGTTTGGAAGGTTCTGTATGCTTGCACGTATTAGCGCTTTGAATGATGACACGCCAGTCTTGAGGATGGCTGGTGGATCCTTTTTGCGGCAAGGGCTCGGTGTAGGCGGGACCTCGGCAAGCCTGGAATTGGTCTCCCGACTGGTCTTTGGAGGCCTGCCCGGAAGCTTCACTCGGCTGCCGGGATCACAGGTGTCGAGCTGCATTCTTTCTTGGATGCGTCTTTAGTCTGTCATCTTGAGCGTGATTCTGTTGTTGCCGGAGCATGTATACATTTAATTTATGGTCACTGACAAGGCGGGAACGGCAGGGAGGAGCTTCACTTATCCCGCCTCTAGCGCCAGCCTTCTACCTTGGACAACGCTTCGGCGTTTCGTGCACCTCGGGTGCGCAGTCAAAGCGTGGTGGAAGGCATTGAGCGCATGCTGGAGGCAAGACGTTTGAAAGGCACGCCCTGTCATTCTCATTATGTTTGCGACTATAGTTGTTTCCAAGAACTTTTGGCACTTTCCCCAAGACAGGAGTGGAAAAGGGTTTCAATAGTATGATTATGTTTTATTGTTTCGTTAATTTTAAATACTCTAAGCTGTAGGTGATCTGAAAGATCCGAAAGGCTTAGCGAGTTCATTGGCAGGATGCTGCAATAAATTTGTGCGCACTATGATCGTGCCGAGTGTAAGTGCAGACACAAAAAAAAAGGTAGGTCGGCGGCAGTATGGAGAACGTCGACACCAGACAGAGGCCGCTTCAGTGGGTATTGGAGTAAGTCCGCATGTCTTTCACAATATAGAAAAAATGCGCGTGCTTTCGATCTAGCTGCAAGTTTTTTTGTTTTTTTTTTTACTGATGTCTAGTCCGCATCATCACATTTATGTGATGATGCGGCTTTAAGTTAAAGGGGTAGGGAAACGAAATTTCAGCGCTCATTTTCTTGCTTGAATGTGTTGCATGTTGCACCCTAACCTCAAAAACACCAGTCTTCCGTTGAAAGGCACAAGAAAACTAATTTTAAAGCTAAATAAACGATCTTCCAATGTGCACCTGGTGGATGCATGCGGAGCCTATTTGGGAGGTAGTCTAGCAACGTTGTGGAATCTGCTACGTAGTCGTGACGTAGCAGATTCCTCTGGAGCAGCGCCGCTCTTTGGAAGTACGCTCAACTGTTTAAAGTCACCTCGGCCTGAACGTGTTTGTGCAATGTGCACCAATAGTGATGAGAAATTTTTCGCTTTATTATTTTTTTAAATTTAATTTTTAATTTTTAATTTTTTAGTATTATTTTCTTTAGTTGTCTTTGCATGATTTATTTAATTATTAGTTATTTTTATTGTGTATTGGCTATTTGGTCTCTGGTGTGTAAAAATTTAAATTGTTCTCATTAACGGCAAAGGTGAAGATGTTGAAGATTTGAGGAAGTGAGGATTTGAGGATTTGAGGATTTGAAAGTCAGCGCTGCGAGTCTGTTTGCTTCTTGTGTGCATGTGAGTGTGACTGTTCATCCGCGCTGTTCCATCCAAGAATGCGAAAGCGCGAAAGTCAACCAGACGCCATGATGGACTCGTTGAGGCACGTCGCGGGGTTGCTCGTGTGACTTTGCTGTACACTTCGAAGCCGCTCACACGACAGGTGAAACGCCCGGCACCCCGCGGGCACTTCCAACGGCTCGGTTGTAACGCGCTGACGGTATTGACACCACTACAACGCTGACAACGCCACCAACGGCAAAGCTCATAACCAAGCCTGTCTTGCCACGTCACGGATGCGGGGAGTCTTTTTTGTTGTTTTTGTTTGCGCCGGATATCCCAGGACGCATCGCGCCCTCCGTTCGCTTCTCTTCGAGCGCTCGCTCGAGTGCACCGTTTGGAACGAAAAATATAGCCAATCGTTCAAAATACAAACGTGCGATTATGAATTACGGTTATTATCCGTCATGCTTGACCCATTTCCGAACGAAATTTGAATATTTCAATTTTTGTTTCCGTACCCCTTTAAAGTCCCAGCTAAAATATTCACTTTCACTGGTCATTGCCAAGATGGGACGCAACAGTTCTTATATTTCCAAAGGTTCACAAACTAATGGCGAATTCGGGTGGTCAATCGCCGGCGAGTCCTTGCCGGTGGCACCGGCGACAAAAAACGCGCCAGCGGCTCACCACGTGACCCTCTCCACCCGAATACAAAGCGCCGGCAACTGGCGTGTTTGTTTGCCTGGGTCGCTGGAAAGCTCGCGCTGCAGAACCCAAGGATCCTCGGCTCAATCTCCGCCCCTGCCCGTTTCGATCTGGATGAACAACGTACCGACGTGCGGTCGTGTATCACTACTGCGTGGTGCACGTTAAAGACCCAGGCTAGCGGTTGTACTGCACTGGCTAAATTGCTAATCTACAGTTGGGAGACTCGTCGCCGTTGAGGCAGACCAAGTTCTAGGCTGTATAAACATCCACACAACCCCTTTATTTTTTTTAGATGCGGAGCATCTCTTGCTCGGGTCTATGTCCCGCGGCGTCGTATTCCGCACTCACACTACGCATGCGCAACTCTCCTCCTTCCCTCTCTCCAACAGCTGCGCGTTACTCTCTCCGCTCTCTCTCTCTACCAGCTGCGTGCACTTCGCGTGCGTTCGCTTCTACTCACACCGCGCGCGCATGCGCAACTCTCCTCCTCTAGTCTCCTCTCCTTCAAGTGTTAATGTAAGCAGCGGTAGCGCGCTCCGCGCGTTCAGTTCAGCGCTGTTGACTCCACTTCACTCCGTTCTTCCGATGAAGTGTGATGGAAGCAACAGTCGCGTCAGTTAGTGGGTTGGCGCAAGCAAGCTTCAGCACCACCCCACAAACTAACAGCAACGCTACGTCCACTGAAGACAAAGCTGCGCAGCGAAGGGCACGCGACGCTGAGCGCAAACGCTTGAAGCGAGCGGCAGACCCTGAACTACGGCAACGAGAAGCGGCGTCCGTTCGTCAACGTCGAGCGGCGGAGGCTGATCTCCGACAACGTGAAGCAGCGGCGGTTCGAGAACGTCGAGCAGCAGAACCTGAGGTTCGGGACCGTGAAGTTCAACGTAAACGTACGAAGCGAGCGGCGGAACCCGACCTTCGAGAACGGGAAGCCGCGTTGGTTTGTGAACGTCGAGCAGCAGAACCTGAGGTTCGGGACCGTGAAGTTCAACGTAAACGTACGAAGCGAGCGGCGGAACCCAACCTTCGAGAACGGGAAGCCGCGTGTAAACGTCAACAACGAAAAAAATTACACCATCTTCCCGAAGGGAACCATGGGGTGATGCGGAGCATCGCGGAGTTTCCAACAACGTTCACGCGATGTGTGGTAACCAACGCAAGTTAACAAGGTAATAACACGCAAGTTAACAACGTCACTAACAACATTACTAGCACCGTTAATAACACCGTTAATAACGATCCGCGATGCTCCGCATCACCCCATGGTTCCCCTCGGGAAGATGGTGTAATTTTTTTTATTTAGGCGGTGCATTTGTTTGTAAATATTAAAACGCCCAACTTAAGTAAAAGTTACATACAAAGACAACACTTTCTGCTGACCAAAAAGGAGCTAATTTGTTTTCCTGCCGTGGAAAAAAAAAACATTCTTTTCAGCAATGTCTGATCAACAAAAAGAAAAAAGAAAACGGGAAGGAAGAAAAGCTGAAATGAGTCTTATCTCAAGCTCTAGTCCTGCTCAGCCAAATGTCAAAAGTGTAAAAGGTAAAGTTAAGGTACGGCGTTGTTTTTCACGCGCTTCTCGTTTATAAATGCGTCCGCCAAAACAATGAGCTACGTATCGTCCCAAATAGGCAAACATCAAGAGAACACTTTGCTTCAGAACGCTTATGTGCCGGCCGTGCGCTTCTGTCACGTTTATTTCCTCGTCTTCGCTTAGCTCGGTCGCGCTCAGCTAGCTTTATAGCCGATACACCTTTTCTTCTTTAAAAGTTCAAAAACAGAAAATTAGTTACACTATATGAAATATATAAATATCTACATAAAAATATATACAACTATATACAGTGTAAGGTCATTTGCATATTTCACATCATTCGCAAACTTCATTGAAATTCTGATCATACGTTAACCGCTTCGGTACACGAACTGCACGAGTAGACTGATGAGGTGCGATCAGAGGTAACATTTTTCTGTTGACAAGCTTGATTTCCATTAGCCAACTGGACTGCACCAGGGCTTGATATGTCTTGACTGGAGTCATAGACCGCTGGCGCTTGTGTTCCAGGGCTTTGTATATCTTCGTCTCCACTGTCGTATGCCTCGGACCCTATCTCATCGTAAGGATCGAATGTCTCCGATGACTTCAGTAGGCGTTGGCGGTTCCGCCATGTGTGTGTACACTTCCATAGCCTCCTCTATACGGAGAAAGCCTGGCACGTCGCGAGAAAAGACGGCCGCCGAAAATGGGAAAGGAGGGGCGGGGAAACGGGAGCGGAGGGAAGATTGCCTGCTAGCGCCACACAAGAGCGAACGGCCAAACGCAGAAACACTCTTTTTTTTTCCTCTTTTCTTTTCGGTATCGTGAAGAGGAGAAACTCAACGTCAACCCTTTCCCCTCCCAGTTTCTCCCTGCGCCCGCATCTCCGCAACGGTCCTTGAACGCGAAACCGACAATCGCGACCGTCGGTTTTGTTAAGTCAAAACTGCATGGTTTTTCCGCGACACGATACGGTGGTCCGGCGACGACGCACTCCGCTGGCACGCCGACAACTCCGCCGACGCCACCGGTATCGTGCATTGCTGCTAGCGCCCTTTCGAATCGCCGCAGCCGTTTCTCCGGGAGTACAAAACGACGGTGACGAAAACACGAAAACAAACGTGGTTCGGGGAGCGGCCGCTCACGACCCAAGCGCTCACACACTAGGGAGTTTTCGTAGATCGTTTTCGCCGTCCCGCAATGCTCTCCGCTAAGCCCCTCCTCTACCCGGAACTCTACAGTCAAGGCTATCGGCGCGCAGGCGCAGTAGCGGCTTCTTCGTTGCGGAGGGCTTAGCGGAGAGGGAAACGCGGTCTACGAAAACTCCCTACTATCTCTGCCCTTTCTGCTCTGCGCTACCATATTGGTCACCGCTCCGCGTGCTCCTCCTCTCGTTTTTCCTGCGGCCGCGCGCCCTATGGCTCCGCCGTCAATGTGCCAGGCTTTCTCCGTATAGAGGAGGCTATGACACTTCTCAGTTTGTATGTTCTACGACCTTGGGCCCTTGTCACAAATCACTTGTGCTTTCGTTGACCATCCTTTATCTTTATCATCTTGGACTCGTACAATCTTTCCTTCTTCTAACTGGGACAGCGCTCCGCCTCGTTTCATGTCTTGTTTGTGTTTTAACACTGGCCTAGCTGGTTGAGACACAAAATCTGGCAGGAGTGTACGCGCTTTCCTTCTCATCAATAGCTCTACTGGAGCTCATCATCATTCTCGTAGTGTGGCCCTGTAGGTTAGTAACCCTAACCAGAAGTTTTGGCCAGAATGTGCACACTTTTTAAGTAGTTTTTTCACAACTTGCACGCCTTTCTCTGCAAGTCCATTCGACCTTGGAAAGCGTGGACTAGACAACACATGTTTGAAGTTGTATTTTGCTGCAAACTCGGTAAAATCTCAAGCTGTGAACTGTGGCCCGCCGTCTGTACAAACCTCGAGAGGAAGTCAGTCACGAGAAAACATACTTGCCATGACGTGGATTAATAGTTTTTGAGGTCGTGTCTCGTAGTCCGGCGATCTCGAGAAAGTTTGAGTAAGCATCGTAGAGAACCAGGTATGATTTCCCTGCATACATGCACAGGTCTGCACCAATTCGTGCCCAAAGTTGTAGTGGCGTCTCTCGTAACTGAAGAGGCTGTTTCTGCTGGCAAAAGGGATAGTGTTTGCAGGTTCCACATCGGTCGATCATCGCTGTGATGTCTGCATTCATTCTGTGCCAAAACATTAGTTGTCTGGCTCGTGCTTTGCGCTTGTTGATACCAAGGTGGCCGCTGTGCAAGCGTTTCAGCATATCTGGTCTGAGGGCCAGTGGGATAACAACTTTAGCTCCCTTCATCGAGACACCTTTCACAACAGACAGTTCGTCTTTGAAAGGTTTAAACTCGCCTTAAAGTGGAGTGTTATTAGTCAGGTTGTTGACAACTTCATGAAGTTCTTTGTCTTCTGCTGTGGCTGTAAGAAGCCGGGCCATAGTTTTGCCACTGACGAGCGTAGACAGGTCGGTTGCTGCATGAAGGTCCACATTATCGCTGGAATCTTCTCTTGTCGTCGGTGTCTGCAGTCGAGACAATGTGTCAGCAAGAACCAGCGCTTTTCCTTGCAGTAACTCTAGCTCCAAGTCGTATCGCATTAACCTCAAAAAGACGCGTTGCCACCGTGGTGGCATATCTCCGATGCACGTTTTGGCTATGGAAATTAACGGGCTGGGATCGGCAGTAATGTGACGTCCGTAGATCAAGTCGTGAAACATCTCACACCTGTATACGATTCCCGGAACCTTTTTTGCAATTTGAGAGTAGCGGCATTCGCTATCCGTCAACACTCTCGACGCGTAGGCTACAGGGCGCCAGTCTTCACCATGCCTTTGAAATAAGGCTGCACCTAAGGCTTCTTTTGGGTGCATCTGTAGAGACTTTTGTTTCCTTCCCAGCGTCAAAAAGGGTCAATATCGGGGCCTTGATTAGCATTTCTTGCTGTATTTTCCATTCTTCCCTATGTTGTCTATACCATTCAAAAAGTGAATCTTTGTTTAATCTACGCAACAATGTGGTTTTATCTGACAAGTTAAGAATGAACTTCCCGAAGTAGTTGACGGCTTTCAAAAACGCTGCACTTTCTTTCTGTTTGTTGGTAGTGACATTCTTACAATGCATTTGACTAGTTCAGGGTCTGGCGTGATAGCTTTAGCGCTAAAGTTGTCACCCAAGTAGAAAAGTTCTTCTAAAGCAAACTGGCACTTCTGGAGGTTTAGCGTGAGGCCACCTCTACTAGCCGCTTGCAAAGCCTTCCTCAGTCTAAGGTCATGTTCCTCACGAGTACTGCCCCAAAGAAGTATATCGTCTATATAAACACGTACTCCCCTTAATCCTTCAAAACTTTGCGTCATTTCTCTCTGAAAAACTTCCGGTGCAGATGAAATTCCGAACGGCAATCTCAGGTACCGGTATCACCCAAATGGTGCTGCAAAGGTACAGATTCGCGACGTGCTGTTGTCAAGCGGAATCTGATGGAAACCGTTGTTAGCATCAAGCCTTTTAAAATACTTTGCACCTGCAAACTCAGCTTCAATGTCCTCTCGATCTGCGAGGAAGTTGAAAAATGTTCTTGTTTCAAGCTCATGTTTACGTACTTTTTATCTATGCACACACGAATATTTTCCTCCATTTTTCTTTGCAACTATCACAAGAGGGCTTACCCAGTGTTTTGGTTCAGTGGACTTTGGGAATAATGCCACTGGTAGTCATCCGGTCCAGTTCGGCTTTCAGAGGTTCGCGGAGAGCATGCGGCACTCGACGTGCTGGCTGAACCAACGGCAGTCGTCCTTGAGATTTAAGTGATACTCGTTTTTAGTGCGTCCGATGCCCTGAAAAACATCTGGAAACTCAGAGACCACTTGCTGTTGGAGACGACTTGTTTCCTCGAGACTCTCTATGCTGGTGAACCAAGCCAAAAAAACTCGCAGCCCTGAAGCCCCAACAGTGCTTGCTTGCCCGTCTTCACGACGAAGAAGTCCACATTTTTAACCGTTGGTCCAATCTCAACAGACAGGCAGACCTTGTCCACATGCTGTAGTTTTCCTCCACCATATCTTCGCAATGTTGTTGCACTTGGTACTGGTTGTGTCGACACCTGAAGTTTCTTAAAGATGCTAAGAGGTAGAAGATTTGCTTGCGCTCCGGTGTCAACCTTTAGGTGAACGTCTCGGCCTCCTATCTTCGCCATCACTGTCCAGTCACGCTCGTGCTTTACTTTGCGGCCATCGATTGATAGAATCTCAAAGGTATCTTCTTCTATATCTTGTCTAAGCTCTCGTTCATGAACATTGCCAACGTTCATCTTCTTGCCTTTGCAGGCTACCGCAAAGTGGTTTTTCTTTCCACACTTGTTGCATGATTTTCCAAATGCTGGGCATCTTCTCGGCTCCTGCCTTGAGCTGCAGTACTGACACTTGCGTCTTTCGGGAGAATTTCTGTCGTTACGATCCACTGGGTCTACAAGCGTATCAGGAGTTCCCAGGCTTTGCTTCGACGCTTAGAAATTTCTGCTGATTTGCAGAAATCGACGGCTCTCTCAAGTGTTAGGTCTCTTTCCCTCAGCAGCTTCTCTCTGAGTTTCTTACTCTGAGTTCCATACACGATTTGATCTCAAAGCATTCACTCAGCTAGCACTCCGAAGTTGCAGGATTGGGCCTTTATTTGCAGGTCTCGAAACAACAGTTCAAAGCTCTCACCTTCCGTCTGCTGGCGTGTTCTAAAGACGTAGCGCTCGAAGGTTTCGTTGCACTTTGGAAGGCAATATTCCTCGGATCTTCGCACGACCAGTAAATAGTCATCCTTTTCAAATTTTTTCAGATTGAACGTGTTATAGAAGTCAATGGCCTCCTGGCCAGCCACATGAAGAAATATATGGTTGTCTTCTGCTGCTTCTATCTTACCTCCTTCGTGTCTGCTGCCCGGAAGTAGAGTTCGACGCGTTGTTTGAAGCGCTTCCAATTTACCACTGTGTCCTCCGACAGCCGTACCTCTTCAGGTGGTGGTAGTTCAACCATGGCGGCAGTTCTGCCCACTGAAGAGGAACACTTCTGACACCATGTATTGTGCCAAATAGTCAAATATCAAGAGGACATTTTGCTTCAGAACGTTTTATGTGCTGGCCGTGCGCTTCCGTCACGTTTATTTCCTCGTCTTCGCTTAACTCGTGCGCGCTCAGCTAGCTTTATAGCCGATACAAGCTGAACGAAGATAGCGCTCTTTTGTTCTCTTGTGATCTTTTGACAAATTGGCGTACGATGCCCATCTCTCGTACCTTAAATGAATATTAATAACATAATCTAAGAACTTACGTTTACCAGACTTCGCAGTAGCGAACTACAGAACTTCCGAACCAAAACCATACCTGTGATCTGTTGGGAACAGCATCAGAGAAACATTTGGCGTCTTATTAGAATTACCGCACCATCTCGCATGTCAGTACTTTCCAGGCATAAATCACACTTCGTCTGTGACCAGACGCGCTGCTGCGACTTTCTTCACACAAACCAAAACTAGCTGACCGACACTACCAACGTGTCTCGGCCGTCACCGCCGTCACTGCACAATCAGCAGAACTCCGGCGAGTCCAGCACATCCGAAACCGACGAGACTGATCGTTGCTCCCGGAATGCTTTACCCTCGCTTCACAGTACGGAAAAGCGACAACACGCCACGTTTTGCGGCGGCCACTTTGTAGGGGTAGATACATATGCACGACGGTGCCGGCCTCTACGGCATTTCTCCGAACGCCGGGAGCTGCGCTCGCCTGACCACACCGCGAAAAAAGTGAGCACGCTACGCCGCCGACACCGTGGCCGCCGAGGAGGGACCTCATACCTCAGCGCCCTCCGCGGCGGCTCGGAACTAACTACTCCTGGTTCGAGGCTATACTTTGTTTCACCTTGTGTTGTACCGCAGGAAAGGCTACAAGCGCGAGCTTCTTGCTCTATGGCACATTTCGGCGGCACAAGCTCTCGTGCACCAAGGGCAGCTGCCAACGCTATGAGCTCGCGCCTCTAGCCTTCGCTGCGGTACAACATAAGGTGAAACGAAGTATAGTTCCGAACACGATCTGGTCGCTCGCTCCCCGCGGGAAGAGCGGCCAGAGTCATCACCTAAATGTGTTTCTTCCACCGTGTTCTAGGCGGAACCTTTCTCCCATCTGCCTGGATAAGGAGAAAAACGTCTCGTTCCTCTCTTCTCCTTGTGTCCACTTGGGGGCAGGTCAACAGAAGGGAGGATAACACACCGTTGCTACCTCCCCCCCCCCCCCTTTATTTTTTTTTTTCAGAGGTGTGAAGTATATTTAAAAAAACACAACCGGAAGAGCACTGACCTGCAACTTTCGGCAGCGCGCTACCCTTTCCTGCACCGGTGCAGGCTGGTGAAGGTTCCTATATAGACCCTTTCCGAAATTCAGTGCCATCTGGTGGTTCGTAAAGCAGTTTAGGTTTTGCCATATCAATGGCGGGAATGAACTTGTATCGGCACCGTCACTTCCACAAGTCAACGGCACGGGAGGAATGGACCTTCTTGGCTCAGCTGTTATTGCATGGTCCAGCGGTTGAGGTTCACCGACGCACGCAGGTTCCGCTGATCTGAATCTGAGGACGTCCGGCCGAGCAGAGGTCCTCGGCTCCTGGGCTGCACAGGATTCCCGGGGGAGATCAGTACGCCAACGATGAAGGCGGCCTACAGCTCCGCCCTGGTGGCCGAGCAGCGCAAGCGGTACACGCGCACGCCCGCCGAGCGCCTACTCATGGCCTGGGTCTGCTGCTGGATGGTGCTGGCCCTCGTGGCCACCTGCGTCATGCTGTACCTGCTCATCATCATGTACAGGAGGCCCACGCTCAGCAGCGACAACTTCTCCATGCTCGAAATGAACAAGAAACTGACGCGCGAGACCTACCACTCCAACGACCCCGTGACCCAGGCGCTCTTGAAGCGGATCACCGTCAAGGATATCAACACTACCCTCGAGTGAGTGGGGACGAGAGTGGTTTCAGCTCGCGGGCGAGGACGCTAACCGGCTGTGAGCACTGCGCACGCGTATTTTACAAAGGTCCATTGTTCAGTGTGAGTTCTTTCTCGATCACATTCAGTTCGATGGTGACCAAGAACCTGCATTCAGAACAAAGCTCCAACCCACTCAGATGCCTCGAGAAAATTTTATAAACCAAAGTGCTTTAAAGCCGATTGTGTGCCGCTCACAGATTGACTGAATCTGAGTTATTAGAAATAAACGCTTACGTAGCTTTGTGTTCCATTCCTACGTCGCGTCGTACTGACCCCACGAGTGTACAGGCCTCGCATCATCCCCTTAGGAGCATCTTCAACGTCTTCCTTTATCAGTCACTAGAAGGCCGCCATTGGTATGGCACAGATGCCGTTCCACAGATGATGATAGTGATCAAAGTGACCAGACTGAATTTCGGAAAGGGTTTATTCTAGTTCACTGTAGTGCAGGTAAATCGAATAAGTGAGGCCATTGGCCCCGCGTGCCTGACACGAATCACACATCTTTTTCGTCGCAGCACGGGTGACCATCAAACCTCGTCTATCAACTACAAACTCCGAAAATGTCGTCCCAGGAAGAGAGAAAGAAAGAGTGTAATAAACCAAGGAAAAAGAAGTGTTGAATGGTGTTTGGCGGAGACGCTCTGCAGCGTTCCGCAAGTTAACCTGCCTTCAGGACCGGGACAGAGTTTCTGCAGGCAGGTCGAACAGGTATGCATCAGCACCATTGCGGCGACCACGTCCAGTTCAACGCAGGTAAACCGGGAATCTCGGTAAATGGCCTCCTAATTTACGACGTATGGCCTTGCGTGCCCACTACCTCGCTTATCGATAAATGCGAGGAATTTGAAAATTATAGTCGCGCCTCACGGTGTACTGGTAACTTTAAATAATTGGCTTGCACTTCATCGGCTATACCGATTGAGAAGGGAGATCGATGCTCCTATTTCCACGTGCCCTCGGTGAGAAAATGGACGCATTGCTGCCAATGATAACATCGTGACCCACTGCGGCACAATAACGCTCGCTTTTTTCACTGGATAAGTTGGCTAAAGCATCTCAAGAATCGTTGTTTTCGTGGCGCTTTGAACCTCTATTGGTTTTGTTTGACGTGGTTTATCGCTAGCGTTCGCTCTACCGCGGCACACCCACTCCTCGCAACTGGTTGGTTACTGGCGGCTCAAAAAAAGGGCAGGGCATGTTAGGCCCACGTTTCTTGCATCTTGAATTGTTCTCGGCGCTGATGCCGCAATTTAATTGGCTGCGGAGAACGCCCTGCTTTTTTTAAGCTGTCAGTGAACATAGTGGAGGAACTGCTGATGCCGCGGATGATGCAAAGGCACGCAGCAGCGTTTGACTAAATTTGACTGCGTTGTGGAGACTTACGTCGACGTATACTCTTAGAAAAAAAGAAAGAAAAAAAAAAGGCTCTATATATTCCTCCATAAAGGGAGGGACGATCTTGTGCTCTATGTTCCTTTAGAAACGGAGCGACATTCGTTCCTGCGAATGTAAGAGCAAAGTTCCTCTCTGTTCTGCACAGCAATATGGCGGCTGGGAGTGGAGTGAATCGAGCACAGTAAAGCTTAACGAGGACACTAGGACGCTTCAGATATCGCCTGTTTTTACGCAGAACGCTGCCGCGATTCGAGCGAAAAGAGTCAACATGGTTTTCGAACCGAGATATTCGTGATTTGTGCGGAGCGTGGTGACGTCTCCACGCAACCTACGGAACCCTTATCTCTCGATGACTGTAGCCGTTACGTAGTTACGGGCAGTCAGATGCGACTGTGTGCATGGGCCCTTAAACATTGCACGTCATGACAACAAAATGCGGTTTGTGCAACATGTGTGGAGTTGTATAACTTCGACGGTGCCTTTTGTAATCACTACTGCTGACGCGCTGGTGAGAAGGTGATATCTGGACCTTTTTACCTCCCGATCTTTTTGTATAGTTTTTTTTGTTTTTTTTAAATGTAATCACTGTGACATCTATCGGTGCAGGCGCGTAGCTTTGTCTTGTTAGGTGATACCATTTTACAACACAACGTTCATTGAGATGTTGACTTCGTCACACGCCGGTGGTACTTTATGCAAAATGTTTACACATCTGACAGTCATCTAGCACCGTGAAGGGAATTGATATCCATGTTGGCGGAATGTCGCAACGTGAAAGCTGCGAAGGTGGTGAAAGACAAGATCTTTGAATTTGTGCCATCTCTTTTTTCTTATTATGCTAGCGATTGTGTTAAGTGTTCACATATAGCAGTGACGAGTGTCTGCTTTTTACGAAAACTTTTTGTATTTGTCTGGGCTTACGTACTCAAACGCGCTCTATTTATCACGCAGCTTCAAGGAACAGATTGAGAGTGTCCGTGAAAGAACTGCACAATTTCAAATGTTTTTTACAGTTTTCGGCATTTTGCCATTAGCCCTTCCCGGCATTACAATGTCTAAAACGTGTCTTCAACCAATGTGTTTTGTGTCCATAGCATCGAACTGTCTAAAAAAGACAACAGAGCCAGCGGATAATGGCATACAAACTGCAACGATCCTAGCGGTTTAGTCTATGAAGCACAGGCGAAGAAGACGAACAGTCTTCTTCGTCAGCGTCGCTTTTGTCGCGGCGTCCCTGGCCTTGGCTGACAGAGTTGAGGTCGACTGGCCTCCGGTTGCTGCACATTAACCCACAGCTCAGAATCAGGCGTCTGACTTTTGCATCTTCGCTGCAACACCATCAACAGAATCGCTGTGAATTGCAGGAACATATTAGAATGTCTATACGCCGTCAGGCGCAAACCAATAAGGACAAACCTAAAGAAGCGGTGAAAGCGTACCAGTGGAAGATGCACTCCAGGAGTACGGTATACTGACGAAGTGTACACCTTTCCAACCCTTACCAATCGGGCAATAAATGCCGAGTCACTCGACTCTGCACGCGTGCGCGGCGTTTGATATTCACCAGAAAGGAGCTAGTGCGCATGCTCAGAACGCGATACACAGCCCAGGAGACAAACACGGCGGCGAGCGGAAGGCGATTATTGGAATGATTTCAAGAGGCTGCTCTAAGCGTTTACGTTGTCGGAGCCTTCGTTCTCCTGAAGCGTATCTTCTATCAGCGCCTCTACCGGCAAGTCGTCTGTCCTAGGAGGCCTGCGCGTGACGTCATCACTAGAGGATCCCCGATCTGCGCTGAAAACAGGCTGCAGCTCAATGAGTGCCCTCGCAAAGCGGCAGACACGTCCGTCTTGGCGATGCCGCGTGCTAACGTCGTGCTCCGCTGCTATGACCCGCTGTCGACGATGTTGATGCAAGATGGGCGGCGCTGCGTGTATCCACCAGTGATGACGTTTCGAGTGCAAATGTGCAGGCTTCTTCTCTTCTAGCTGTTATTGCATGGTCCCGCGGTTGAGGTTCACCGACGCACGCAGGTTCCGCTGATCTGAATCTGAGGACGTCCGGCCGAGCAGCGGTCCTCGGCTCCTGGGCTGCACAGGATTCCCGGGGGAGATCAGTACGCCAACGATGAAGGCGGCCTACAGCTCCGCCCTGGTGGCCGAGCAGCGCAAGCGGTACACGCGCACGCCCGCCGAGCGCCTACTCATGGCCTGGGTCTGCTGCTGGATGGTGCTGGCCCTCGTGGCCACCTGCGTCATGCTGTACCTGCTCATCATCATGTACAGGAGGCCCACGCTCAGCAGCGACAACTTCTCCATGCTCGAAATGAACAAGAAACTGACGCGCGAGACCTACCACTCCAACGACCCCGTGACCCAGGCGCTCTTGAAGCGGATCACCGTCAAGGATATCAACACTACCCTCGAGTGAGTGGGGACGAGAGTGGTTTCAGCTCGCGGGCGAGGACGCTAACCGGCTGTGAGCACTGCACGGGCGCAGGGCCGGTTTATCCCAAAGCGTATCTGCGCATGCCGCCGTCTCCCTGTCGGCGTCGCGGCCTTCAAGTTGCCTTCATGCGACGTTGGGGACACGAGTCGAGGCATTGACCCTTTTCTGCCCGCGTTTTCGTGTTTACGTCACGATCAGTGTCACATTCCAAACTGTCTTTTTAGGTCTATAGGTATTTCCAGCGTCGTCATTCGCCGAACTCCCTGCGTAAATCGCAGCGCAATCGGCTCTCCGAGGTGCTTAAGGGGAAAGTTGAGACTCACTGGGTTTTTGGAGTGTTCGGAGCTCCGACAGCAAGGCTCTTGAGTCTAAAGCCCTACAGTCACTGACTGCATAAGAAACGCAGAGCAGTGGCGTGGGCATCTAATTATTTCCCTGTGGCCAATGATGATTGCCGAATTAGCTTACAAGAACGCCGAAGAACGAATCCCAAAGCAAGAAGCGTGAACAGAAAAATTAAGTCACGCCTTGCATTTCTTAAGTTGTCGGTGGCTATAGAACGTATTCTAGGTACTACAGCGATTGTCGATATAATCAAGCTGCGGTTTGAGTGGTTAGGCGTTGCTCAAATGGTTGCGTTTACCGTTAAGATCACTTAAGAACGGACCGGAAAGTAAAAATACTAAGTAATTGTGATCACACAGCAAGACGAAAAAGACTTATCCTTTTAGCCACCAAGTGAGTTTCCTGTCGTTCCTCTCTCGTTGGTTGAACTGGCTATAGAAATACCGGTGGATGGTGCTCCGAGTCAATTTACGGGCAGTAAGAGCGATCGATGTTGACGCGGATGACCTCCCGCAGAATCCTGATCAACACGCCGAGCGGGGGATACCCCCTGGCAGAGGGCGTGCTGAAATACTGGAAAAGTCACGGCATGGAAGAGACCAAGATAGTGAAATACCAGGCTCTCATGAGCGTTCCGGACGAAACACAGCCAAACAAGGTGAGGAGAGCGCTCAATGGAAATTCCGCCCCCGCGTCCTCCGTCAATCGGCAGTTCTAGACAAAATAAATACCGAAAGATTCGAGCGTGAGGGAAACAGAGTCTCAAGCAGGTGGTATGCAACGAAGTCCATATGTGAGCGCGTTATCTGCAGCCGATAACAAAGAACGAGTAGCCGCTTATCGTCTGGCAACTGCAATGTTGATGGTGTCAAAAGCGCGTTGCGGAAACGTTATGGATATAAGTTAATGTCAGTTCGCGTTAAGAATAAGCCACGTTAGAATAAACAGACACAGCAGCAGGCAGCCTTGCATAATTTCAGTGTCCACAAATTCACAACCCAGCGCGCAGGTGTTCTTGCCTTGGAAGGCGAGCGAATCACTCGCCATGCGCACGAGCACCCAACATTACAGAGCCGAAAAAGTTTCACTATGGGATTATATACGTTCTTGTCCCGGTTGAACTGATGTGCGTCAATGTGGCAAAACTTCCTCCTTCGTTGCCGTCGTCAAGTTGTGATTATCATCCAGACCATCATCATCATCCAAGGAACGGGGGCGTTGTCCCTTTCCGTGGCGCAGGTGGAGCTGTTTGTGAACGGCGAGTTGAAGGTGTCCGCTGCAAACACCGAGGTGCCCGTGACCGGCGTGAACAGGGCGCCTCTTCCCAGCTTCTTGTCCTTTTCCCCGACGGCCGACGTGACCGTGAGCCTCCTCTCTACATGAATGCACACGACAGTGCTCGTCAAAAAGCGCTCAGGATACTTGTAAGAGACGGACACGTAGAAGGGGACATGGACAGGTTCTTATCATTGTCCCCTCCCTCGTGTTCTTCTTTTTTTTTTTTGGCCCACAAATCTCCTGAACATCGTACTCCAGCTCGTCTAACAACAAGTCTCGTAAGATAGGGGCGTTTGCCTACGGAGATCTGATGTCGGGGCATGACACGATCTCTGTTTCTGCATCTCTCATTAACAATGTATGCGCTGTCATCTGCTTCCGAAATCCTGGACCACAACTTATTCGGCGCCGCAAAGACGTTACATGGAAAAAGAACAGTTCCTAAAGAAAAGTGATTAGTATATGCTCTTAAATGTCCACATTTTATTCCATCAAGATGTCTTCGGAATGGTTAGTAATGTTTAAATATTATTGATTTTGTACAAAAAAAGTGAAACAATCAAATGTTCTTTTTTTTAAGGAAAATTTCAGTTGTAATCTCTAGAGTCTATACCACAAAAAAAAAAAAAAAACTGTGGAAAGAGATTTTGCATTTTTTTGCTCTACAGTGACATGGCTCGAACATTTGCAATAAATAATACGCTGAAAGCCGGCAGAAAATGTAAAGGAGCGAAAGTATGCAGACGAGCTGGTTAGAAAAGATCATAATCTAAAGCCTGAGACGAGGAGAAATTAAACAACAGGTCTTGTCCATTATTTTATTTATCCTCGTCTGAGCGTTCAAATTATGATATAAGAAAGGTACAATCTCTGCAAAAACATTTCATTTTAAAGTCGATAAACAGGCTACTTACAAAACTACCAGTATGTAAATACTGCGACTAACCTAAAAGTAGTCACGGTCTCCACAGCAAATCTGAAAGAATTTCTAAAACAATCTTCCACCGTTAAACCTAAGAAAACGACCATAAAGAATTTTGTATAAGCGATATAATGTAGCACACGTTAATTTCAAGAATGTGTAAACGTACGTTATAATTGCAAAATTTAAAGAAAAAAAAATAAATGACTTACCACGATTCTCAAAGCAGTCGAAATATCACCTAGAGGCCGTGGGGGAGACTCTCGATGTAGTCGTGATTGTCAGAGCCAAAGCTTAAAGGATGTTCCCAGTAAATATACGCCTTTAAACGTAAAGCTCCAAAAAATTTCATATACGCTTATAAAAAAAAGACTTACTAAAATAGGGAAGTGTAGAAAAGTCAATCGCTTCAAGTCGCGAACATTGAGAGAAAAAGAAAAGAAAATAGCGGAGCTTAAAATGAGCGTCACCGTAGTACAGCCACTTCATTCAATATATTAATATATTCTGCGTTATTTTCGTTATTTATGCAGGCACCCGTTGTCTACGTGAACTACGCCAGGACTTATGACTTTGAGCAACTGGAGGAACGTCAAATATCCGTCAGGGGCAAAGTAGTAGTCGCTCGAACGGGACAGATAACCAAGGGTTTCAAGGTAAGTTACCCCTCGTTAGTTGTTTTTTTTTTTTTTTTTTTTTCAAAATGTACAATAATGAGCGAACTGTTTTTTTTTTTCTTTTTTTTTCATTGTTTAGCAATAATTGTTGCCTGCCGTTCAGAGGCAGTTAGTCAGAGGAAGATCGGGAAATCTTCGTACAAACCTAGAAGCAGTCCGGCGCTGTCATACTACACTCTCGGAAGGCACCCGCTTGTATCCCACACAAGTACGAAACTGAGGGGGACGAGGACACGAGAACACGCGGGGATGTCAGAACACGAAAGCTCTGGTCGAAATGACTTTTGGGTAGACGCCAAACCCTAGCTTCCTTTGTCTCTATCCTCACTGCTCGAAAGCAAACGCCAAGCGCCGGACGCCGGTTTTCGGCGTTCGAAGAAATTCGATCAGCGAGCAGAGACAAACTCAGGTAGATTTCACGTCAACCCACGAATCATTTCAACCAGGGCTCGGTATTCTGAGGTCCCCGCACTCTCTCATCTTCTCCTCTCTCTCTCTCTCTCTCTCTCTCTCTCTCAATTACCTACATTCTAATCCAAATACGATCTTTCACGTCACCAAATACCACTACTTCCGCGGTAGTGATTACACGACCGTACGCCGGTAAAGATATGCTTATTCGTGTCGAAACCAGCAGGGCGATAGCAAAATGAAATCATAGAGTTGTTATAATGCACGCTAGAGGTTCGACTGCCGCGAGTGTGCTGCGGCAAATTGAAGCAGACTCCAACCAGTCAAAAATTGACTTCTGGTAATTCATATCTATTGGGAAAAGCAAGTGCATTTTCTCCCTGCGCTGGATTATAAGAGCAAATATCACGAACAATTCGCACGTATACTAGGTAGATGGGAACGTTTCTGAGTCACGGAGACAAAATGTTTGGTCAGTTATGGCGTTTTTATTTTAAATTCGTGGCATGATAAACGGTGCTATAACCGCTTTGTACATGTATTCATGTGCACTGTCGGACACTGTTAGCGCAAACACGCCGTGTCAGCAGCTCATTGTGCACGCAGACGATTAAAATTAATTAAAAGCCACGTAACATAGTTCAATTTACAATAAATAAGTACTCCTTTATTCTTTCTGCTCATGAATATGTGCGAAGATACATCGTTCAAAACATCACCCGCACGCTCGAAACCTTTGAAAGTAGAAAAAAAAAAAAGACAGAAAACAGGTGCCCCATAAACGTTGACAGACGTGGGAATTAATAAAAGGACACATCTCTCATAACCCACGTACTTTATTCTTTACGTATCAAATGTTTTTTTTTTTTTTTTACCGCTCGTAAAGTTGCGCGACGGAGTCATTTTCATATAGTGACAGGACAGGCATATTAGCAACATATAAGCGTCCCCGGATGCTGGCGAACCTTGAACACACTCTACATTCCTTTCGAGTGTTAGTTTGCCTAGAATCGTCGCTCGTTTTTACTTTACATGCCATGGAACGGAGGTTCGAGCCTGAAATATAGCGAAGTTTAGCATCGTTCAGTGGTAAAGAAAAATCTTGTAACTAGAGCAGTTACATTTTTACAATATTGATAAAGGTATATAATATTCGGTATGACCCAAATAGCAAACGTGGTATATGTTACTTTTCTGTCGAAGAGACAAAATGCACGCGCGTTTTTCCTTAGGAATGCACAGGAGCACCGCAAAAGTAGACTGGTTGCTGTCTGCTTCCATTTGCCTCCCGGAAGTCGCATAGATACTAGCGCCAGTTGAACCTTTAGCGTACATTATAATAACCCTATGAATGAATATTATCGAGGTTTAATGACGCATTTAAAACGTGCCCTTTTACTGACATGAACCAACGCGCTTGTGAACCGTCTGGTTCGCCTCCCCCCCCTCCCCCCCCCCCCCCCACACACACACACACACTCAAAAACAAGTTGGTACGCCACTGACGCTAGTCGAGATGACATTCGCGTCGCTGTGTTGTGATGACGTCAGCCCGGAGCGCCGAGAACTATATTTCGTCTATATAGTCGGAGACAGCTAAAGAAATGATTGGCATGACCTTATTTTCAGCGAATGCCACAACCTCGTTGGCTGCAAAGCCATAATAAGATACCCGCGACGCCCTGCGTTTCTCAATTAAGCTGTCAGCGTGACCATAGCTGGTGTTCGTTTAGTGCCTGAAATTAAGCGTTCGTAGGAGATAGCTATAGACGTTCGCAAGTATACGGCCTCCGCATGGGCGCCGCCATCTTGCTGCTGCTGGTATGGATAGATCGTCCGATAGTCGAGCAGTGCCGAGGTGTATACTATACCCACGGCCTCAATGAATGCTCCACTGGCATGCAGACGATCTACCCACACCTGCAGGAGCAAGATGGCGGCGCCCAGAGGCCGTGTACTTGCAAACCTCCATATTCCGTTTCGCGTTGAGTCCGACCGCGTACCACCGCCGCGATCCGATGGAGTCAATCAGGCAGCCCCGAAAGTGCATCGTCATGCCACTCGTCGTCTTTTTGCGTTTGCTCGTCACCGGTTAAACCTAATGCCCCTGAATAAAAAAAGGTATCTTCTTTCTCCTGCTCTGACGCGCACACCTTTTATCTTTATGTTTTGCTTTTTTACACCCTCGCGTCGATGGTAGCGCCGCCTGGTTTGGCCCAAGATAGCAAGCGGCAATCTTGAAAGGATGTCGCTACTTTTCCGTATAAAAGGGCTTTAGTTAAACCGCCGTGATCCTGCTGCTTTTTATGTTTTGTTGTTGTACCTGACTGATTTTGCCGGTGACGACAAACCCACGGGGCAAACGAGCGCCGCGACGATGCAGTTTGGCTTCACCGGAGCGGATACGTCGGATACGGTCAATGCTGAAGTGAAACGGTGTATAGCTATTGCAGGGGGGTGTCTCGTAAAATGGGAATGCACTAAGCAGCAGCGGGATGCGGTTTCTAGATCTGGGATAGCAATTGTTCACTTGGACTGATGTTGGCTTCGGTCACTGTGTTCTCAAGATAAGTGATTAAAAAGAAAAGCGTCGGTGGGGCGCGCCGTACCGTGTGCCTGCGCACACCCACCCGCAATAGCAGCGCTGAACTATTTAGAGCGCAGCTCTTAGGCGCCCGTTCCCGGGCTTCGCGCGTCGGCGTCGGCGTAACCGCACTAAATTTAGCAGAAAAATTGACGTCACGTGACCCCAACACCAATTTACTTCCCCGCTAAATTTAGCGGGGAATTGAAATGGTGTTGAAGTCACGTAACGTCAATTTTTGTTCATGGCTGACGTGCCACCAAGTCATCTGACGTTATTTTCCCGCTACATTTAGCGGGAAACTGACTTGGAGGAGGAACACAGAGGAGGGGGTGGAAGAGGAGGAGGAGAAAGTACAGAGGAGTGAGGAGAGGCATACCTTCCCCTCCGTACCCTCCCCTCCTCCTCCTCAAGAGCTGCGCTCTAATTTCGCAATACAAAGATTTGTAAACGTCTTCCTTTTTTTTAGCTAATTTTTGGCAGCGACGTGTCAAGAAGAGCGGTGCACGAAGAACTTTTAGCGCCACTTACACAATCATTCTCTAGGTTAACAACATTCGCGTATCGGAAAAACTCGCCGCTTGAGAACGCGTTGTTGGAACAATGACGTGACGATCGAAAATCGCGTAAGAATCGATGAACCGACGCCACTCGTTCGCACATACGCAGTTTCACAAGCTCTCGTCAGAACCTGGGCTTTCTCTTATCACTGTCTTGTTCTATAGACCCCTTCCGTAGACGTAGGAAGGCTTAAACGTAAAAAGTCTAACACGACGAACTGCGTAGGTGCAGAATGCCGAGCGGGCGGGCGCAGCGGCCGTGGTCTTGTTTCTGGACCGTGTGGAGAACGGACCCCAGGACTTGTACAAGGCGTTCCCGGACTCCGTGTACGTCAGCGGGAGCGCCATCCAGCGGGGCACCGTCAGCTACTTCCGGGGGGACCCGCTCACCCCGGGATACCCTGCCATCGGCGAGTTGGGATTCTTCTCCTGAAGGCCGGTCCAAACCAACCCGGTCTGCGGGTAGCGGGTCACGGAAACCGAAGTCTTTGTGCGACTGCTGCGGGAGGAAATTGTGCTGTTGGTTCTGTTTGGACTATTAGCAGACCTAGCCGTACTAGCCGCTTGGGGCAGGTGATCACTAGTTTTTTGTTTTGTTTTTCTTTCTTGCCCGCGACGCGACACAAAAGGAGATCGGAGCTTTAAGACACTTGTGGAGTGACTTGCCGTTGTGGGTCCCCGAAAGTGGAACGATATTCACCGCCGAATGCGGCTAGCGGAAGCCACAAAATGTCACCGATCACGTCACACGACTCGCAAGAACGTCGCTGTTTACGGGACCCGCAACACCCGATCCGGTTTGGTTTGGACCGCGTTTAAAGGGACAATGAAGACGATTTTATTTAATCTTTTTAAATTGTGTTTTTAGGCTTCTTGGGAACCCAGCACGCTCCATAATTTTTTGTAGACATTTGTGACGCGTATTTCTGTGGCTACGAAAGAACTGAAGAAACGGAAACTGAACTATCTCCATTCTCATTTCTGGGCCTTCGAAAACGGAGGTGGCGTAGGGAGTGACGTCAAGTGTGAATAGTCGGTATCAGTAGTATTTAGGAGGACGAGACTCTGGTTACCGCGGTGGCAGAGCCGCGGTGGCGCGGTCGTTTCGTCGAATTTATCAACATGGTTAACATGGACGACAATGTCGCTCTCGCGAGCGAGTTCGAGCTTCCTTTCAGTGACCTAACACCAACGGAACGGGAGTACGTGTGTGGCGGCCTCCACCATCACCCGACGGAGACCGTCCAGCCGGCGACGAGCGGCCCGCAGGCTCCGAAGCAGTGAGCAACATTCGCGCGGGCGTGACGAGAGCGGCGCGTTGCCGAAGCGCAGGGATGCGGGGGAGATGCCGAGGGAAAACCGGCAGCGACCAAGCCGTTCCGAGAACCGGTTCCTCCGCGGGGGATGCTCCCCAAGAAGGAGAACATAAACAGCACCATTTTTGGTTTTCACCAAAGTCGGACGTCCTCTCTTTTCGTCGTCAAAGAACACGAACTGCAACTCACACGTGAAAACTAGCGTCGCCCGAACGAATACTTGTCTTCAGTCTACCGTTAGAACAGCCATCTACAGCGCACAATTTGGGCATGACTACCATTTCGCAGAATCCTTCGAGTGCCGTTTTGCCAAAGTTAACACGACAACGACATCTGAAACCAAAACCAAACGCCTCCCGCGTGTTCTTTTCCTTTTTTATTTTATTTTGTTCGCCCATAGTTGCTCGTTGCCCGTTTCGCGTCCAGCGTAGCAAAGAGAAAAACAATTGTGCTGTTTTATTTACGGTTTAGTAATCATTTTCGTTCCGATTTATACTTTTCATGGTCATTCAAGCGGAAATTAGATCAGTATTCCTAAAAATCGCGAACCAAAATGTGACCGAGGGTACGTCTCTCGCTTCGACCAATCGCTGACGCGTCTCTTGTGACGTCGCGCTTCTTGGCCCCGCATCGGTCACGTGAGCTCCGCTTCTCCTGGCTTCTCCCGCAACTCTCGGGGCGTCGCCCCAGTCGATCCCGGTACGATTATCATCCCGACTGTTTCATTGATTTGCGCGGCACACAAGCGCCGGTTTGGCTGGAATTTGGGCAACGTGGCCTGAGACGTGCCTGGAACCCAGTTCAATCGCCAAAAAAATATCCGAAATTTTCACTTGCGTCTGCTTATGTTCGGGGAGGCTAAAAACCGGTTTTAGCCAACCTGGTTGTAAGAAGTCGCAGGTGTATGAAGCAGCCTTCAGCGTTCACGCCGAAGGCACAGGGACCCCAAAAAGGGCCAACACTGGTCAATGAATCCGGTAAAGTGGTGCCTCAGACCGGATTTTGAAATGGCAGTGATCGACCCGACAAGCGCGTCAACGTAAAAGGGACTACTTTTTTTTTTCTTTTTCCTTTTTGCTTCTCGAAAAGTTGGGGCGCCAAGCTGTTGAGGCGTACACCACACTAAAAAAAAAAAAAAAATATTGCAATGTAAAGTAGTGTGCCATCTGTGCACTCTGAAGACTAATCAGTATTGTTCATCCTTATTTCAGTTTAACCGATGAGGTGGGCGATCAGTGTCGTACCCAGTGGCTATATGGGGTCTCAATAACAAAGGGGATGGACATGTTTTTACCACTGAGATTGCACTATCGTCTAGTCACGTTGCCGCTTCCTTGGCAATGAGCATACCAAAAGGCAGGCAGCGATTAGTGGTGTTCCTAGCGCGTTAAGGGGAAATGCTAGCACTTTTATGCGAATAGAGGAAGCGCTGTCACTCAACCAAAGTCTCCTTTTCGTCCGCCATTTTCGTAAGCAGAAACTTGGGCAGTGAATTTGGCCATCACAACTATTCTGAGTGATCTATCATATACAATAAATTAAAGTCGTCATACCAGGCATATTGCAAGATGTCATGTAAGAAAAAACAAAAACGCTTTTTGTTAACACCCATACACCCGCGGGGGCGTTCGAGGGCGTTTCAGTGCGTTTGACTGCGTTGCGGCTGGGAGAAACCGGGGCATCCCTGCTTTTTATGACGCGTGCCAAGCTATTCCTTGAATCGGATTCCACGCTTCATACGAAGCACAGATGTGCCGATGACTCGCCTTCGTTTCTCGACGCAACGCAGTCAAACCAACACCAGGTGGTGTTTAGTCAAACGCTCGCAAACGCAACTGTGCGCAGAGACCTTAAAGAGCGTCGGCTCCAACGAAACCGGTTTTTACCCCGTTTTGTTGTAGCCGACGCAGCTGTTGCCATAGGAACCCTCGCAGTCGGTCGAACTAGACGCAAGTGTGTGAATCGCCCTTCAGAATGTAAAGCGGTTTTGCACGCGGACTAAGTAGTTTGCTGAGTATCCAGAACACAGTGTGCCGCAGATCCTCACGGATTGGATAGCGCAACGTTTTTTTTTTCTCCCAAGAAATTAGAGCTATATGATCTATGGCGACGGGGCGTCTTGAGAGTAACTAATAAACGGATATAGTGCCGTCAGTGTTTTCTTTCCTATCTTTGTGCAGTCAAATATCTCATTCGCCTCTTTCCATCTTGCAGACGGCATTCACAGGATTCCACTTCGTGACGCCAACATTCCCGTGATCCCCTGCCAGCCAATCGGCTACGACGACGCCACCGTAATCCTCAAGTGCGTTCAGCAGACACGCTTCTTTATTCACAAACTCAGTCTTATTTTCTGAATAAAAGATACACTGAGTCTGTGCCCAAAGAAACGAAAAGCTTAAGGAACGCAGGGCGTGAGTTAGGTTCACGTATCTACTTCGTGATTCGTTCTCTGACGATTTTTACGGCTCATCCCCACAATCGCATTGCCTGCGAAGTGATATTAAGACGTATGGGATATCTGTGTGTGTGCGTGTGTGTGTGTGCGCGTGCGTGTGAGTACGTATGAGTGTTTGTGTGCGTGCGTGTGTGCGTATGTGCGTGCATGTGCGCGTGCGTGTGTCTGTACGCGTGCGTGTGTGCCTGTACGTGCGCGTGCATCTTTGTACTTGCGCGCGCGTGCGTGTGTGTGTGTGTGTACGTGCGTGCGTGTGTGTGTGTTCATACAAGTATCGTATTGCCCTCACCCTTTCCGTTACCAATCTCACCGTCGAAGAGCTTAGAAAAGTAATACCGTTTTTCCTTTCTTTGTTTTTGCGTGTCCCAGGGCGCTGACAGAGCACGCTTGTCCGGACGATTGGGATCCTAAGCTCGACATTCCCTGCCATTTGGCTGGCTCGGACGACGTGAAGCGAGTACCTCTTCAAAACTCATTCAAAATCGTGTACCCATCCTGCTGTGAGGGAGAGTGCTTGCTTCATTGCCTTACACTTTGTCCGGCTTATCACGCGGCCATCTGTTTATTTTCACGGTACCGCTTTCATGCGTCTCCTGAGCCAATAGACTACCCCGAGATTTACTCGGAATACCAATGATCGTTCTTTGTTCGAGCAGTTTAACCAACGAAAAATGCGAATCGTATCTTCCTTCAATGGACATTCAGTCTAAAATATAAAAAAGTCGGGCCGGCTAGCAATAAATATTTACCCAATGAATCGCTACATTTGAATTCATTATTTAATCAGGTGTATTGGCTTCCGAGCAAAAAATAAAAAAATATATAAAAATGTGATTTTTTTTTATTGCCATAAAATATTAGTGGCTGTTTTTTTTTTTACAACATTGCACTGTGCCATGACTCGTCAATGGCGGAATGTACAACTTGATTTGAGAATTGAAGACGCACCTCCAACAATAAACAAAATAAAAAAGTTTTCATTTTAATATAATTAAAGCTTTTTTTAACTTTATTGTTCCTCTGGATGAGATTCAAATAAAATGCTAACATGGTTTATCGCGGAACTCTCCTAGAATGAATAAACGCCTGCTGTATAAAAAGCTCAATTTAACTTTCTCTTTGTCCCCTCTACGAGAGCCCAATGGGTTGGTAAAACTTGTTCCGATTAAAGCAATAATAAATAAATTTATACCTATGTCAGACGCGCTAATTTAGTGCACTTTAGCCGAATGCACTGTAGCTTACCGAATGTCACTTCAAGGGTTTCAGTGTCACACGGGAAGAGATAGTGGTACTCGCAAATGATGGCAATAACGATGGGTAAAATACTATTAGGCACGTAAAATGTTGAAGTAAAGGCATAAATGTCACGACAATATTTTGTCTATTTAATAAAGACACGCTACAAAACAAAGTTACATTAATGAACGGTCTTTACGCCAATTGGATGATTCTGATTGATCCTCGCAAGCCAAGATAAAGAAGAAGATCCAGCCTTGGCGTTCCGTTTCGTCCCACAGAAGTCTTGAGGCCCACACACTGCCATATTAGAATCATGATTATCCTGTTGTCTCGTACAACTACATGCAGAAACAATTCTAACCAGAAAATCACTCGAATGACGGGCTCTTTCGTCGTCTTTTATCGATTCACCGCGGCGCTAATCTCGGTACAGATTGTAAGGCTAAGTTCACCCCACTATTTTTTTTGCAATGTCACTCCTTGCTGTCCTTTCACAAATTTCTCATTCGGTTTAGAATAAATTTTACTACACGTTCTTGGTTTTTGTGTTATGTTGAAAGACTGCTATCGAGGCCACGAATTCGATCAAGTGAAGCGATTTCGTCGAACTCACTTGAAGCAAAGGGTGTTATTCAGGAAGAAGTCGCATGCAAACTACAAAATTGGCACTAAAAATGAAGTGCGCTTAATCTAAGTGCACTAAACTAGCCCATCTGACAGAGGTATTAAGGGTTAAAGTATCATTTTTCTAAGCCCTAAAAATGGCGTCCATCCTAATGCCACTGAGACAGCGTTGCCATATCAGCATGATCTCGATTGTCACAACTGATAAGAGGAACACTTATGAATGCTGTGGGCGATGGTACGCTTTAGATGCTGTCTGATTGGTTCCATCCTGTCATAGCGTCGGCTGCGTCTGGACTTAAAGTCAAACGAAGTATAGCGTAGCTGTAAGACAGACTGGACAGAGCAAAGCAATTGAGACTCTCTCCCGCGTGCCAAAGTCTCAACCCTATCTCCAGTGGGTCTAATGTTGGGGTGACGCCGACGAGGCTCGAACAGTTGAAAATTGGTGACTCCCTGGCCAGGGGTTGGAGGCGGGAAGTTATTTTAGGTTTTTTGCCCGAATTTCTGAAGGTCTTTCTGACAATCACACCCACGGCCTCGTGACAGTTACAGAAATACATTAGCTTAGAAGGGCGAGGGGAGGAACCATGTTTTCTCTCTTTAGTTTTTAGACTATGTGGCGCAAGTTACCGCCCGTTAGAAAGAATACAGCCTTTAATATTCATCTATCTATTTAATCGTTCATCTACAGGTTACACGTGAAGACCCACGACAAGCTCGTGGATGGGTATGCCTACAACGCCATTGGTATGATCATGGGCGGCGTCGAACCAGGTGACTGAGCCAACCGAAAGAAAAACCTGTCGCTTAGTGACTGAACCCGACAAGAACCTGACACACACACACACACACATACGCACACGCGCATGCACGCAACGCACGTACGCACGCACGCACGCGCGCGCACACACACACACACACACACACACGCAAACGCACGCGCGCGCGCGAGCACACACAGACACATTATGGCTGTTTTCTGCCATAGTGTGTGAGGGAGGTGGGTTCTCGTCAAGCTGCAAGCTGCAAGGTATTGTTTAAAAATTAACCATTTGGAATACCTAAAGTTGCAATTGTGCCAACAAAACTTAGCTTCAGAAAAAGAAGAGTAGTTTAAGCTTTATGAATAACTTGCAAAAAGGCTTCCTGGAAACCTCAAAGTTACAGCTGATGTTTCGCTAATAGACTAAAGGCCCTTTCACAAACTTGCCTTTTCTTACGACCAAGTCCTTGTAATCTCTTCCGACGAGAAAACGCACTGCACGCTGGTGCCACCTATGATGTGCTCCTGGAACCACATTTCACTAGAGGGAAGGGTTTGCACTATTTCTGAGATCGAGTGAACGTACTATCTATGATAAATTGTCGTTTAAAACATCTTCAGAAGTTTTTTTCAGGCCAATAATAAAAGAATAGTGCGCGAAAAAATAGGAAATATACAGTAATTGCAAGTGTTCCACACACCCGATTTAATGGCGTCAGGGTGTTCTCCCGTCGTAAGAGATCACAAGACACCCGATAGTAAGCAGTTGCATTTCTGTGAACCAGACGTGATGTCCAAAGAAACTTCTTGGAAGCTTCAATGTTGCAGATGGCGTTTTGCTCTGAAACTTGGCGTCTTCAGACTGGCAGCAATAACTTGAACATAAATCTTCTGGAAGCCACATACTTCCAATTAACGTATCGCCAAGAGATTTGGCTTCTCGGTGGACGAAGCCGAAGCATCTCGGATGAACTTGAATACCCACTTTCTGGAAACTTCAAAGTGGTAGCCAGCTTTGAGTTAAGATCTTCGAATGCCTTAGTTTATTTGTTTGGACCAGCCTATTGAAGACGTTCGATGAAGTGTGCGATCTCTTAAAAGGACTTTCACTTAGGTGAGGTCTGGGTTCCCCTGCCCCGACAGACCGCTACGTACTGATGGGCAGCCACATGAGCTGGCAAAGCCGGGGCGACGCGAATCCGCTCTTGGCCCTCAGCCAGCTGGTGGTCCAGGCCAAGACGTTCGCCAACCTGCATAAGCGCGGCTGGAGGCCCCGGCGGACCATGGTGTTCGCGCTGTGGGACGGGGATGCCGACAGCCTTCTGGGCTCCACCGAGTGGGTCGAAGATAAGATGAGGCTCCTGCAACAAGGTGCCATCATCTACATAGCCAACGAGCTCATCACAGGTTGGTTGAGGAGCATCACAATGAATCGCGGGAGGGAAGCTGGCGGCGGGGAGTCGAATGTTGTGACCTGGGTCTCGGACAAGTGCACGTCGAACGTTCATGTCAACCTGTTGAGTTCAATCTATCGCCACGCCCAAAGCCTTTTGAATTCCCACAGATAATAAACATTTGAGCAATCACAGTTTGCTACCCTACCCAAAAGATCTAATACACTGAAGTCTCATTAATATGGACACCTCCGTTCCCGTAAAAAATCGTCCATATGTGAGTTTTCCGTAATAACGAGACAAAAATGCATGTATTGTCCCAGTTTGTCGCCGAAAGTGGTGTCATATACACACTCAAGAAAAAAGGATGTAAAAGGGTGTATCGTTAACCCTTTGTCCCATATAATACACCCCAAAACTTTATTTCGACGTACAGAGCCCTATAGTCGAACATACGGCCCCAAATTTTACGAGGGGCTTGATAACGGTGCGATATAACTTTTTAAATAGCTAAAGTACGTGTCAAAGACCACACAAAGAAAACACCGAGTTTTTACAGTAAAGCCAAGAAAACCCCGATTATGTTTTTTTTTTTTTTTTTTTGTAGTCAGTAAAACGTACATTAGCTATTTTAATAAGTTGTACCACACGGCTATCAAGCCCCTCGTAAAAGTTCGGGCGGTCTGTTCGACTGTAGGGCGCTGTACGTCAAATTGAAGTTTTGGGGTGTATTATATGGGACAAAGGGTGTAAGGATACACCCTTTTACACCATTTTTTCTCGAGAGTGTAGCGGGGTATACATATTAACGGGGTCCATATTAACGAGACATGAACTTTTCTGGATTATGGAACTGATGATCTTATTGAATTCTATCTGGATCTGAGGTTCTCAGAAATTATTTATTTGTCTGGAATCTGGATTTCAGGTTTCCATTAACAATTCCAGTCACATTTCTTATTCCATAATTCAGAGAGCGAAAAGCTATATTTGGGTTTTGGGGTAAGCACTTTATGGAACGGATTACAGGTCGACAAGGTAGCGCCTTTAAAATATTTCGTGAAGGTGCATAGTCTCACTTAAATTTCCTGACACAGAAACACCTGGTGAACGTTCCAATCGCAGTCTTTTCTTATGACAACATTGAGCGTATCAAAAACCAACACAACCTAGAAACAAAGCCGCAGTGCTGAATTTTATACGTTTACGCCAGTGTTCGTCTGGAACCCTTTTTCAAGCAGTCAGAAGACGAGCTCCTGTAGAGGCTCGCGTCGTCTTTCAGCAGGGGACGTATAATATTCAGCACCCCGGCTTTCTATTCAGGCGGTGTTACGTAAAGTCACTCTAAAGACAAGAGGTGAAAAAAGCTAAGTGGGTACTGCATTGTGTCCATAACTTTATACATTCAGTTGACAGGTAAAAATTTCTCAAACATACGCTTTAGGCTGTGGGAAAGGGACGTTCAAACAACAGAATATTAAAACGGTGCTCTTGTGTGATGTTATTCAAACTGTGAACTACTTGGATAGTGTTATTTTCAAGTGTGTATCACCTGATGGAATAGAATTTTATCCACACTAAGGCATGGCCATCGCAAGCGCTGGCGATGTTTTAGAGTGGATAAATTTCATCGGGTTCAAAGAGCCTTTTTTATCTACGTGTTTGATTTAGCAATCCGTTGCAGGCTGCCAACCTTAGACATCTTGATGTTCTACAATGGTGAAAACCTGCTTCGATCTGACGGTCACATCAAAAGGCATTCGAGCTGAAGAACGCTCAAACCCGACAGAACACAGCTCTCTTTCTACACCTTTCATAATTAATGGTCGCCCAGTTTTGTTTGAACTGGCAAACCTTTCTTCGACATATGATCCGATTTCTGATCCGTTTCATATCTTGCTAAAAATATCATTTCCAAACTAAATTAGTTATTTTCTGCTCAATGATATTTGTACACAATTATCGTTTTCACAACGGGATCCACTATATGACGCGCTGTGAATCACTTGATTTTCACAAAGCAGCAAGCAGTAAGGGTCTTTTACTCTGAGCTAACTGGATCCTTACGCATTGATCACCATTCCGAAGTGCATAGGAGTGTCTAAGTTGGCACACCTCACTGACAAAAAACGACATGCTTTGGAAGTTGTAAAAACACTGTAGTATTTGGAAGCGCGTTGGTCATTAGTCTTGCTGGTTCACGTGACTGTAGTCCTTTGAAAACTTATTTCAACCGGAGAAAGTTGTCACCGTAGACATGTATTTTCTTTGCCAAGTAATCTTGTGGATTTTTTTCTAACTGCAAAATATATATTTTTTTTATATAGAGTGCTTGATAGTTGAGCAACAAAAATTACTCTTCATTGCGCGTCACGGAACAGGCGCCTTCATTTCAATTACGCATCCCATGTTGGTTTATCTCGTTGAAAAGGTTTGAAAATCTGGCCCACATAGGTATAATTGGAAAATGTAATATACGGACAAAAATTCGCTACTATAGGCTATTTTTTTGTACAACTTCAAAAGCCTGTTGTTTTTTGTCAGTGAGGTGTGCCAACTTAGTCACTCTTATGAACATTGAAATGATGAACATTTCCCAAGGCTCCCGCGGGTAGGGAAATACATGCTTGCCATATTTTACTTCTGTGTATCTTGCCTCGTAAAAATTTGTTTTAAGATATATTTTATCAGTGGTACTTAGGAAGGACTGTGTGCTTTTTTTTTTTTCTTTTTTTTTTTTTTTACAGCGGAGCTGTTAAGGGCTAGTTTGTCAAGTTTCGTGTCCGTGGACAAATAAATCTCAACACAAAACTCTGGACAGCTACCGCCATCTATGAGGACAGCTACCGCCATCTATAGCAACCAGACAACCGGTTTGCCGCTTGTCTGGTTGTCACCGTCTCATAGATGGAGGCAACCTTTCCAGCCTTTCCACTCTGGTTTTCACCAGAGTGGAAAGGCTGAATTTCTCCAGGCGTCGTCCTAGAAGTCGTCCTCGAGATCAATGCCTAGAGGACGACGTCCTCTAGGCGTCATCCTTGAGGTAGACTTAGAAGTCGTCCTTGAGGTCGTCCTACACGTCGTCCTTGAGGCTGTCCTGGAGGTCGTCCTAGAAGTCTTTCTTGAGGTCGTCCTAGATATTGTCTTCGAGGTCGTCCTATAGACGTTGTCTTCGAGGTCGTCCTAGACGTTCCCTGAAATCGTCTTAGGCGTCGCCCTTGAAATCGTCCAAGGCGTCGTCCTTGAGGTCGTCCTAGACGTCGTCCTTGAGGTCGTCCTAGACATCGTCCTAAAAGTCGTCCTTGAGGTAGTCCTAGACGTCGTCCTCGAGGTCGTACTAAAGGTCGTCCTTGAGGTCGTCCTAGACGTCGTCCTCTATGCGTCGTCCCACCGTAGTACAGCTCCGCTGGACTTCCTTCTTCACCAGAGTGGAAAGGCTGAAAGATTTCTTTTTTTTTTTTATGTGGCACGGAGTCCTTTACCTACTTAAAGGGATGGTGAACCGAAATTTGGGTTTCAAAAAAACAATGCAGGAGATGTAGGCAGGACGCTACAATCCCTACAATACTACTCGTAAGGCGATATCTCGAATGGACGGCCGTATTTTTGGAAAAAGAGGTCGAGATTGAACCAGGCCGACGAGGCGCGTGACGTGAAGATACCTCGTTTCCACCTCTCTTCGCTTCGCTCCCTCAAGACCGCGAGGTGGAGAAGACGCGATTCCGTTCCCCTCTCCTTCTCGGAGAAACATGACGTGAACATTTCTGTGAAATGCGCCTCCTTTAAAAAAAAAAAAAAAAAAAAAAAAAAATACGGTCGTCCGTTCGAGATATCGCTCTATGAGTGATGTTTTGGTGTTTGTAGCATCCCGTTACACGCTTTTTCCGCGTGTTTTGTGGAATTCAGATTTCGGTTCAGCATCCCTTTAAGGCGAATATTGAGAGAAAAAAAAAGCATATTTTATAAAGATAAAAGAAATTCACAGGTTTTTTTTTTTTTTTATTTTAAGAGAGTCCGCAGTTTGGATCTGGCAAAATTCGGCACTTGCTAAATTTTTGAAGGAAAATCCGGCTAAGATTCGGTAAAGATTCGGCAGACGTCTGTGCGCGCCAACCAACTGCAATACCGGCAACATAGGCTAGCGGCTATCGCACAAACGTCACGGTAGGTAACCAGAGACGACGAAAAAGACGACGGTCAACGATGCTTCAGCACAGTTATTACGCATCCCAAAGCGGCGGTAGGCAAAACGCAATTTTTCAACAAAGTACGCTGGTGGGGTCGTCGTCAGTTTCTTTGACCATTTCATCCTCCCAAGCATGGGCGCTGCCATCTTGGAATCACGTGACGCGGCAGCCATTGGGTTGCTTCAACTTGCCTCTCCGCTCTCCCCTCCGCGCTTTGGCGGATGCGTTGTATTCGTGTTTTTCGTCGCGTTTCACCGTGCTTTCTTGCCTTACTTCGGTAACTGTAGTCCGATACGTCTACCCGACGACTAAGACATCACGAGGGTTCAAAGGTCCTTATGACAATTGGGGGTTGTTTACTAATAGTGGCGGGACATTCTCAGTAAGAAGCGCGTATATTTCTATCGCGCATTTAGGATCGGACGGCGTCAAGAATAGTCGGTGCAAAGAGACTATCTGTATTTCCTGAAAGTATCGTCTTTGTATTCATAATATATCGAAAACAGTTTCTTTTGATTACGTGAGGAAACCTGCTGAGGAGATAGACAACGAACGTTGAACTTGTATTTTATCTGAGGCTAGAAGGAATGGTTTTTCAACATGAGGCGATTTGTTTGTTCATAATATCACACCTGCATAAGTGTATGAGGCTCTCAATCTTTTTTTGCGACATAAACATTCGGTTGGTCGGTTTACTTGTGAAGTTTAAGAAATTGTATACCGTGCTCGCTCCGATTTCGACAGTCATTTAAGTGATTTATTGGTTATATTTAGATAACCAGTGCCATCCTCTTAATTTATTTTAACGCAAAGGTTGGGACTTCCCGCGTAAGAAACCGCTAAAGACAACAGTAGCGAGTTTTAGAATAGCGTGCACAAAGAAATAACGTCGTTTCTGTTTGCAAATCCATAACGCGGTCTGGGTTCGGCGCATGCAAAATAATGACGACGCTTTTTTTTTTTTTTTTTTGCGTACTACGCTGTTTTAAATTTGGTCAGTATCTAAAATCCGCAATACTTGACGCAAAAAAAAAAAAGCCGTCTGCATAAATATTCTTTGGGTCCAAATTTGTCGATGGCAAATAGAGGTTTACCTTTGGTGACTGGCGACGCCAAAATTTACAAAGCAAATCTCTTGAACAAATAAATATTTGTTCACACAGGTCCGTGAAGTGGCAGTCTAGCGCTAGAATTCAGCCAAACCTTCCGAGCTATCTCTCCTTCTGCGCGCATTTATTATAATTGGCCAGTTTTACGGGAAGACAAATGCCAGATTTAATTTGACGGTCCTGTCACTTATCATATCATATCTTGAGTAAGCAAATGCTCATATAAAAGTAATTTATTTCCTAGAGCCAATATAGCAAAATGCTGCTTATGTTTTATGAGTACTTTAGCAGGGTTGGTAATCTAAGAAGTATCATACTCGGCCTGGCAAAACATGCTCAAGTACTGAATTTAAAAAAATAGAGGCCAAGACGATACTACTTGTTTACATCAATTACCTTCGTCATTACACGATACGCTTTTAGTCTTCGAAGTTCACTAAAGGTTGGGTGCCCACGAAAACGAAACAGTGAGTTGTAAACTCGCGAGTTCATCTGTTCTGGCCGATTCAGCACATTGCTAATCAGCTCTCGATATGCTTCTTTATATTCACGTGTTAGTCTCTTCATTAGTTTGTTTTTCTGGAAACTGGTGTCATCGGGTACGGCCGTAGACGATGGTAATCTTTCCTGTACATCAGTCAGTAAGGCGTTTCGCAACCGACCATAATTAGATACATCAAAGGCGTTGGTAAAAAAAAGAAAAGCCCGCAATTTAGGCTAAAATACACCTCGTAGTCCTCAAAGTGGCTCAATACCACTGTTTTATTGGTTGTGTGCTACAAGGAAAATAATCGTAATACAAAATTAAGCAAAAACAACGTAAAACAGCAACATAGCTACGTTCAGGTTGAAACCGAAACAAACCAAATTGAAGCAACCTAATGGCGCCGGGTGCGTCAGCGCCCTCTATCCGCCGGTGAGGCAACTACTAAAATGAAAAGGTCTATAGCTAAATATAAAGTAGGCTGCGCACAGGAGCAAGGGACAAACGGGCAGGGCCTGTAAGTGAAATAATAGTATACTGTCTTAAACAACACGGTTGGAGACATGATCGACACATGTAGAACTGGTGCAGTCTACTAAACTCGCATCTTCACGTTTTAATTGCAATATAAGCTGTTGATATGCCTAAAAATAACGCACTTTTCTTGTGATACAAGGAGAAAGTTGCAACGTTGACAAATCAATATGCTCAAGGGTTAGGGCACTTTTGTAAAAGACTCAAAATAAAACAAAGACACTCGTTCTTGCACATCCGAAACTTCTAAGTTCCACGTTCTTAAACAGCTTACAAGCTATCACTGCCTGCAAAGCTGGCGCGGTATTCAAACGCTTGGACAATATTTGTGTGACTTCTGGTGGAGGCTGAGCCGGCGGATTCATTGCGACGCGCAGGAAAAGAAAGTCTCTATGATACCCGCCAGAACCACCGCCCCAAATGCCCATACTTGCGGACTAGCATCCATAAAGTTCCGAAACATAAACTAATTCAGCTACACAGGCGTACATATGACCAGCGCGTATCTACGCGTACCATGACTGAAGTCATCGTAATATTTGTAAATAAACAGACAAAATGCCACCATTAAACTTTTACTTTTGAAATATCACGTTATTTCGCAATAACTAGGTTAACGTTTATTTAATCTGTTCTACTTCAAATATGTTTTTCTCTGAATGAAACAAAAATAAGTAGGTCAGTCTGACAACCCTGCGTTATGGCGGAATCTACGGAATATTTGTAAAAGTTCGCAAAATATTCGGCTGTGCCGAATCCCGAGATTCGGCAGCAGTTTGGCCCACCACTACTTTTAATGGTGGAAAGTCTTAGTGTGACGGCCCATGTTTAGAATGTAGGAACCTCATAGGCCTGTTCCATGAGCTCGGCATGTTTTCTCCAGGGCCCGTGTTCAAGCCAGAAGCGTCACCCTCGCTTTCCAGGGCACTGCGGCACGTCACCGAGTTGGTGAGCTTGTTCAGGCAGCCTCGTACACTTATTGGGTCGAGTACGCGTACCTTATTGACAAAGACGGTGGAAACAAAACAAAAAAAAAAAAAACTTCGTCTGCATATCACTAAAATAATAAAAAAAGGTTCGTCTGTGAAGGCGCTTCGGGCGCTAAAATACACACACAAAAAAAAGGAATCTGCAGCCGCAGCAAAAAAAGTGTTGAACTTTCTTTCCTCTCAGCCGAAATTGCCCTTGCGTCTACTTTTGTCAGAGTGCAGAAGAAGTTGCAAGCTGGTAACGGAAATCAAGCAGCACCAAAAACGCACTGTCACTGCGTTTGTCGTCTTGCTTTGCATGTTCTATCACGGGCGCCTTTAATGAACACGGAGAGCATACCTGTGCGTTTGTGTGTGTGTGTATCTTTAAGCATTTTATTGCCCTCTGCCTTATGCTGAAACAAAGTATAGAGAACAAAAACTACTGGGACCCAAGGAGGTATTAAATGGCAGGGCCGATAATGTTCTTGCGGGGAAAACAAATTCAGCGAGCGATGTGAGGCTCAGTATAGCGCTTCACATGCTCACGTCATGCTCAGCGTGGCATCGCAGACTTTGTTTCTATTGTTTAACTTATTATTTCCGCTTTATCATTCACTGAGGTCCCTACATTGCAGAATGGCTCTCCGAGTGCAGTGAGGGAAAGCACACGCAAGGACATTTTTGGGGCTGTATGATTGTGAACAGTCCCCATCTAGAGCTCGGTAGAGGAGCCGCATCGTCGTTTGCAGGTGCGGCCTTCCACTGCGCTGGAGCCTGCGTCTGAAAAACTCCGTTTTCCTTTAAGCTCTAGATAAGAAATTACGCTGCACAAGAACATTTAGCAGTAAACGTTTGTCAAATTTTGCCAAATAACCAGGTATAGGAAAGTCAGCCATCCCTTTCATTAAAAATCTAAATAATATCAGTTTCTTATAGTCATGTTCCAGTATAACAGGAGCGCTTGAACTTTGCTTCACTCTATCCATATCTTTGCAATATCAGTTCTCACCATGGTGGAAGAAAAGAGATGTGTCGGAGCAAGGCCAGAAAGATGGAAAAAATTCTACTCGGGCTTCGCGCATCTCCAGGAAAGGGCATTGCCGGGTTGGGGTCCCTAGAGTGCCTCAATGTTGCTTGCCGGTTGTACCTTGAGACGCAGCCTGCAAGCAACATTGAGGCACTCTAGGGAGGCAATTAGTAAGTTTAAATTTGAACAAATGTGGACCGAAATGAATTATATGCGGTGGGCACGGAAGGTATTCAAGTATTTATAAAGGTAAAGTTTAAGCAACACATGGACAAACCGAACCCGAAAGCTTACATTTAAATACCTACACACTAGCGATGGGGCTGAGCAGACTACTTCATTGGAAAAGGGAGTGAAAGAGGCAGCAAGACAAATGTGGGAGGTAAGAATGCAGCAAAAATCCGCCTTAACAATGTATAGGTCACAAAAACATGACATAAGGGAAAATATCTTTGACAATTCACTGGGAAGTTGCTTACTGTTTAAGGCGAGAACGGGAGTTTTGAGGACCAGGACATATAGGGCTGAATTTCAGGAGACAAACACATTATGTGCTGCCTGCCATAATAAAAGTGAAACACTAAAGCACTTGGTTTTGAAGTGCACGGGGCTTCGCCCTGCCCTCCCTGAAGGGGTAACAGATTTGGCCGGGACCCCGGGTTTTGCTGGCGACGATGGAAGGACGGAGGAGAAAAGGATTACATTCACAAAGAGGTGATTAGAAGATTGGTGGAAATTATCTAGGGAAAATTGAATGATGCACAACCTAACTAGCACAGCTGGGGACAGGCGGGACAGAGATGAATTGCGACTCACTCCCAGGTGGCTCCAGCCCAAAGTCTCAACCCTGTCCCCCAGTGGGTCCGGTGCTGGGGCAACGCCGATAAATTTAGACGATAGAAAAATTGGCGACTCCCTCGCCGGGGGGAAGGTGATCTTTTTTTAGTTTTTTTGCCGATCCCCAAAGGTCATTCTTGTGATATCCCACACTGCCGGATGAGAGTTGAGGGGAAAATATTGCTTAGAAGGGCGGGAGGAGTCATGTGTTTGTCTTTTTAGACTTAGGCTAGGTGGCGCAAGCTACCACCCGTTACAACATCCATCCATTCATCTATGCGCGCTGCTTCGCGCGGGCGAAGTCGCGCGCCTCACGGACTTGAAAACAAGTGCGCGGATAAGGACGGTTCCTTGCGCTCCTGTCCTGCTGTGCCACCTCACGGCGTTCGTGAGAAATGGGAGCGAACCTTCGAAACATTTACTCCGTAGCGTGTGGCGCCGTTCAGACGCCCCTTCCTTCTTCCCCCGTGGTCCGCACTATAAGATGTTCTACTGCACTGGGATACTCCGCTCCCAATCTGGGCGAAATTCAGTAACTCCAACTGAAATGTGTGGTGTACCAATGTGTTGTTTCGTAACTTGACACTCCCTAATATCGTACCTTGCCTCCAAGATCAAAATCCCTGTCAAGAATAAGAACGCCACCACACTCCTGAACAAGTGGATGTCGGACGGCACTCCTCCGAGCGGCGCTGAAGGGCCAAAGTGAGCGTTCCTCGCGTCAGAATTCTACATAATGATTGACGAAGGATTTTAGGGAGTTTCATGTGTTAGCTGCTCGAGTGAGCGAGTTTGAGAAAATCAGATTTGGCGAGTACGTTTGAGAAAATTATCTTAAGTGAGTGAGCGAGTTTAGTGAGTGGCTAGATCGAGTGAGTGAGTGAGTTTGAGAGAATATGCTAGTTCAATGAGTGAGTCTGGGCGAGGGACTTTCAATGAATGTTTGAGAGTGTAAGTGTGAGCGAACGAGTGAGTAAGTATGCTTGCGTGAGTGAGTGTGAGTAAATGAGGGAGTTTATTGAGTGAGTATGGATGAGGGAGCTCGAATGAGTTAGTTTGAGTGTATAAGCGTCAGCGAGCGAGTCAATGCGTAAGTGAGTGAGCTTGTGTGTGTGAGTTTGAGTGAATGAGCGAGTTTCTTGAGACAGTTTGGTTGAGTGATCTTGACTAAGCGAGTTTCAGTGTGTCAGTGTATGAGAATGCGCGAGTGAGTAAGCAAGTGAGCTTGAGGGAGAGAATTTTAGTGTGAATCTGAGGGAGTGAGTAGGTGAGTTTCAATTAGTGACTAAGAGCCAGGGCCAGCAGGGCTGAGGGCAAATGGTTGATTTTTATTTACTGCAACCAAGCGGGGAAAAAAAACTAAATTGCGACAAATTAACAAATGTATTTGGTTGACGGCTGACCATAATAAAGATAAGATCCACCGGGTACAGACAAAAAAAAATCACGAACACGAAAGTGCCAGGCTAGTCCGTGCCTCTTTGTTTGGCCTTTTTTTTCTGCGGGATTCGTTTCGCAATAATATAACTGGTAGTGTCCCAGCTAGCTTTGGTATATTTAAGTTTATTAGGCGGGAATGGGAACAAAATTATGATTGTTCACATGTCTGAAATTACAATTTCGTAGGCTGAACAGCTAGTTGAGCTAAGAAACTAAAGTCGCTTACCAGTATATTGATAGTTAGTTTTACCATTACATTACATTATCACAACTACAAACTGTTGATTAGTTTTAAATTATCAAAGAGAAAACGAATAGCCTAGCCAATCTTGCTGATCTGAAAAATCCAGTGTAATTTTTTAAATCAAATAAATCAGATGTTTTTGTTCATTCGATTTAAATCATAATTATTTAATATAAATTCGATGCCTTCGAAAAGCAGCCTGAGCTCAGGGAAGAAACGTAGAGAGAAAACTGGAGAGATGAGACGAGACAGCTTCTCTCTACCTCTTCCTATCTACTCTCTACGTGTCTTCCCTAAATTCTCCCTACGTTTCTTCCCTAAGTTCAGGCTGTTTTTCTAAGAATGTACCAATACGCTCAACTCATCACCGTTAGTGAGTTTGATGTCATTTGATTTAAATCACAGTCGCTAAAAACAAATAGTCCCTCTTTATCACTGCGTGCAATTGTAAACATGGTAGATTGATTTATCGATCCGTCCAGTCACTGATAACAATGCGGAAGAAAGAATTACCGCAAATTCTAAGTACAGTTAAAATTAAAACTGTATTAATCTAACCCTCCATTTAGAACGAAAACAGCGTCTTTTTTTTTTTTAGTTCGCTATAAAGTTTTTTTTTTTTTAATTTTGCATTTTGATTTGCTTGCAATAAGACGTTACTTTTCCCCCCTTTCTTTCGCTCTCTGGTTCCCTTGAAACTGAACGTTGCGTAACTCACCAACAGAGTAGAAGGTGAAAAAAAAGCTCAGTGCTCCCATTTGCCCAATAGAGCACGGCTTTTTGCTCTTGCTCGACCTGATCTTGCTTGGTCATCTTTTGATTTCAGTACGAAACAAGTGTACATAAAGGGGAAAAAAAATGAGACTGGCGATCAATACAATCTAATAGCTATCTTTGGGAGCCTTTTTGCGGGAAAGATTCGATTTAAATCATCACCAGTAAACCTGGTTTTTATTCTTCACCCTAGGGAAAGCTTGCAATTTCCTACCCAACTCGCTCGGTGGAACTATGAACTGCGCCACTTTGTCTTAATAATTGTTCTATGCAATCACTAAACTACACACTCCCTACCACGTTGAACGCACTTCTAAACAATAAACATCGACTTTATTTCAATCAGAATGAAAGATTTGCGTAATTACCTAAACAAAAATTAAGGAATGAAATAGAAAAAAACGAAGTCAATTTCGTGATATGTGCTTTTTGGGGTTTTTATGCTGTTGCTGAGTGTAATTTTATGTCACATCTGAAGACATGTCACGCAGTTATGCAGTTATGCAGATTTAGTTGCTGTTTTTTTTTTTCTTTTGTAAGGTTGATCAGTTATTCATGTATTGGTAAATGAAGCTCTTCATTTCCGTTTCAATAGAGTAGTTTATATGTTTTGCCTTCATCCCAGGACCATCGCTTGTTAGTACTTCCGTCACAATAGACAGGCTCGGCAACGTCGGTTGGGGAAATAGTCGACGAAGCAGATTTTTCTTCCGCACGCAGGGCCATGCCGCTGACTGGTCGCTCGGACGACGCTTCGTTCGCGTTCGCCGCCGGAGTGCCGTCCATGTACATATTTTTCGCTGTACGTATGAAACCCCATCAGGCGATAACTTTCCTTCCTCGGTAGGTGTATAGAACCATCCAGCGATTATCATCCTCGCAAATCAGTGGGCTGTAGAATAGATACGTGTCGTCTGATATCCCGCAGAAGGGGATATACTGCGCATGTTCAAAACGCGTCCCACAGCTCAATAAACAAAATGGCGGCAATCGAACTGTTAAGGTTTTCGGAACTCCTCCAAGGTGCAAGCGGTTGTGTACTCAGTCTTTTTCTGCGTGACCATGCGGTGCTTTAAGTGACTCCACATGCACCGCGAAGATTAACATGGCACCGAACTATTTTCGTGCACATATACAGCCTTCACCAATAGTGAAAGACCCTATGCGGCGGTGCTAAGCACACTTTGGCCAGAGGCACATAATTTTTGGAGAGAGCGTGAAAAACGCACCTTTTTTGTTTTTCCGTACCTGGCCAAATTGAGTTCAACGCAGCCACTTGAAACTACCCCATCGAATGTGTCTTTCGTGCTTGTTAGAGACTCTACCACTTACGAAACGCCCGCTCAAAGTCTCGTACACTTATGTTTTCTACAGCCAAGACGTGCGACGAACATTGTGTCAAAAATTCCGGTTTTATCGAGGTTTTATTACACCTTAAAATAGAGGGTGTTTCGTCGGGGTTTATTTTCCCCACACATTCGGTATTTTCTTAGAGCGCAGCTCTTAGGCGCCCGTTTCCGGCTTCAGCGGCGTCGCCGTCGGCGTAACCGCGCGGTGCAATCTGGGAGGCAAGGATTAACCGCGCGGTGCATTATGGGAGGCGATTAAGTACGGACGGCACTCATGACCCGCGCGTTGCATTATGGAACGTTTCGGGGAAACCGCGCAATGCATTATGGGAAACGTCCCATGATGCAAAGCACGGGTCTCACTCGTGGCTCGTGCGTTGCATTATGGGATGTTTCTCATAATGACGTCACGAAGGTCACGAGTGACGTCACGGGAATCCCACGCGTTGCACTATGAAAAACGTCCCATGATGCAACGCGCCGGTCCCACCCGTGACCCACGCGTTGCATTATGGGATTTCCCATAATGACGTCACACGTGACGTCACGTGTGACGTCACGAAGGTCAGGAGGGACGTTACAAGTGACGACAAGGCCATACTCTCCCCTCGGTACCCTCTCCTTCTCCTCCTCAAGGGATGCGCTCTAATTCGACATTACAAATAAGGAGTTCTAAACGTCTTTCATTTTTTATTTGTATCAAACTTTGGTTTCGGAAAACAAAAAAATCGGGGCTCATGTCCCGGACATGCGAAGAACCTCCGAGGAAAATGCGCGTGACCTGAATACATAAAAAAACGCCCTGTTCCAATAAAAAGAAAGGAGAAGAAAACGAGTTAAGATGTGTAGTTTTCAAGCAAGAAGAAGCCTTGCGGACAGTTCATTGGGGACTGTGTTCCAAGTCATCACAAAATAAAGCTCTAAACAAAGATTTCGTTCCCCCGAAGCTCGGGTTTTTCTTATTCAAGGACAGCTGCCATTCGGCGATTTCTGGATTTTTCCCAATGCGGTAAAAACCAGCTTGGGAGTTAATGTTCGGGGTGTATTGGTATTTACCGAAAGCGCGGAATCCTAATCGTGACATTACTCTTTCGGCACTAGTTCATTAGTCCTATCGGGAGCGCACTGACTAAAGCCGGGGTCACACTGCTTATATATCATACAAACGACAGTCTGCATACAGATTCGAACACGAGTCACCACGAGATCCGCGCTTCGAATGCCGCAAGGCAATGTGTTCAAGGTGAAACTTGGCTTCGATCCACGGATATTGTTGTGACTCATGTTTGCTGACTGTCTTTCGTACAATGTGTGAGCAGTGTGACCCCGGCTTTACGGTGAAACAAACTATAAACCAGCAGGACGTTTCCAAGTGTGGGCATTGCGCATGCGCAGAAACATGATTTGTGTGAGGTAAAAGCGTGTGCGTATGCGCACTGCCGACAGCAGCACCACCCCAGGGGCAATACGTAGGAGCCGCGGGAGCGCTTCTTGCGCAGGGATTGCGGTGACGTCAGAAAGCCTAGCTCTGATTGGCTCTCATCGAAAGGATAAGACCTTGTGGGGAAGAAAGAGCCAAGGCATCCGACCTCTTCGAATTCTCAAGCGTTCTCTGCCTCGCGGCGTGCGTATAGCGCGCGCCCCGAGAACGTCGTCTTTTATTTCTTTTGATTGTTTTCCTGTTTAGATCTGTGTCACCACAGATATGCCCCCCTCTGGGAGGATTTATATGTTTTATAAATCCTTCCAATTGACAATTTTTTGTGGCCGGAGATTGTATGTCGGCGTAGTAGCCTCGAGATGAGCAGGCTTGAGTCGGTGGAGGGCAACGGCATCGTCTTTCCCGTTCATGCGTAGGACGAACGTGTCCGTCCTTTTCTGTACCACGGGAAACGGTCCCTGATAGTGAGGACGTAGTGGCTTTCTGTGATGTTCCTGTCGGACGAACACGTGGGTGGCAGTCTTTAGGTCCTCCGTAACGTATGGTGACTTGGTATTCCCGACCCGAGTTGGAATTGGGCGGAGTTTTTCGAACACTTCTCTGAGGGTCTCGGCGTAAGCTTCGGGCTTTGCCGACGATGGCGTCTCGGCCTCGAAGAAATCTGATGGCAACCTCAGGGGAGTGCCATAGACGAGCTCGTCTATGGAATAAGTGCCCGAGCATGCATCATGGGCAACTTCCGGACTCGACCCAAGCTCCACAAGCGGCTATTGCGGTTCGGCTTCCGCCGTACCGGGGACGACAATTTGAGTCGTCGCAAGTGACAATGATGTTACCCGGAAAGGCGACATCCTCAGCAACCGCCCTTGGAACAGTACTGCAGCAACGCATCGACGGACAGTGGCGGCCACTCGCTTTCTTTTCGAAGAAGTTGAAGCCAGCACAGACGCGCTACAGCGTGTTTGGCCGCGAGTTGTTGGCTGCCTACTTGGCCGTGCGTCACTTCCGACACTTCGTTGAAGGAAGGAGTTTCACCATATGGACGGACCATAAACCCCTGACAAATGCCATCTCAAACGCAGGATCCCATCACACACCTCGGGAAATCTGCCACCTAGCTTTTCTGTCAGAATTTACGAAAGACATACGACACGTGAAAGGCGTAGACAACGTGCCTGCCGACGTCCTCAGCCGTATTGACGCCGTCTCCTTACCGCCGCTCCCAGATCCTGCAGAATTTTCTCGGCTACAGATTGAGGACGAGGAGCTCAAGAGGCTATGATCGTCATCTTCTTTGCGGCTGCAGGATGTCGCCTTTCCTGGTAACATCATTGTCACTTGCGACGTGTGTCACCACAACCTCAATGCTAGCTACCCTGAGACCTATCCACTATCCTCCCAATCAGAGCCAATCAGAGATCGGTGTTTTGACGTCTCTGCAACCTCTGCGCGAGAAGCGGACGAACTTGCGCTCCGTATACAGAATCGCAGCTGCCAGAAACACTTTTCTCTCTCTTCTGAACTGTTCGCCAACGAGCCTTCTCCCCGATTTCGCAGCATCCCAACATGACGGGCGTGTACCCGGCGTACCACACCATGTACGACAACATGGGCATGATCAAGCTACTGGACCCCGGCTGGAAGACGAGTCAGATGGCGGCGAAAACGTCGGCGCTGCTCGCCCACCTCTGGGCCGACCGGGTCGTGCTCCCGTACGACCTAAACGAGATGGCCGAGTTCGTCATGGAGGGCTTCCAGTACTTCACGCAGAGGCACAAACACTCTATCGAGAGCCACGGCCTTAACCTCGGTACGTGCAGTGCGCACCGCGGAGTGGCTCGGTGGCGTCGCCGCGCGTTCAGAGGCGCTACAGGAAGCGCTACAGCGGCTCTGCGAGGCGCTGGCAAAAATCCACCAGTGATGACGCTTGCTGTAAGGGAGGGGGGGGGGGGTGGTATTGGCTCTGTGCCGCGCTCTTGGTTTAGGCTGTAAAGCAAAATAACATGAGCCACCAACTCGCCCAGTCGGCAGTCCTAACGGTGCTCTCGGTCGGTGTATAGGACGTTTCTGTGCGGACTTCTCGGTGCACGGACGTTTCTGTATTCGGACATTTAGGTGTACGGACCATTTGGTGCACGCACGTTTTGGTGTAAATATATGCGTCTGGAAATGAATAGCTGAGCCTGCCAGCTGGCATCGCAAACAAGTGCATATTTTAACACTTTGGTGCATGAAAGATAGCGGATACACTGATTGGAATTTCGGACTTGTTTTACTTTAGCTATGTCTCATTTTACCCATTATAACAAGGGCGAACATTTTACAATGCTCGCTTAAAATGTATTTCTTATATTTTTTACTTTACATTCGCTTACTGGCAGTAGTGGGACCCAAGTATACTCGCACACAATGCCACCGAACAATAAACTATTTTGTTGCGGTGTTAATTCCTAAAACAAAAGTAAACGGTGTTTTTTTTTTTTTTTTTTGCAAACTCTCTTATGCAAATTTTGATGACGTAGCTGGGGGGTCCCGGTACACCCTAGTGACGATAATTGAACAAGGCCCACAGATTGGACTCGAGCACTGCGACAGCACTCAATTTGGGCTCGCGATAGTCGATAGCTCGAGAAGCATTCGGGTAGTGGCCCGTGTCCAATCGCTGCAATGACGACAATAGCCGAACCCTAATAATATCTAGAACTCAGCGCGTGTCCTGTGCTTTGCCGACCCCAGCGCGTGGCTATGATCAACATCGGCGACATATAATCGGCTCCAGATCACGTGGCTGCTTGTTCTGGTTGCGAGTTGAGGGGGTGAACGGTGCTCGTTTTTCTTTTCCTTATTCTGCGACTTCTTTTGCGTGTGGTGAAAAACGAACGCGTGTTTCATAAGTCATTAACGTCAGGGATTAGTTCTAAGCGGTATTTGCGCAAAGTACATAAATCGTTGCATCACCCTTTTAATGAGAAGAATCGCCGGATGTTTTTCTGTGTTTATTTATTTTTTAAACACCAGGTGTATTTCGCCTGGACGAGTCGGGACGAGACTCACAACGGTGATTATCGGTAAAAAAAAAATCGATTTAATTTATTTATTTTTGTACCAAATTCGTCGCCACCTATATTTCTCAAAATGAAATGTCATAAAAAGTTTTTTTTTTTTTTTTTAATAAGGCACTTTACGCCCTTAGTCAACGCGAATAAATTCTGCCACAGCGAGAGTAATTGAGGTTCATTATTTTGAAGAGACGCGTTCGCCAAGGTCAGTGGCCCTGGACCACACTGATGTTGTCTTCCAAGAACCAATGGAACCTCCAAACAGACACAGAAAGAATGCAGGATCCACCAGACGTTTGACGAACCTATATGGGGGAGGCGTTTCGAAGAAAATAGCCGTCGATAGGGCGGACACACTCAACGACCGGTGTTTTTTTTTTTTTTTTTGGTTGTAACCAGAGCGAAAATATTCTACCACCGGTGTTTTTTGGTTTTAACTGATTTGTCGTTTCGCCACCGGCGGACGTTTATCGGTGTTTTTCGGTTAAAACCGGAAATTGAACAGCCTATAATTATAGCAGATATAGGAAATATAGACTTCAACAAAAAATTAATTAAGCCTATGGACCACTTTAATATATTCTAAGTCATTTTGGTGCCCGATAGCCTAGCTGAACATCTAAGCAGTTTAGAGACTAATCCAGTTGATTCAATTTGAAAAAAAAAAAATGGAACTTATGTTCCTAACCATAGATGTTGATGCGTCAGCTGAGCACTTTTAAGTGTATAAGAAAGTTCGGTTGAGCTTTCGATTGGGTAGAGGCGAGCGGGAACAAGTTAGCCAAAGGTATTCTTTTAGTCATTCGATTAGTAAATATAGCAAACAAAAACGTTGTTCTTTGTAGTGGTAATATTAAATGTCATTCTAAGCAAGAAGCCACAAAAATGCTGTGTTAAAAAGAAAAAACACGACATTTTTACATTTTTATACTCTTAAATTACCCATTTCTGGGCTTTACACACCGAGGGGGGCGGGGGGAGGTACAAAATTATGATTCACACTTACATAAACAAACTACCAATTAAACAAATGGCACACAGGTCGTGCGCTTTCAGCGCATCTCTGAAATTATATATGTGTTGGCTATATAGTAACAATGCTGTCAGACAGCTTGTTCCACAGAGCGGTTGAGAGTTGAAATGGCGACTACTGCAACAGTTATCAGTTCGAGGTGGTACGTGATGAGCAGGTTTACAACAGTTTTGCTTCGTCAACTCTGAGGAGTGATAATACAATCTGCGTAACATTATTTGGCCCGCACGAGCTCTTCGGTGCTTCATTGGGGGAATTTAAGTCTTTCCTTCATTGTTGTGACGCTTCGTTCCCGTTTAAAGTCTTTGAGCATAAAACGCTCAGCTTTGCTTTGTACAGATTCAAGCATATATATTAAAGGGAAGCTAGAGCGGTTCTGCATTTGAGTAAAAATAGTGAACTCATCTTCATTTTGCCTCCAGGATCACGAATATCGACATCATTTTTCAATTTGGTTCACGGAGGCTGCAGAAAGTCATTTTCAAAGTACCGCTCCTTCCCGGAGCGTGACGTCAAAAAAGGAGTTTTCGGAATCTCCGCTCTCTGGCGTCTTGAGCACGTATCGTAGTTATGCACGCGCACCCTTGCTATTTTCAAAAAAAGGTCAGAAAAACAAAATGTCACGACTGGTGTCAGTGCGGGCGAATATATCTGGCAAGCTTGCGATCGCACGCGCAGCCCATACGAGCGACACGCGCTTTGCAGCCGAAAGATCAATTTATGAGGTAACGACTGGTAGGAGGTTTTTCGTGTTTTCTCGCGTTTAGGTACATCTTCGGGGAAAATGAACATTATATTGAGATTCACGACATAAAAATACTCTAAATCTCCCTCCTAACCCGTGTTTTTTTGTTTTTTTTTCCCTGCGAGAACTCTAGTTTTTTTTTTTTGTTTTTTTTAAGTAAGTCTGATGGCGGTTTCACACTGATGCTGCAAATTCAAGCTGTGATTTTACAATAAATTTAAAGGCAATGAGCTTTGTTTCCTGCACAACGAACTTCAAATGGCGTGGCTAACGATCCGCTTGCTTTCGTAACTGTGCTCGCTATGTGGATTTTCCAGCGGTTAGCTGTCAAAAACACACCAAGGTAACTGTAATTAGCAGACATGTACACGTTACCTCCCAAAAGTAACTACCTACCTTACTCGTTACTCGCTCAAAAAGGAACTAAATACTTTACTTGTTACCGATTCTCACAAGGAACGCGTTACTTTACATCAAAAGTAGCGAGTTACTTTTCTCGCTATACTTTGATGACCAACTACACAACTGCTTTTGTTTCATGGTTTATTGGTTTTTTTTCGGTAGTCGAGCTGCCTCTTGAAGTTTTTATCAGTTATGTTTTCCCGCCTCCTTGAAAATACATCTCCGGCGACGCTGAAGAGTCGTTCTATTGACGCGCTCGAAGGAACGGCAGTGTTGTGCTTCAGGAAGAGCTGGTGAATCATGGATTCCCATTTCACCTTTGTTCCCTCTGCTTCTAAAGTTCGAAGTTGACAATGGATCATGCGCCTTCCTGTGTTGGCAACCTCCCGGTTTACATTCGGACTGTACACGATTCTAGAAGGTTCAACCACTGAACCTTCTTGTGTTGTCTGGGTGAACGACATTCCCAACGGTAGAGTTCGACTGGCGTGTTCAGCGATAAACGTTTCTCTAGGAAGTATTCACTGGCGGCCATATATCTGTGTGCGCGAATGCTGAGCGCGTGCTTATGGCGAGCTTCCACAGTTCTTTTGCAACGTGCATTCCGCACCCTCAAGATTGCCGGTCTTAGCAGCCTATTAATCTGGGCTCGATCTGAGCATAGACAGCACCCACAAATATGGCGCCCAGTGAATACTCCTTATACTGTACTGTTTAGTTCTTTTTTGAGTTTGCCCATATGTCTTTGTCGCAATAGACGCATACTCAGGTTAGAATTAAAACGAGGCTGCTTAATCGTTGTTGTACAGGTTATTTCTCAAAGGTAATAAAATACCGTTACTCGTTACTTGGCTTTAAAACTTACTAAATACGTAACTCGTTCCTTTTCTAAAAACACGTTACTACATATGTTACCCGTTACCGAAAAAAGTAACTAGGTAGAAGTAACTCGGACTAGTAACACGTTACTTACATGTCTGGTAATTAGGAACTTTTATTATACTGTTGTGGAGCATCTAACTAGAATTTAAAGTCTTACGTTTAGTGGGATAGATGACATGCCCTTTGTCTTCGTTACGTTGACTTCCATCTGCCACCCCTTGCACCGTAACAAAGCAGTCAAGATCTTGCAGCAAGAGGGCAGAGATTAGGTACAAATAACTTGTGCGCCCACATTCAGAGACAATAAAAATATAACCAGGATTTCAAACAAAAATAGACCGAGAATCCCGTACATCGGAATGTTCATGCACAGAAAACGTCCCTACACGGAAACCTGCATACACCAAAATGTCCGTGCACCAAAATGTCCGCACCAAAATGTCCCTCTTTTTTTTTTTCATTGTTGCAATGAGTTTAGAACGGCGCCGATTGTCGATTCAATTGCGGCACTGTCACTGGGACGCGTCTTCGACTGCATTGAAAGTGGCTTTGAAACTGGTCCCGAAGTGGCAACGCTTGACGTCACTAAAGTCAGAGGGTCACACTGTTGGATGTCGCGATCCTGACGGTTGGGTGTAAACGTTCTCGAAGAAATCACGAGAGCGCGTGAGTGTCGCTGTCGCCGCAGCGTCCCACTTCGTGACTGCTTAAGCTTCCGTGGACTGTCAAGCTGGAGAGCGACATACAGCAAAACAGGCGTCTGCCATATCCACCAGCGGTGCTCTGACACCACCAGGATCACGGCCGGCGACACCATGACACTTCTATGCCGTCATCGGGCGTAAATCGAGCAATCACTTTTGAGGACGGTATAAATCCACCGGTCAGGGACACGAGCCAGGGACTTGTGCTCAACGAGAAGGTCAAGCGGTATATATACTGCCCCAGTGGTACCGCTGGGGCACTGGGGGTGCGTTGCGTGATTGTAATAAATGAACGGTGCGCTTTCTTTCTAGACGGTCTCAAGCAAGCTTGCAACATGCTTTCAAGCAACGCCAGGGTGTTCCAGGAGTGGGCGAACGGGATCAGCAAAAACAAGTGAGCATCTAACCTCTGATTCGTGAGACAGAGACAGTGCGTCAAAAATATAGGCCCAAGAGGGGAAAAGAAAATACCGACACAACGCGGCGCACGGTGTCGAACTTAAAACACCAAGTCCCTCGTGAGCCGTCTTCAATGTATACAAGCAACGGCAACCAGCATAGCTGGCGAAGTACATTTTGAGGGACCCTGCAGCTCATCCCCAAGACCCATTCACACGCAGTGCTTGACTACGTGGCGGGTGCTTGCGACTAGCTACGACTGCGGGTTACCACGGCAATCAAGTGGAGCAATGCATGATACCTAAATTACAGTGAGAGCGCAGGCAAGCTAATGTATATTTAACGCCTTGATGAATTGCGTGAGTCTGGGGCGAGAAACATAGAAACATCAACCGTGTAAGAAAAACAAAATAGGTGATAGGAAGACAAAATGGTCCTCCTGCCACCCTTCTCCTTCTGTGACCCTTTTCTTTCTCTTCTATTGATGTTTCTACGTTTCTCGCTCCAGTCTGGGGTAATTCATCATGCATAATAACTCGCAGTTTATGACAACATCCAGACGATTACCTTATAACAATTGCCGAACCTCACTTATTACGTACAGCCTAGAGTATTCAGCATTACCAAAACAAATAATCTAACCATTTAGATTCTTGGCCAATTTCGATCCTTTTTGGGCCATGAGCCAAAAACGGCCACCTCGACGAACCCGAGGCAAAGCAGCGGCCGACGGATTCCCGTGTGACGGGTTCGAATCCCGGCCGAGGTGCCCGCAATCTGAGGGAGGCTTATTGCGGAGAAGGCGCCGTCGATCTTCCGGTTGCACGTCAAGAGATCGGTCGAAACTAATGCTCAGTCCTATGCTGGGGTGTGCCAGAGGCCCTTCGTTGGTTTGGCACGTACAATGTCGAAATCTGATTTTGGAAAGCTTTCGGAAACAACTGCTGCAACCACTTGTAACCGTGCCTCGACGTAGTGCCCCCGTAACGTAGTAAAATTCACCCAAACGCGGCTTCGTCAACAAGCATTGAAGTTCGACGAAAATGAGCACCACCTTTTACAAGTGACGACAGCCAGCACGCAGGACGACTCAGGGTGTACGGGAAGGACGTGGCGGTTCCGGGTGATTCTGCCGTCAGCATCGCTTTCTTCCAAATCCATGCAGGTCACGCCAGTTGGCACCAGAATGTAACAACGACTGCTACACTCTTCAAATATGTACCGTGCGCCCGCTTTCCATCGGAGCGCGAGGTGGGACAATTTCCGCCATCGACGGAGTGCCGTTCAGCGAATAACAACGCTCAAGACCCGTTCCTCAAATGCGCGATTAGCGCTACGGCAATGAGCCAGTGAGGCGCCATGGGCTCACTCTCACCTGCGCTGACTGAGTATTTGTCAAACGATCTTTTGGTCCTCGTCATTTACTCCATGCGTTCCGGAGATAGCGCTGACTGACCAACCGCGTCCTCTGCGGGGAGGATCGGGCATTTTCAAGAGCGTATTCAGTCGAATACATCGTAAACTATAATTAAACTACAGGTATGCTAACGCTACCGGAAACAAGTAGTAACTAGATCGTTCTCGAAACGTAATGCATTACTCGGAAGTGGTGATCTGAACGGCTACACGTATGTGATGTGCTGCGGTGCGCTTGTTGCCAAACCGAGTCCTACTGAAACATCCAAAATCCGAATAAGAAAAAGAAAAGAAAAGAGAAATAGCTTGTTGTTTGTAGAGAGCCTAGATTGGAGAGGGTCCATTTCAAACCATGGGAAGCGTTTGCAATCTAAAGGCCCGTTCACACTCTTGCGACCGAGTAAGACCGAGAGAGACCAGACCGGTTTTAAGCCTGTTGCGATGTCTTAGGACCAGCTCCGGTGCAGCGCATCCGGTCCTAAGACGTCGCAAGAGGCTTAAAAACCGGTCTGGTCTCTCTCGGTCTTACTCGGTCGCATATATGTGAACGGCGCTTAATGGTTGATGCCTTCTACGTAAGTGCGCTAGCGAGGAGGAAAGCAGACGGAAAGGCGGAAACGTTTGCAGACGATCAACGCGTTCGTTAGCTCGTCGCTGATTGTATTGCAAACACGGCCCATAAATCAAATGTGACCCGGATCGAACAGTTGGAAACTCTCTCTAATACAGGCTCTCTAGTTGTTTTGCGTGTAAAGCAGCGCCCCCTGACGCGTGTTTCCGGCTCCGTTTCAGTCCGATGGTCGTGCGAATCGCCAACGACATCATGATGCAGGTAGAGAGGATCTTCATCACTCCCAAGGGCATTCCGAGCAGGCACGTCACTCACCGGTACGTGCTCTGCGCCTGCACCTTTCTATCGCTTACCACCTAGGCAAGAAAAAAAAAAAGCCGAGTCATTGGTTTGTGGATGCCTGAACAGCGTCTGATATTCCGAGGAAGAGAGCTTCTTGCTTAGAACGTTCCCACAGCCTATATATATAGTCGACGCTCGCAGCTTGAGACTTCCACGGCGACTAGGGAATGAGAAGTGACGTCAATAACGCAGCAAACGCAGATTGAATGTTGATTGGTGAGAGTCGCTGATGACGAATTTCCGCAGGTGAAAACGAAGCTCACTTTTCGCGTTTGCTGCGTTGTTGACGTCAGCTCCCTCTCCCTAGTCGCCGTGGGAGTCCAAAAATCACAACATAGGGCCCCTGAGTTGTTATGTTCCCGCGTTTAGTTTCATGATTTCGTTCGTGGGCACCCTCATCGTGCGAAACCGTAATTGCTGCGGAATGATAAGAGGAAGCCCGTACTCGGCCACAACCGGCGTTTTTTCAGCTGTCAGTGACTATGCGGGCAGAAATTGAGGGAGAGGGGTGTAGTAATTAAAAGCGGTCACCCGTGAAATAAAAGAAGCGCAGGGCCTACATGGGCCTGCGGAAAAATGACGAGGTCTCACATGACGAAGTGGTGAGTCGAGGACCGGCGGAGCCCAAGGGCGGGAACGCCCCGGCAGAGAAGAGACGTCAGGTAGCGTCAAAGTCCAAACACGTACTCCTTTTATTGATAACCAAAACAAGCCGGGGTCAAAGGACCCGGGGGAAATCCGACTGGGCGCACGGGCCCGATGGGTGAATAGTGGCGCCGCCTGGCTATGGGAATTGCTGTAGCAGTTTGTGGCGCCACCTGGTTAGTGTGGTGAACTTAATGAAAAATTGAAATACTACAAGGGGGAGACAAGAGCGGACGCCAGAACGCCGAGCTCTGATTAGAACGATTACTGAGCTAGTAGACGCAAAGCTAGCTGCCTCCGTCTCCACTAGACTGTCTGAACGCGTTCGAACGCCAGACGCCGGCGCTCCGCGTTCCAACGCCAGATCTCGGCGTTCCGAGGTCCCCGCGCGCTCTCGTCTTCTGCTCTCTTTCAATTTCTGCCCGCATACACAGCGTGCAAGTTTGTCTGCTCTCTGCGCACCTCGTGCGTTTCGCTAACCCTCCAAATGCGTCCGCGTGCATTTCTTTACCCCCGTCCTCAACCAATGACGGTGAGCGCTTGGCTGCCTCCTTATAGCGTGTTCCATGCGCTTTTTTTTATGATTCCTTTTTTTTTTTATTGGTTTGCCCTTCCTTGCGTTCATGCAGATCCACCGAAGACCCGTTTTCGAACACTTGCTCCCTGTGTACATTCTAAAAAAAAAAGAAATCTGGAGCATCTGCTCTCCCGCAATACACTTGAGAGAGAAAGCCAATCGTTGCAATCTACCGAAAAAGCTCAGCGAATTACAAAGCTCCTAATACGTTAAAAAATAATCTGCGCTGTGGCACTGATTAAGATGTTCCACCATGCTCAGGGCCACATCACAGACCGTTTTTTTTTTTTTTTTTCTTTTTTTAGGGGGGGGGGGGGTGCAGTCTAAACGTATCATCAGCCCTGTCAATAGTCGAGCGTCCTCGGTAGATTGCAGCCACTGGCTCTCTCTCCCAAGTGCTCAGCGGGAGAGAAGGCGCTCCAAGTGTGTATAGTCACGACAACTTAATAAACGCCGGTCATATGACGAGTCGCGAGCATCTTACCATTGGTCCGCAGCCAATCAGATCACGGCATTAGCCGATTAGGGCGCCGAAGAACCAATCATAATTCAAGAAGCTTGATCATAAAAAGGCCACGCCCCACGTTTAGCTGTCGGTGATTATGGTATACACTCTAAAAAACGTAAGTGCGTCTATTTTCACGCACAACACTCGGAGAGCCAATCACCGCAACTTACAGAGGCATCTCAGCGAATCACACTGCCGAAACATATGTTTAGACCAAAAAACGCAGTCTGAGTTGTGACATTAAGCAATGTAAAACGTCACGCTTGCATTGCTTAAGGTGCAACCCCACCGTCCATGACGTTTTGCTGCTTTTTTGACGGCTTATAACTTTCCTTCTAAGTATCTTACAAATATAAAGTTAATGTCAAATTAAAGAGCTGTTTTCCAACCATACTTTAATGTCTCGATATTAAGATTATTTTTAGTTTTTAGTTAATTGTTCAGCTTTTAATAGACCACAGTCTCTAATATTGAAAAACTTATTTCTCGAGTTATAACGTCCCATCGTCCACGATATTTTACGTGAGCGTTCGGTTGGATTTAATAAATTACAAAAGTTAGCAACGAACTGTCCAGGTAATGTATATTTAAAAGAAATAAAGTTTAAAATTGTAATATTTTATGGCGCTATAAAAACGGAATCCCGTCAACTAGTCAAAATAACGAGACATTAAATTATGAAGCATCCTTCGATATTACAATTTTCAGAACTTTCATATTGATATATTACACGTTAAGAATGTTATAAGACCTCAAACTTTTCCCATTCAGTTACGGCAAATGGTAGATTCTTAATATAAAGTACAGATGGCGGCATGTGTTCAAGAACAGCTTGATGTGCATTTTCCGTCGTGTGCCGCTTGGAACTCCACGTGAAAGACAGAAAAAGCGCCAGATGTCAGGGTGTCAGATGCCTGGATGCCCGCAGTGAGCGAGCCAGAGATGTCAGAACAACAAGCGCGAGGCTGCGGGTGCACCACAGCTACTTTTGTGCGCGTTATACTGTGCGTCGGTACCGGTCGGTACACAAGCCCGACGCGATCCAAATGAAACTGACCCCGTAAGTGATGATGTCACAAAATGGCGTCTGGGTCCAAACAAACCGTTTCTAGGGACGTTGCTATGGACTAATGCATGGAGGCTCCACATGAGGCTAGATTTTTGCTTACAAGTAAGTAAATATTTTTTTGTAAGCAACCTAACTTCTTGATATCTAATTATGAAGATGTTCTTGTCGTCTCATTGTCGTATTTCAACAATGAAAGCCATTTCTGAAGTATTACACTCCGATTTGCTTTGGTAGCAGACGACACGATAGATTTGCTGGCCTCTGTTGCAGCGGGCGTCTTCATTGAAATGCGTCGGTAAACAAGCGACAAAAACAAGTGGATTGCCGTGGTCGTAAAGGCCTCCGCAATGTGCGTTTTTTTTTTTTTCTGTGAAGAACCCAGCTTAGTTCAGAGGGGGGAAAATGCCGTAAAATCAAACCACGTCATGCAGATCATTTACGACGACGACCTGAAGTGCATTACCGGCGTAGTGCAGGTCAGTATGAGAAACAAATCGTACGCCGTCAAGGTAATTCGTGTATTATTATTATTATTATTATTATTATTATTATTATTATTATTATTATTGAGGTTGTCAAATTATTAAAGAATTCCATGTCTATCGCGATTTTTCAGTAACCGTTGCAGCGATGGTTACAACCAGATACGACGCACCCTCGCATAGCGCGAGTCCACAAACAAAATTTGGGATCTCGACCGATCGCCTGAAGTGCTTTTCTCACGGGTCCAATGCGATCTTTTAGCAGACGATCATCTCGATCGACGCCCGGACTTTCGATAAACCATATTTTGCATCGCACCCCACTATGACTTCTTTTAAGTTGCTGAAAATCATTATCTTTCAAACAAATGCAATATCAGAATATCGTCCTTATTCACACGATTCGAACGACGGCGCCGGCTTGGCCGGCCGGCGTGTGGCAGACGGCATACTTCTTGCATTCGTCGTCTGCTGCAGGCATCTTGAGAGTCATCTTGAGGACCGGAAGTTGCAGTCGTAAATATTTCAGAAAGAAGCGATTACCTTCGCACTTCTGTCGAAACATTAATGACATTCGAGCTTTCTAAATCTGTGATCTTTAGTAGTTTATATCCTACTCCTGATTTTTGAACGGTCGGGTTTTCGTAGGGAAACCTAGCCACATGTATTTGTCCATAACAACGACCCTAGCAACGGTTTGTTTGGACCCATGACGTCACACTTACGGAGTCAATGGGAGCCATTAAATGCATTCTGCCATTTCAGATTCTGCCACGTATGCGAAAACATTTTAACGTCTTTATCACTTGCAAAAATTATTTTCGCAATAAAACTATGCTTGTCGGAATGTTTTGACTATATTTTGTTTTAAAAACCATCTCGGTGGCTCTTAAGTGGCAATGATATCAAAATAAAACACAAAACATTAAATCGTCTCACTGTCTCTGAGCTAACGCGCTGGCCCATGGATCCATATTTGTCGGGTTTAAATATCGGCCGAGGTGCCCGCAATCCGACGGAGGCGAATCTGAGATTTTGGTTGCACTTCAAAAGATGTTCAGTTAGTCGAAATAAACCCGCAATTTTTTTTATTGGGACGTGTTAAGTGATGTTTATTGGTTTAGCTTGTGAAACTTTAAGATCTGAATATTTGCTTTACCTTAGTTCGGAGCGCAGCCAACGCTACGGGCTGATGAAGCCACTGAAGCAGCGCCAAGAGTGCGAGGTCAAGCTGTTCGTTCTCTTTCTGTGCCTATGCGATCGGGATAAACTAGAGCCACTAAATAAGCTACACTTCATACACATCTTAGTGCTTAAAATGATGGTTGTCAGAAGCTTTATCTGAAATCATCGGAAACGCTTTTCCGTCCTCCACAAATGTTTAAACAGTTCGCAACAAAGCAAAGCAATATTACGTGAGCTTCCTGACATCGAAACTAATGCTGAGGAAGTCGCACTTTTGAATCATGACAATCGGCAGTCGCGTATGCTCTGCACAAGCCCCAATATGGCGGCGCCCACAACAATGTCGGGGAACGGAGTGCCGGTACTCTAAGCGCAGCTCATTTATAGTGGCTCTAGCTAAACCAAGTGCGGTGGGGGATCGTTGGCCGAGTGTGTTGTGGCACCGCAGATCAGAGCACGTGAAGAAATGCTAGAGCGCGAGCTCCGTTCAAAGCACGGAGCTCGCGCTGAAGAACCTATAGGAGGTATTCACTGGCCGCCATATTTGAGGTCACTGTTTAGAGCGCATGCTCAGAACGAGCTCGCATTAATAGGCTGCCAAGACCGGCAATCTTGGTGGTGCGGAATGCACGTGGCGAAAGAACTGCGGAAGCTCGCGTTCAGCACGCGCTCCGCAGCCGAGCACACAGCTATGGCCGCCAGTGAATACTCCCTATAGACCTTTCCAAAATAAAGCTTGTGGCCGGTGCCATTTTGAGCGTTCGTGCGTATGGCGCGTGCTTTGCTTGCTTTCCGAAGCGACGAACACGCACGTGCTGGGCTGTGAAGGTCGCACGCTGGACTGTGATTTTGTAAACATTGGAAAGGTCTATAGGAAGTATTCACTGGCGGCCATAGCTGTGTGCACGACTGCTGAGCGCGTGCTGATGGCGAGCTTCCACAGTTCTTTTGTAACGTGCATTTCGCACCCTCAAGATTGCCGGTCTTTGCAGCCTATTAATGTGGGCTCGTTCAGAGCATGCGCTCTAGACATCACCCACAAATATGGCGCCCAGTGAATACTCCTTATAGGGTCTAAATCCCCTCGATGTGTTTGCGTTGGTCTTTTAAATAACATCAAAGGTACCAGTGCACAAGGCCCGTGTCTCGTGCGGAATAGGGTGCCTCAATGTCCTTCTGTTAAGGGTGACGCCACCCTTTGTAGTACCCGATGCCGACAGCACGCGCTCACGGGGAAAATACAAAGAAATCGACGAAAACAAGATGTCGCCATAGCACAGTCAGCGCCACAAACGCGTGCAGGGACACGCTCTTGCACGCGCTTCTGAACAAAAAAAGAAAGATAAAAGTATGGGACAAAATGGCGAGATGTCTCCACCCTAAGCAAAGCGCACATGAAGGCACCCTAGTGCGGCCCTTGGAGGCAGATGGCGGTGCAACCACTGATCTCTATTTTAGTAGGCTGGATCGCGGATCGGGAGCCCGTCGGTGTCGCCACCTGCGGCCATTGCTTGACACCAGGCAATACACGCAAGTCTATGGGATAAACGCACAAAAGTAAGAATACTGAAGCATGTACGCTGTGCTCGGAGGCGAGTATTTTATGGTGCGCTGCGATCCTTATGTCGGGTGTTTGGAGATCGAATCGGTATTTGTCAAACGTCCGGTCGCCGAATAAAAAAATCAAACGTACCGGAGCACCTACGGCTGAGCTGGCAAGCTTGCTCTCGTAGTGGAGTAAACAAAGGAACTTGCCGTCAACAAGACCGTCCTTAGGGAAGCCCACAAGTTGATTAATGACAAAGAAGTTTCATCTCGACAGCGGCTTTCCGGGAGTGAGCGAATTCCGCGTAGCAAAGCCTTCGAGCTTGTCGTCTGCTAAACCCAACTCAACGAAACCGCCACCGACTCCGTGGTAACTCTAAGTAACTCTCGCCTCATTGAGCTTCACTACAGCGGAGTCACTCTCGACCACAAAATATTTATTTATAAGAACTGCGAGGGCTGTCAGTTTTAATGTTTGTACGCAAGCTATTTGACGGGCTTATTGAAAAGCATCCAAAAAGTTTCAGTGCCAACAACAGCTTAGAAACAGGGGAAAACGTCACTTTTTTTCGTTCTTCCCATAGAGTCCCATGCATTGGCTGGTGTCAATCAATGGCCGCCGGTGGCGACACTCGGCCCCAGTTGCGGAGGCCGCGGTCCGCGATCCAGCCTACTACAATAGAGATCAGTGGGTGCAACACTAAAATGACTAGGGTGCCTACATGTCTGTCTGTCTCAGGGTGAAGACATCCATTGTTGCACTGAATGTGCCAGCGCGTGACGCTCTCGCGCACTCGCTGCGTGACTTGGGCGATAAAATGGCGTCTATGCATTAGCCAAAGCTGCGCGCTCGAGCTGAGTAACACCGTATTGCACGCACTTCAAAATGCATAAAAAAACGATTGGGCGTGAAAATGGCTGAGATGTCACCACTCAAGCAAAAGCGCGCGTGTGTATGAAGGCACTCTAAAAATGACTGGTCCTTGAAAGCCAATGGCGGCGGAGCACCCGCTCGTGGCACGTGTCTTGCGCGTTTCCACAACAGTGGTGGGCGGTACTTGTAAAAAACACCTTTATCAATGAGATTTAGCAGAGACCCTGGGTTCAGTCGCCCATCTGCATGTACCACATGTACTGCGCAATTGACGTTAACCCCGAGTTAACAATTGTACTGCACTTTTTATAACCTTCAACGGGTTACAACGTCACCCTACGAAACTGCTGCTCTCTAGAAAAACTAACGACTAATTTTGAATGCGCCGTTACATTGCATTTTTAATGTGTGCGCGTAATCGCATTTTTTTTTGTCTACATCTTTGATTATGCGGCTTTTACTAATGATGAAACAAACTATAGCCAGTCGGCAGCAGCCAGGCGGCGCCAGCAGAGTAAGAGCGCACGGTTATACCCTGTCTCGTTGTAACTTGGCAAAGGGTGAACAATAAGCGCCACATTGCGTGCCGAAGGCTTCGAAATGTGCGATGTGTACGAGCGCAACCCACACATATTGGAGCATGACGCAGCGAAAAGCCTGATACTTCTTCGGAGTAGAGGCGCGCTCCGGTGATACGCAGTCACGTTCCCATTGGCCCGCCAGGGCCGTAGCTTCCGCTGTACTGGCATGTTACGCGATCACGGCTTCCTCGGATACCCAGTATTTCTTGCTTCAGACTCTGGGCTAAGCGGCGCCACCAGAGTAAAAGTTCACGTTTGAACAATGCAGCCGCCACTCCCAGGGGTACCCAATATTTCTAGCTTCAGTCGCTAGATTGCGCCAAACCAAACAGCATGCAGGTTGCCTATAGTTGTCGGACTTCTGGAAAAATATTATATAACTAAGAAAATGGCACGTGAACGCAAAATACCAAAAAAAAGCACACACACATAGGCACACTTAATGAAAATAATTGAAATAATAGAATTGATTATGATTGTGCTTTCAAAGTTTTGAGCGCACCAAAAGCTATGAAAGCGATCTCGATGCTTTGGACGGTGCGCTTGTTCACTGGAAGTGTAGGTCAGGGCAGTATGCTCGCACTTGAATGTTCCGCTTCGCTCGCAGGATAAAACCAAATACTTTACTGGTAATGTATTTAGTGAAACAAAGCTTACCTTCTGTATATGTGCAATGCCCTCAGTTTTCGCGTGATTACACGCCTGTTTATCATTATTGTTTTCGTTTCACACTGCGATTTAGTTCGTGCTCTTTTGTGTGCTACAAGCATTAGAGACCAAGGTAACCCAGGAGCATTCTATTTCGCGGATTGTAAACAAAATCCTATGCGACTTGCCACGTGTGCCACGATCAATACAAAATATTCTAAACTCCACATGTGACCGCTTGCCTGAGTAAAAACATGTTGTTTGTCAAACAAAATTGCGATTGTATGAAATCACGAGGGAAACTCTCGTTCTAAGCACACGACCGTTGGCATGCAGTGAATACTCAAAATCGGCGCCGAGATGATTGGTAGCTGTCAGCAGGTGGAGTTTTTCTATCAACCCAGAGTTAGAATGTTTCTTTCTTTCTGTTGTAAGCAATCAGGAGACAACTTATACCAAATATGAGGGTAATAAAGTACTATGAGCATTCAAACATAACGGACTGAGCAGTATATGTGTACAAGCTTTAGCTTTTGATGCACCCTTAACTTTCGATACGCTTAACGCAAGTGTAAAATGTAGGGCTGTTTTATTCTTAATCAGCGTACCATGTGCGTGCTTACACTATATTTTATACAACGTCAAACTCTACCCGTTTCTATCTTTTTTTAATTTTTGCACTCCACAACTTGCGCGCATAAATCACCAAATTAACACTGGTACAGGATGCCACAAAAAAAAAAATACAGGGTTTTTTTTTTACCGCAAAAATAAACTACGTATCGCCTAACGCTCATTCCCCGCCCAAAGGTAGCGCTAGAGGTCACAACCAGATGCCAAAGTTTCATCCCGAACGGACACCTTATTCAAAAGTTATAAGTGATTTTCTGAAAATTTCAATGGGAAAATGGAGTCCATTTTTGCCCGTTTCTTGTTTCTGGTGTCATATAGCCCCATGTATTCGAAAACTCCGTCGGCCGCCATTTTTCCATTGAACTTTTCAGAAAATCACTTATTACTTTTTAATAAGGTATCGGATCGGGTTGAAACTTTGGCATCTAGGTTGTGACCTCTAGCGCTACCTTTGGGCGGAGAATGAGCGTTCGGCGATGCAAATTATTCTTGCGGTAGAAACAAAAATGTATTTTTTTGTTTTGTGACACCCTGTACATTGCTTAAACTCTGCGCAAAAGCTATCCACAGACCCAGAATCTTTGCCTGGCCAATCATTGCATATTTATCACTGAATTTGTATTAAAATTAATTCTTATCATTTACTGCTGTGAGTTATTTTTTAATCTCGGCATTTTTTTATTATGACTCCCGCACCAGCCCTGCGTTGGGTTTACCATACTCAACATCTAAACCTGAGTGTCATTTTTTATGTTTTCCAGTCTCGTGGTTTTGGTCAAAATAAACACCCAGCTGCCTAAATGAGACACCTGACAGCCCCAAAATTAGTTTATTTTTTAGGTAGTTAATACCTCAAGCTAGAATTTTGAAAACCCAAGTCTATCACATCATCACGTTTGCCTGGAAATCCAAAAAGAGCCAAACACATGCACGGCAAAAGGGCCGGCCCGTCATATTGCCGCCCGCAGAGCCGAGAAAGCAACGCTCGGTCACGGACTTCTAGAAGATTCGCGTTCATTCTTGCACCAGACGTAACTTTCGCCCTGCTTTCTTGTTCTCGAAAGTGCCAGTTCATCCTCGCCCCGAGCGCGCGACGCTCGAACCTTTTTTGCCGAATTTTCCAGATGTTACGCACCACTGTAGATAAGCAGCCGCCAGCGACCTTGTCGAGACAGTCTCGCTCTCGCTCTCTGTTACGCCACGGAATCGCCGCTTGCTTTTCTGCTGCCTCGACGCCCTTTTTTTACTTTTTTTTTTTTTTGTTTGGCACAAGTTCGCCGATCAAACCTTTATTTTTCAGTTCACTGTTCGTACTCTCATCATCTTCATTAGTGTCAATATAAATCTGATCACACTGAAATATGTGTAATTGGCCTCTGAAATCTCCGATAACGGTGCACACGCAATTGTATAATTTTTAACACGTCGGTGGTTTTGTCGTGCATGTGTGTTGCCATTTGGCTCAGGACGATTTTCGCGTTTTTTTCTGCCCACATTTGCTGGAGACGTGAGCTTGGAGCGTAGGCAACTGGCCCCCTTGCACGAGAACTGGCGCAGCCGTGCGCGTTCCAAAGAAAGCTCGTGCAGAGAAAAACTAGCAAGGGAACAGGGATGTCCAATTCAAGATATAGAAAAATACCCCACTGTATCGAAGCGCCACCACACACGATTTCTCGCATTCATGCACAGGCCTGGAAGGCAATCCCACCGCCATCTGTTGGTTCAGAATCACACTAACCAAGGGTGGGGTTGCACCTTAAAGCGGCCCTGCAAGGACTTTTTTACTGGTTTTTAATTTGCACCGAACCTGAGCGCACTGAACGTAGTAACTTAATAAAACTTTTCTTTTCTCGAATTTCGCTTTATTTTAAAAGTTGTACGCAAATTAAACTTACAAAACAAAAAATAACCTCCTTCATGACGTCCTTGGTTGCTTGAGTGGCCGTGAACTAGAGGAGAGGCAGTGAGTTTAGCGAGCGCTCACGGCCGCCGCACTCCGTGTTGACGGCTCGAGAGGGTGCCACTAAAGGATGTTCTGGATAGACTGTATGAAACGGGCAGCCAAGGCGGCTCGCTGTGCATCTGCATCGCGATTAAAAACTAATTCGGCATGACAATACATTGGCCACAAACGACAGCAAACACGGGGTAAAGATCAGTTCAGAACGGGAGCTACTTCGCGCTGCCATACCGCCAAAGGGCCAAACCGCAAGCCCAAGCTGCTCACCGAAGCCCTTCGGAACGCTCGGAACCCGCCGCGTACATCCTGGACCTTTCTACGCTTTCCGCTCGTCGGTGCTTGCTCCCACTACACCTTTCTAGTATGCGTCGCCTTTTCCACCGCTTGGTGGCGGGTATGTCGACGGGTCATTTCTTGTTTCCGTACTTTATAAACTGCATCTGTCTATTTTCTGATCTAAAATACTGAAGAAAAACTACTTTTATAAATAATTGAAACGGCTCGCGCCACTTATAGTTTCTATTTCGACTAAAAAGAAGCTTTTGGCGGCTCTGACCAGTAGAAAGGCTAAGATCTAAAACGTCACGATGTCGTCACATATTGCGCGGTTTCGGCACCGCGGGTCGCCCCCGTAGGTGAAGGAGGTTTTCGCGTCGTCCGGTTAAAATATGACACACCGATATTTAGTTACTCTTTCCGTGCCCACTGGCATGCCCGAACCCCAAGTGACGTGGAAACCGCAAAAAAGGTAGACGCTTAAATATGATTGCAGGGCCCCTTTAATGTCACATCTCAGAATGCGTTTTTTGGTCTAAACATATGTTTCGGCATTGTCATTCGCTGAGCTGCCTCCGTAAGTTGCGGTGATTGGCTCTCCGAGTGTTGTGCGGGAAAGCAGACGCACGGGCTTTTTTTTTAGAGTGTAGGCTGTCAGAGACTATAGGGAGTATTCACTGGACGCCATATTTGTGGGTACTGTTTAGAGCGCATGCTCAGAACGAGCTCACATCAATAGGCTGCTTAGATCGGCACCCTTGATGGTGCGGAATGCACGTTGCAAAAGAACCGTGGAAGCTCGCCATCAGCACGCGCTCAGCATTCGCGCACACAGCTATGGCCGCCAGTGAATACTCCCTATTAGCGCCGAGATGTTTCGGTGGCGCCCTCTTATGGTTTCCGTTCGTGACTTCAGGACCAGGATTGGCTCCGCCGGGACGTCATGAATTGTATAATCTTGACCACTTTTCATCAGTTGAGAACTACGAGTTCGATAGTGTGTGTAAAAACAACAATGAAAGCTCGGGGTCATCGCATTCTTCAACCAACATCGTCACAGTTGATACTAACATTGCGCCGATTTCCGTACATGAGAAAGATAAATTGATACAAAGAAAGAGTCACAGTGAGCGTTTAGCCAATCGCGAATCGCGACCACAGCGGTGCTTATGGTCGCACACGGACTACGCCGTAGTTTATTTTTTTCTCGAAGACACGCGCATCTCCCTATGCACTTTTTACTTTGAGTTTAAAATTTCGTCGGTGTCTTCTTTCTACCTTCCCTTGGGGGGCTTTTGTTTCGTAGGCACTTGCTGTACTCGTCGGACGGACTGCCTTTCCCGGGCTTGGAGGACCAGATGATGGCTCATCCCTTCAACAGCCACCTTTTCCACCTGCAGTTGGCCCTCCTCACCGAGAGCGTTTGGCAGGCAGCCGAATTGCTCGTCGTGTCCCCTTACTAATAAAGCGTCTTATCTTGTGTTGTTGCCGAACAATTATTGTGATTACGCTCTGGCCAGTTAAGCTCTGCTCAAAAAGAAGCAGCAGATTTATTTCAAATAAACTGTAAAAGAGAGGAACAGATTCCGCACATCACTAGGCAAGGGAAGGTACAATGTGTTTAAAAGCCCGCTTACTTATGCCTGCCACTTTTCAAGATCTGAAACAGTGAATTGTTGAAGCTGTGAATTCCATAACTAGCAACCAGTTCATTCGTGTGTAGTAATTATTGGACAAAAGTAGTAAGGTGCGTTAGGAACGTAAACACAAAGACGGAAGTCACGTCCCGTCCTGCTATGCATGTCCTCGTCTGTCCCTTATTTATTTTAATCGAGAAATAAACTACGGTTTTGATGTTTTTCGCGAAACATATGGTGCTCATGTGCTTCACCGAAAATGGATGAAATGATCATCAAGGGCCATTTGCCTTTGATCTTTGAACCGCTCTCTTTTCAGTGATCTGTTGAACGTGTTTGTACATTACAGTTCGTCTGAAATAAAAATTTGGAACCTACTTCTTCTTTGAACAGGAAGAACTGGTTCAATTTTCCCTTTAGACTTTTCAAAGAATCACATAACTTTAGAATGAGATAGCGGTTAGTTCTGAAACTTAACATCTGCTTCGGACCACTAGCGCTACATTTGAGCAGGAAATGAGCACTCTGCGATGCGCAGTTTAATTTTGCGGTGAAAAAAAAAAACGTATAAATATTTTGGCCATTATGAGGTCGCCTGCCCCTCTGGTCACAAACCGAGCCACAGACGCAAACGTGCATAAGATTCTCTGATGCCAAGGCCATACGGCAATGTTTGACGTCTTCGTTAAACGACGTTAAACGACACGTCGTGTTGAAAAATAGGTTGAATATGATCCGCACTATTTGAAAATGACAATCGCACGTTTGTATTTTGAGCCTGGTGGCTGTATTTATCGTTATAAACGGCCCACTCTGGCAAGCGCTCGCAGAACAGCCTGCGGAGAGCACGTGATATCTAACGCAATCGTGAAGTAGTTCGTCTCGGGACGAGCAAAGCTACGGCGATGCTGACGTCGAGAGGATGGCCTAGTCGTTCCCCACTGAAGCGGCTGCTTCTGTACGAATTTTGAGTGACGGGTTATTCTTCTATAATCTTGTAGAGGGACAATAGCGACTTCTGGAACACACAAAAGGGATTTTCGGGAAGAGGGGAGTTCCTCCTTCCCCTCTTCTCTTGTCGTGGCCGGAGGCGAGACAGTTACCGTCACTACCTCTCAAGGTTTCTAGACGGGCTTTACAAACGAGGTGTTAGCGACATCCACCAGGTGCTCTTTGCTAATCGTTTAATTCGTTTTAAAATTACTTTTCGTGACTTTTTCAACAAGAAATTGGTGTGTTCGATGTGATACTGCTCCTTTGAACGCATATAGACAAAAAAAATAAGTGCCAAAATTTTGTTGTAGTATCCATTTAAGTGATCGAGGAATCAGCTCCCAAATCCTGCCTACGAGTGTCCCGCATGCGCCGCGCAGCGCCAGGAGGGGCGCTTGGTGATTGGTCAATCAGATCATGTCTCAAAATAATGAGGTAGACTAGTTGGATAAGCATTAAAAAAAGGGGAATCGGTGGCCGAGTGGGCTAGTGCACACCAGCTCGGAGCACGTGGAGCGAAAGCTCGCGCTCCACAACCCAGGAATCCCGGGCTCAAACCCCATCCCTTCCCGTTTCGATCTGGATGAGGATCGTACAGGCGTGCGGTCGTGTATCACTACTGCGTGGTGCACGTTAAAGACCCCCGACTAACGGTTGTACCGCACTGGCTAAATTTCTCATCTACAGCTGGGAGAGAAGTTGCCCGTTGAGGCAGACTAAGTTTATAAAGAATAAATAAGGCGAACAACAAATAGTGCGACAAATCGTTGCAAGGTTTTTTAATTGCATTTTTGTAAATTTTTTATATAGTTTTTTTTATTTAATGTCATTTCCTAACGAAATTTTATTTTCGGCCTTTTTACGCTCAACTGAATTTAATGCTTCCGATCTCTTCTTTTTCTATCCTGTAGCTCTTTCGTCTTTTTCCTCTTTTGCTCACCAATTCCCTTTCCGTCTTCTCTCTTTTTTTTTTTTTTTTTTGCAAGTGCATTAAAGGGATACTACAACGAAATTTCGGCGCTCATTTTTTGGTCTATATGTGTTCAAAGGAACAGAATCACATCGAACATACCAATATCTTGTTAAAAAAGTCTCGAAAGGGAATTTTAAAACGAATTAAATGATTAGCAAAGAGCACCTAGTGGATGTAGCTAACGCCTCGCTTGTAATGCCCGTCCATAGTCCGTTGCAACCTAAGAACGAAGGGCGAGGGTAAAGCGCGAGACACATGCGCGAAAAATCCATCCGAACCGACGTCCTATCCGGCAGTACGACTGCCTGCCTGATCCGAAAAATTTGGTCGCTTCAGACGTCGGATCGGCGATCCGGCGTGCGTCCAACGTGCCAGATAGTTTCGCACGGCGGACGGACTGTCGGAAGCGTCCAGCCAATGACAGCGCAGCTAGCGCGAACGTCATGATGACGTACTGGGTCTGGCGGGACGAATAAGAAAACGGGACGGGCGACGGGAAGCCGGACGCGTGGATCCCGCTGATCCATTCGAAAAAGATGGCCCCGGCAAAGAATGCACGCGCTAGCGAGAACGAGCTCCTAATTTCGCTCGTGCGAGCTAAACCGTCAATCTGGGACCAGAGATCTATCAACGCGGACCTCCGCTGGAGTGCTTGGATCACCTCTGCGGAGCCGAATGGATCGTAGTGTCGCATGCAAGGTCGGAAGTGTGTGTCTCAAACTGTCGCGCGCGGCAATTCGGAGCGGCGTTCGGACTGTCGGATCGGACGTCGGATCGGACCGAAGAACGAAGGGCGAGGGTAAGACGGGCCGGGGAGGAGGAAGCAGACAGAACGCTGGAGAAGAGAGGGGGAAACCTCCTTCTCTCTTTAGCGTTCCATCTGCTTCCTCCTCCCCGGCCCGTCTTACCCTCGCCCTTCGTTCTTCGGTTGCAACGGACAGCTAGTGAAGGTGAGTGTCTCGCCTCCGGCCACGACGAGAGAAGAGGGGAAGGAGGAACTCCCCTCTTCCCGAGAATGCCTTTTGTGTGTCGCAGAAGTCGCTACTGTCCCCCTACAAGATTATAGAAGATTAACCCGTCACTCAAAACTCGTACAAAAGCAGCCGCTTCGGTGGCTGGAACGACTAGGCCATCCTCTCGAGGTCAGTCTCGCCGTAGCTTTGCTCGTCCCGAGACGACCTACGTCACGATTGCGTTGGATGTCACGTGGTTTCCGCTGGGACTTCTCCGAGCGCTTGCCAGAGTGGGCCATTTATAACGAAAAATACAGCCACCAGGCTCAAAATACAAACGTGCGATTGTCATTTACGGATATTGTGGATCATATTCAACCTATTTTTGAACACGACGGGAATATTCCAAATTTCGTTGAAGTATCCCTTAAAACGACAGGCAGGAGCGCGTTGAGCGAAAGCTCGCGCTGTAGAACCCAGAAATCCGGGGTTCAATCCCCATCCTTCCCCGTTCCGATCTGGATGAGCATCGTACCAGCGTGCGGTCGTGTATCACTACTGCGTTTAGCCGAGCGGTTGTTCCGTACTGGCTAAGTTGCTCATCTACAGCTGAGAGACAAGTCACCCGTTGAGGCAGACTAAGTTCAGGCTGTATAAACAACTAACGACTAATTACTAGTCCCATCTTTGTGTTCTTGTTCGTGTGTCCTGCCTCGTATATTTATTGTTCGTAACAAATAATGTCCCTTGAGGAAAATTTTATCAAATTTTACCTTGTGACAAGTGTGTGAGAAATCGCATTAAAAAAAAAAGGAAACATCGTCTTATGGTAGCTTACTTCCAAAATAAACATCCTGCTAGTAATACGAGGAACGATACATAAACTGGTCATTTATTATCTAATAATTCACGAGAGAAGGGGGGGTCAGTTGATTAAGTTGCCGGGCAAATCGGGTCCCGTGGCGCCTCCTCTTTCGAAGAATATGTAGTCCTGCAGGCAAGGTACGAACTCAATTAGCACGGCATCCGCAAGAGCGGTGCCACGCGCAGCGTGTAACTTATGTTATGTTTGGCTAGAGTCACGAATAGAACGAGAACGCCAGGGAGGAGCTTCAGTTGCCCCACCTACGGCGCGAGCTTCCCACCTTCGACAACACTTTGGTTCCTCGTGAACCTCGAGTGCGCGCGCGCAGCCGGAGCACGACGGAAGGCATGGAGCGTGTGCCGGAGGACGGGCGTTCGAAAGAGCAGCCCTGTCGTTCTCGCCTACAATTGGGCGGGCGAGAGCGATCCCGCTATTCAGCCTACAGATTATAGGTATATAGTAGGCTCTTTCGATTCACTTGCACCCAACGTTACTAGAATCACTCAGTTGGGAAACTGCCATAAAGCCTTTAAAAAAGTGGCTCCGATTCGTACTCGAAAACCGAGCTAATGGCGATCGCAACGCCGCCATTTCTCTCGCAGCGTCCGCTCCGGGAACTGCACGTCTGCACGTCGAGTCGGGCAAGGGCCGGTGGCTCTGTCTCGCAGGGCCATCTCACAGTAGCTATGCAAAGCGACTTTCATGTTTAAACTCGTCGCTAAAGGGTGTCACTGTTATCGTATTTAGCTCGGTCTCGGTGGACGCCAGCGGCCCCGGTTTCGAGGGTGAGTTTCCCAACTGAGGGTTTTAGTAACGTTGCTTGCACCTTTTGCACCCATGGAGGTAGGAATAAGAGGAGGCGACATACAGGTTCAAGCCAGCCAATCGAGGAAATCCCTGGTGAAGCTGAAAGTAGAGCTCGCGGTCGGTGTGAACGGTGTGAAGGGTGCCCCAGTCCGTCCAAAAGCGTCTTTTGGTTTTGGTCATGGGGGGGGGGGGGGGGGGGGGGGGTGTTCTTCCAAACCGGAAGTCTCCCCCGGCTTCTCTGGTGGCGTCATGTCGCCTCCAGAAGCTTCCTACCTCCATGCTTGCACCGGTGCAGAAAAGTACGGGGCAGTGTACTTCCGCTATGTGCATTGATAGCATCTTCGATCATCCGCACCGGTGCTCACAGAGGTGCGCTCCTCGTCTTCAATCAGGTGCACCGCTGCGCACCGGACGTCCTCGATGAACAGAGCGCACCCTCCCGGTGCGGCTTTTCGTTGCCCCAACGCACACAAAGAAAACCGACGGTGCGCCGGGGTGCAGTCCCATGGAACATTGTGGCCAGGAGAGAGAATCGAGGAGGTGGAGGGAGTAGCAGACGCTTAGTCTATCGAGATGGCAACATTGCAAAAACGAACACGCCTCGCAGCGGCACTCGATGAATTCCTCGGCTCTTGGAAGAGCGAAGCTTCGTATCATCGCCGCAATTACCGGTGAATGCTGCGGTGGCAAGGAACGCCCGAAAGTTAAGAACTTCATGGAAAGCGTTGTGAGGCGTTTCGATGACACTGAGGTGCGGCTGTTATCTGGTGGTACTCTTTCTTGGACCAACACTAATGTGCAAGATATGCATGTGGAATAGACCGATCTTACCAGCCAGTTTTCCTACGCCACCGCTGCCGCAATGCATCAAGGGAACTTTAGTCTTTCTGCACGTGCGACGACCCCGCTGGAGCTCTGCGCGTGTGGAGCACGAGACGGCACGAGCCCTCGCATGCACGGACGTCTGCCTCCAGTGAACTAAGGTTATGGCGGCGACACGCATGAGCTGAACGCTAACTGAGATCGGTCTACGTCCACGGTATTCATTTGTGTGGGATCGCTAAATCCACGAGTAAAAACCAGGAGCAATTTACAGCACACGGGTGCGCCGCGCGCGAACGAAGGCAAGAAAAAACGAACAAAACGCGAGGTGACACGTCGTGGTGCTCGCCGCAGTGCAGTGGCACTGCGATGTTTGTCCTCGATGTTGCACCGACTTCGCGCTGTGCACCACCGAGGAGCGCTGTGCACTGCCCTGGTTTCAGGGCAATTCCGGTGCGACTTGATCGAAGATGCTATGAGATACGACCGGAAGTACACCGCCCCACTGGATGGCGCATAGCTGCTTTCCGAGCCTGGCGCAAGTGAAGCCACCGGAAGTCCGGCGCTTGTCCCAAGAGCCGCGCGTCTGCTGGGCTTCCTATAGTGCATTCAGTCTATGTTTTTTGGTCAATGCTTTCTTGTGTCTTTGAGCGGGTTTTAATAATCTCGTTTTGAATTAAATTACAAGAATAAGACATTTGATAGCGTCCCACGTTCAATGCCTTCTTCTCGTGACGCGCTTTTGACGCTGTCGTATTGGTCAAATTGGTCAAATGGTGAAACGAAGTATAAACGGCACGTTCACCGTACTCTCTAGAACACACAGTTTTGATACGAAAATCTATTAGCGGCGAGATGTTTTGGTGGCGCCCTCTTATGGTTCCCCCATGTGACGTCATTACCTTGCAAACAACAAGTTCGATGGTGTTTGTAAATAGCATGGTGGAAGCTTGAAATCATTGCGCTCTCAAAGGAACACTGCCAACACCGTCAAAATTAAAGTTCTTTCATTCCTCTTACTTCCGTCGATGATAAATACTTTTCTGACGTCACAGTCAGCATTCGGCCAATCGTGGAAGGCCGACCACAGCGACGCTTTCGGTCGCGCACGTCGCCAACACTCTATTTCACCTTATCATGTACCGCAGGAAAGGCTACAAGCGCGAGCTCCTTACTCTAGGGCGCATCTCGGCGGCACAAGCTCTCTCGTGCACCAAGGGCAGCTGCCAACGCTATGAGCTCGCGCTTCTAGCCTTCGCTGCGGTACAACATAAAGGCTGAACTCCATGGGACGAATATGCTGCGAATAACCGACGAATTTTGGCCGGCGGCTTTTGCTCTGCGCGTGGAATCAACACAGTGGCTGCTACGTCGCGCGCAAAACGAGCGTGCCGTCGGGCGGCGTTCGCCAGTTATTCGTCGCATAATTCGTCCCATGGAGTTCAGCCTTAAGGTGAAACGGAGTATAGTTGGCGCTTCAAAAGACGGGAGGCGGCCTGAAGGGAGGGAGGGGCCTCTGCGGGAGTTTCACAACTGAGGAGATCTTTGCGGAGAGAAAGTCGTCTGCTTCTTGCGCAAGAGTTGCGGTGACGTCAGAATGACGCCGTGTTCTGATTGGCTTTGATTGAAAGGATAGTGGGTAGACTTCGATGTTAGATACCTCGAGGTTTACCCACTTTTTTTTTCGATCAGCCAATAAGAGCTCGGCGTTCTGACATCATCGCAACCCGCGTGCAAGAAGCAGACGAACTAGCACTCCGCATAGCCGCCAGCGTGTCTTGCAGCGTCCCACTACGCGGACGCCGCAAAGCGCGAGTCACAGCGACGCCTCACGCGCGCGTCTCACGCTCGGTGGCGTGCTCTCGTCGAGCTGTAGCCTGTTTGTTGCTTGGGGCGAGTCGGGAATCCACTAACGATGACGTCATGCTCAGGCCTTGTCTCCTAGTTGCTATGCGTAGGGCAAGCAGTCAATCAAAGCCAAGAACGCCAGGCAAAGGAAGCCTTTTTCTCCACTGCACTCGTCGAACGCGTTAAAACGCGTAAAGGCTCTGTTATACTCCGACGTAACGCGTGCGCGCGTGCGAGCGCGTCACAGCGACGTCACGTCGGCGAAAACCCGACGCTCTATACTCCGGCGTCGTGGCGTAACCGACGCGACCGGCGGCGTTCGACGCAGCCTGACCGCCTCGACGCCAAAATGGAGCATGCCGTATTCCGCGCCGGCCGCGCCAGCGTCGCCGGACCAGGATGCATCACGCGCTGGCTCCCGGCAGCCCTCGCGCGGGAAGCGCCGCGAATACGAGCAATAGCAGACGACGGGAGCACCACTCCGTTTGCGTCATGTTTGAAGAATCGGACTCGGTCGTCGAGAACCTGATCGAGGGAATTCGTCCTCACCAGTGTGTCTACGACACGAGGAAGCTTGAGTACCGTAGACCGTGCGCTTGTCAAAGATGTATCGTATGTACATTGACCGCCTACGCTTGCGCCGCAGGCGGTGCCCCAATAGTGCAAGCGCGAGGTTTTGTCGTGCAAGGTACGTCCACGCCATCGCTCAAACTTGGCGCTCAAGAAGCGCGAGAATTTTCGTCTGCTATTCGAAACGAAAAGGAACCGGAAGTGGCGCACACTTGCAGGAAACGTGCCCTCGTAGTCATATTCTGCGCATGCGCCGCGCCGGCGGCCCACCAACGCGCGCCGCGGGAGCCGCCAGGGCCGCCGCAGTATAAAGAGGGCGAATTTATGACGCGTGCGGCGTGACTGACGTGACGAAATCGACTTCGGCCAGCGTTCGCTGGCGCGCGCGTTACGGGGCACGTTTCCTGCAAGTGTGCGCCACTTCCGGTTCCTTTTCGTTTCGAATAGCAGACGAAAATTCTCGCGCTTCTCGTATAACAGAGCCTTAACGCAGGCGTCTGGCGTTTGTCTGTCGCATTCGAACGCGTTCCACGAGTGCGGTGGAGACAAAAGCTGCTAGCTTTAGGCCTACCCCCTAATCGTTCGAATCAGAGGCTCGGCGTTCTGATGTCCCCCTCCGAGTTCTCGTTCCTCTCTCTCACTTTTTCGGCGCATACTTCGTCTCCTCTTAGCGTGGAAATTGTTAGTCGCGCATGCTATACTCCGTCTCACCTTAGCACGGACTATTGTTAGCCGCGCATGCTAAAAACGCGAGCTATTTGCTTCGAATGAAGCCTCGGCGGCTGCTCGCGCGCTCGTGCTCCAGAAAAAGCAGTCAAGGCTAGCCGCTCGTGCTTGCACAGCCTCGCAGTTAGTCCATGCTAAGGTGAGACGAAGTATAAAGGCCTGTTCACACATGCAGCGGAGCGCTACAAGCGTAGCGCTTACCTCGCGCTAAGCGCGTGCTGACGGGAGCGTTCACCGCCTTTGTATCGCACCGTCAAAACTGTTGCTCATGGCAGACAATAAGTAGCTGACGGCACGTGAGGAGCGCTACATCAGCGCTTCGCTGCATGTGAGAACCGACCTTAAAGGGCCCATGAAACGATTCTAACTTCGAGAGTACGTGCACCTTATTACCCTTTTTTTGTTTACTTTAGCACAAGGACCATAAAACACGACCACTTCTCTCGAAATGTCGCGAATGCGCTGCGTAACCGCAAAAACAAAAAGGAACTATTTCTTGGACTTGACTTCACGTACGGCGGCCAAAGGAACTAACTTTGTGACGTCACGGCGGGTGCGGTTATTGAGATCGCTCTTGGAACAAGTATATTCTCCGTTTAATGGTAACGTTTAGAAATGATTTCGTTCCAACATAAACAAATGAATCGAAAGTTTTATATTCTTGTTCAGTACACGAAGTTTTCGCAGCGCCATCTATCCGGAGTAAGTCAAAGCATCCCCTCCCCGCTACTCTGCTGCCTAGCAACGTTGGCTGGCTGCTACTATCTGCTACCGACGAGCGGTGTGATCAACGCGATATAAAAACCACGTTTCGGCAGCTGCGTGGTTAGTTTTCTTTCTCGTGCGCCTGGGCCCGTTTGCTCGAAGCTGGTTAACTAACCGCGGTTAACCGGATTTCCCTACGAGAGGGAATTTTAGGTCACGTGACCTGCAGAGTAGGGACGCCGGAGTCAAATAGTACCTAGCGTCAGACAATAGGGCTGCTACGGCTGCTCGTCACGCTTGAGAACATTTATTTTTACGAAGATGCCTCATCCTCGTGCCACGAAAGGGACATTTCAGTTGGAGTCGACGGCAGCTCGCCCACCGCCGGACGGCGAGCGTGCTGTGGGAGCAGGGTCACGCTTGACTGGTCAGGTCAAGTTCGAGTTCACGCATCGCCCTCTGAAGTGGACTTGTTTCAACGAATGCTACAGTCAGCGGGACCTTCAAAATATATTACCTAGGTGAGTGCCGCGATGTTCCACGAGAAAGTTATGAGATCGTACCGCTATCAAAATGTCATATCAGCAGATCTTGCGTTGTAATCAACGTCCGGCTTACTTTTTTTTTCACTTATAAAACCTACCTTGAGCCGCGATCGCATGGTAGTGAAACAAATCTCTCCGAAAAACTGCCTCTAATCGCGGAGTCTGGTTTGTAGTACAGTTCGCCGTGTATTGTATTTGCAGCGCATCCACAACACCGACGACCCCCTTGCAGCGGGAGACGGTTCAACGAAGGCAAGATGTAGACTAAAAACTTTCCTCAGAAGCAAATATCCGTTACCTCAATAGAAACTGCCAGCACGGATGCCGGCACGGCATTCGATCGAACTTCGGTACTGTCGTCTCCGAACTTGTACAACTGGGAAATAAACAAAGCTTCTATCATGAAAGAAGTGTCCATGTTTTCTCTTGCGCTTGTCTTTCGTCAATTTATTTTGTTTTGGGATAACTAGATGTCTTGTTAGGATTGTAAAGAGATAATTACGTAGCAGACGATTACAACCAATTTGAAATAGAAAATGAGTCAGGCGACATCAAGCATCAGCATAAAACGGCAGAGGAATTGGACATTGGATGAATAATTACAACTAATTCGGGTAGTGGGAAAGCGAAAATATCAAATTATGGGGAAGTTCAGTGCTAGGATCACGACCCAAAAAGAAAGACAGGCATGGGCTGTTTGCGCACCCCAGACAATTACAGCAGTGTTGGAGGAACCTTTTAAAGAAGACCAGACGGCTGTACAGCTTATACAAGAAGCACGAACAGCACACAGGTAAGTTCTTTGTGTTCTTAAGTTAAAAAAATATTGCATTGCTTTAGTGATAATATATGGACAATCAAACCTAGAAACGTGTATATGGACATTTGTATATTCGTGCACCTTTGCCCTCTGCTGGGAGTCGACTTGTCATCTTCTAAGAACAGCAGTAAAAGCAGTGTTACAGCATCAGAAGACCATTTATTGCAGTTTATGTACAAGTTCTGCACAGGCTGTCTGGAACTCGTAAAACAGTTCTAGTGGAAGATCCAAAACTTTGGACACAATATTAACACACATTTTTAGAGAGCATAATGGTCCAAGCCAACCGAGGCCGACAGGCCAAACTGTAAGAAAGTAAAAATTGCATGATTACATAGTCCACAGTTTCAGCAATGTTATGTCGCAGTTACTGAATGTTTAAAAGAATGCCTCATGCAGTATTTGTTAATTTTGATTTTCCCATGAAAGTTCCATTTACATACTTGGTTGAACAGTGAACTTTGTTTGTTTTTGCTCATGACTCGAGTAAGTAGTAGACGAGACGAAATTACTATGCCTTAATTTATAGTTGCTGGGCCAAACCCCCATGTCTTGGCGCCCCTCGTTGAAGCCGTCCTCGAGACGATCGGTGAGGACTCTCCCAACCTGTGCGGGTTTGGTTGCCACGATAGGTGACACGGAAGAGTAGGTGACTGGTTTCTAGACCCGATTGCGTGACGAGTAAATGGTGCTAAGGAACCGGTCATAGTAAAGCAGAACTGTCGCTCCAGGCGAGGCTCTAAAAGATGAGGACAAATGTTGATAACAAGATGGGCATGTTGCCATTTGAATAGCATTACTGCCGAGTACTTTTATATGAAGACCAGAGGCCAGATTCCCCAAAACATTCTTACGGCAAAAAAAGTTAGTGAATTTATCTTACGACAAAGTTACAAACTTTTGAGTATTTCCGAAGAAAAATGTTTGCAAGTTTTGCTGCGCTCGTTTCGACGAAATCCGTAACTTGTGCAAAACTTGCGAACATTTTGCTTCGGGAATACTCAAAAGTTGGTAACTTTGTCGAAAGATAAATTTACAAGCTCTTTTGTCGTAAGAAAGTTTCGGAAATCTGGCTTCAGTTTTATTTCAACCACAAAAGCTCAAAGGCGGGTCGAAGAGTAAGTCACGAAACCGTCTTCCAGAGTACACTCCAAGATTTGATAAGACAGAGCGCTACCACATTTCTCATTATTTTCAACAAGGCTGAAAGAGTTTTACCGAAGCTACAAATTTATGAAATAGGACGGCATGCAATGAAAAATCAGGAGGTAAAGCTGTTTACCATAATCTAATAAAAATTAAATGCAACAAAGTGGCAATGGCTTTTTTTATGCTAACTGTAACAGGTTTTCAATATGTAAATTAAAAGATCACACACTGTACAACCATCCTGTTGCTAGTTTTACCAACTTAGGAAAATTGGCTCAAACACTACCTGCATTCCCGTTGTGAAGTTAACGACTCCCATGATGGTAACCTGTGCGAGCAAAATCAATGCCAGTGAAATTATGTGCTGTAATGTTTGAAGTTGTCCTATCAATGTGCACAGTGCAACGAGATTTGACTGGAAATGTGACCACTAATTTCATGAACTCTTAATCACATAGCTACACAGCTGCATTCAAACCTTTAGCAGTGAAAGTGTATGAACACATGCATGCAAATGCTCTTCACAACCAAATGCGCATTTTCCCACAAAATGTATTGGGCAATTGTGAAAGAAGTAACAACGCTGTGCTCCGACCTCAAGCCTGCACGTAAGTATATAAACCAACTTAGCTAGCAAACTTTGTCCTCTGCACCAACACGTATGAATAAATTTTGGCAGAGCATCGGCATCTTTATCAGGGTTACAAACTATGCACAGTGTGTTCTCTTTGCCCGTACTGACAAAAACAAAACCTGACCACTTTTTACACATGCATTTGTCGCAGCTCCAGGGGAATAGATCTACAGCCTGGTCCCTCTGGGAGCGGAAGTGCTGCACGAGAGTCTGCCACAGGAGGCGGTGCAGCAAGCTCCAATGAATGTGCCGTACAGCTGACGTTGGTGCCGGGAGGCTTCACAGCGGTTCCTGCAGGAGACAGAGGCAGCAGCAGCTGGAGGGAGCGAATCTCCTGCTGGAGAAGGAGTGGACAGAAAGGGTTAAGCATGCTGCCACGGCAACGATCGCAGCAGCAACTGCTACAGAGGAGTTCTACCATCAGTCAAAAAATTACTAGAGGACCAAAAAACTTAAAAAAAATCTTTAATGGGACTGGAAACACAGTGTGCAAAACTGCAAATCAAATTGTTAAAAAAACAATTAGGAGAAGAGTAAACATTGACATATGCTGTTTTTAATTTTCAATTTGAATGTATTTGTTTACATATGACAAAGCCAACACAGCAGCTGGGAAATAAAATTAATTTTACTTGGAACTGTCAATAGCTTTCTGGATTCAGATATGCTATACTCCGTCTCGTCCTACGATGGACTAAAGCCCAATGCTACAGGCCGCCGGGTCCAATCACGAGCCTGTTTGAAACCATGTGGTATATTTGCTATGGGCCCTAGTCCTTCGCTGAGTGAGATGAAATACAACTAAAGCATGTACAGCGTATTAAAATTTTTATATATCAACATTGTATCACAGAGGATAAGTTGTAGAAGGTAATGTTTGACGACTTTACATCATTGGGGGTACCTTGCCAGCACAATGCACTGGTACTCAAGACCATGCGAAGCAGCATGTGCAATATATTGGTATACTTACGCTCAACCGATGAAGTGGCTGACAATGGCGTACCGAGCCTCATTGCTTTCATCACGACACGCCACGGGCTCGACGGGAACCTCTTCTGGGAGGACAGTCCTTGGCATGCTGCAGGGGTATGTCTTGGCCAGGTTGTGCAGGACACAGCAGGCGACACTGATGTCACAGCATCTCTCTGCTGCATCCTCAACTCAGCATGGAGGCAGTGGAACCTACGCTTGAGCTGGCCTATCGTCCTGCACAGTGGATAAATAGAGCAAGATCTGTTAATCCTTTTGAAGTGGTTTAACAAGAACATCTAATGAGGTCGGCATGTGATGTCTATCATCGCTCCAGCCCATTGAAAACATGGTATTATGCCTAATATTTCATATTTTTGCTGGAATATTTTAACATAGTAATGATATGCAGATTTCGTTAAAGATACCAGTGATGTGATTGGTCCGAGTCATTTTGACGCAGCTCTTGGAGCAGTGAAAAGTCAATTTTGGAACAACAAAAAGAACTTCTGTAGCATAAGCACACATTAATTTTTATTCATACCAATGCAAACATTGTGTCAAGCTTAATTTTTCGGCCTGTCCAACTAAAAGTCAATGTCTACATTGCCTTCTCACATACATTCAAACCTTTGTTAGCATCAACTGCACAGCAGAGTCCCTCAAACACAAAACTATCGTGTTCAGTTGCATGGAGAAGCACCATGACAAGGTGACAAGAAGGTGAGTGAAGACGGACAATACAAACTGCTTTGAATGGTTATTTTAGGTACTGAATGCCACTGAAATAGTACAATAACATTGATCACATAAACTGATGTTTCCTTCAAGTTCTAGAGGCTGTAATAAAACTGCAATTTATAATTCAGATAAAAAGCAAAGCACTTGTCATTTGATTATCAACATAAATTACATTTTATCTTTAGAACTTCATAGCGAAAACGGCATGTGAACGAAACTTAAAAACAAACCCCTCAAACTCATTCAGGTTCTTCCTGAGATTCCGTCCACTGCTCCTGTCAATTTAGTTCTAATCTACTCACATCTATAAAAAATTGATAGCTAAACAAGTGAGTTGGCATAAATAAATAAACATACATAAGAGCACATATAATTGTTCTTGCAATACCAAAGTACCCTTACTAAATCTCGATTTCGAAAGAGGTACCGCCAGGATCTCTCAATTTATATTTACGAGCCGAAGTTGTATTCAGGAATTGTGTTGCAATTCTGCGTCTCGCTTTGGAGGAGTGCTTTCCCCTTAACACAGGGTGCGCTGCGGAGTATACCAGTGCGCGGTGAAAAGCGCACTCAACGACACTAGCTAACACTCCAGAATGAACAGGCAACATGAAAATTATTACGAAACTTCCAGATACTGTCTGTCATTCATACAAAATGTGATCGAATAGTATGGTATTTGAGACGATAATCAAAAGTTTTGAAAACCTAAAAACTTGTGTAAGCATATCATAACGGTCTGGCCGGGCAGCGAGGCCCGAGCTATTATATTTTCAGTATTATTAAAGTGACATTAAGTTTTGGCACTATGTTGGAGCCAATTCCTCACATTTTGGTTAAATGTAGCAGAACGTAGTAGGGTAATCACTTTGGGGCAAATGGCGCAGCAATCCCATCACTGATATAATGAAAATGTTCTTCGCAGAAACCTGCAAGAAAAATGCAGTTTGAGATAAGCAGTATTTAAGAGGATATGTTTGAATATGTCTGTACTCAAACTGTCCAAAAACAAGACCTGCCTAAGCCAATGTGTAATTTTTTTTTTTTCACATCGCAAGGACTGTTTTCTTTTTTCTTCTAAGAATTGCTTTACATTTAGGCATTTCTAACAACTGCTAATGTTTGAAAAGTATGAACTTCTAGTCAAAACTTGTAGGTTAATAAACCCAGTCATACAGCACCGACAGGAAAATATGTTTCAGAGAAGTTCTAACTTCTATTCTGGAGTTCAAACAGAAAAGAGCGAATGAAATGTAATAATTAATGTGACATATAGAGTTAGCTGATAAATGGTTGAATTTTGTGAATTGACTTACTTCATTCCCACAAAGCTGGCTAACCTTAGAATAAACATTACAGGCTATGGCAGTAGGTTATAGCCAGTAGTATAAATAAGGTGGAGTATAGATACGCCTTCCTTTCCTTGCTTCTGAGCAGCCGTAGCCTTCTGTGCAAGAACATAAAAATGGCAACAAATGTAAAAAGCAGGCACAACCATATAAAAAAGTTTAGGTGCCTCAATGTGCCGAAACCCTGAAGCGTCGAACAAGGACGCATAGCCTGGCTTTACCGTTCCACGATGCTCCTCGTTGTGCTATGCGAGGCATTGTAGGCGACCTCCACCGCTGATGACGGAGAGAAGGGCGTCATCAGCCATGGCTTGCCGGGTGTAGCCGCTATCTCCAAGCAGTAGACCATCGTAGACGCCATCGGCCCGCTTGCCTGACGCCGAGCCCTCGGTGAATATCCTAGAGTCGTGGGTGCTTCCAGGCATCAACAGCACCTGCGACCGAAGGAAACCCACCGACCTCAAAGAAGGCCTGTTGCAAGGCATGACCCTCAGCTTCACCTGGCCACCTGCATTGTACATGAGTTTGAGTCAGTCTGTAGCACTATGACATAAACAGCCATGGTATTGTTGTTGTGATCACATGCTTAGAAATAACACACCTATCATTCATCTCCATCAATAGCGAGCAATAAAAACTTTGTCCGCAGAATGACAGTACTCAGCAGCCGCAAGACTAGCTCAGTAGCGCCAAGTGCATAGTTGGGAGTGTAGAAACCAGGCTGTTTATAAATATCTGCACTCCTACTTTATTTGTAGTTTAGTTGCATTTGCACCTGCACCAATAATAGGTACTAAGGGAGTCAATTTGTACACTCCAGTTGGTTCGTGTAATTTTACTGCTCAGTTCACTGGTCTGCATGTCACGCTCATAACCAGAAAACAAATATCGAGTGCTGAAGCAACACTATTAATGTTCCTTTAGGGAGGTACCGGGGGGATCGATACGCTGGCAGATATTCATGCTAGCAAGTCTACAGCTTAAGAAACAAAAACTGAAGGGTCATTGCACAGGTGGTGCGCCGTAAATAAATTGCAGAATAGGTGTACTGAGAAGACCCCCTTCAACGAACTCAGGTATTCACGCACCAAAATTTCTATACAAAGGGTTACTCTTCTGAAATAATGGTGATTGCTCATCGAGCAATCTAGGCCCAGGCGTCCTTCTCGGAAAACTTGCATGCACATGCGCCTAGTATGGGGACGCGCCAGGAGATGCTCCACACCACTTACCCTATAAAGTCTCAGGCACGACGTGACAAGGCCAGTCACCCGCCTCACAGTCCGCGAAGCAGTGGAGACGTGCACAGGGTTGTAGTCCCCTGCGGTGATGAGGAAGTTCTCCGTGGCGTAGAACTACAGGGCGACAACGACCTGCTGCTCTGCAGGGAGGGCACGGCTGCGAGGCGTCGGCCGCTCTAAGTCCGGGCGCAATGTGTCGGCGAGGAACACAATGCCCGCGCGACCGAATCGAAAGCGCTCCTGCAGTTCGTCCTCGTCGAACCCCTCCAAAGGGTTCAGGCGGTCACGGAACACACGCTGCCGTCCCATCATCACAACAGCGTACTGGGCGAACACGGGCTCTCTTCGACGTCGGCGTCGCGTCACAGTCGACATTGCGTCCCTTATCTTCGTCAACCCGTCCGCAAATCAGTTGTCAGTCAGTCGTCGGGCGAGTCAGAGGGTCGGTTGGGCAAACGGCAGAGAAGACAAACAGCGAAAATCAGCTGATAACTAAAGCGCGGGGAAACGTGCGTTGCAAGATACAAGAACAAAACAACAAGTCTATAAAGGCCGTTGCCAGATCCGATATCAGCGCTGCAAACTCATGATGTGTTTGGCGAAATAAAAATGCATCAAAATATTTATGATTTTTTAAAGTATATACATATATTTTAAGCATAAAAAGAAACACTACGATAAGATGTCGGTTTTATTTTTCTTAATAAAGACAAAACTAGTGAAAAAGTTTCTTAAAAGGCTTTTTGTTTGTTTCGACCGGCAGGTGGCGGGAGCTACCGCATCATAATAAAACACGGAGAAATTGCGCATCGAGTTTTTGTCGAACGCGGCTAGGTACTCGGAGGTACCTAGGTAGGGAAACGCGGCTAACTTTTAACCGCGGTTAGAGTTAACCAGCTTCGAGCAAACGGGCCCTGGGGTGCTATGTTGCGCTTTTTGGACTCCCAGGAGACTTGGAAGAAGGAAGTGACGTCAACAACTAGAACAAACGCAGATTGGATGTTGACAGAAGAAAACAAAATCAACATCCAATCTGCATTTGCTGCGTTGTTGACATCACTTCCTTCTCCCTAGTCTCCTGGGAGTCCAAAAAGCGCAACATAGCCCCCCTGGTTCGCCTACCTGCAACTATAAACTCCGTTTCACCTTATGTTGTACCGCAGCGAAGGCTAGAAGCGCGAGCTCATAGCGTTGGCAGCTGCCCTTGGTGCACGAGAGCTTGTGCCGCCGAGGTGTGCCATAGAGCAGGGAGCTCGCGCTTGTAGCCTTTCCTGCGGTACAACACAAGGTGAAACAGAGGAAGTATTCACTGGCGGCCATAGCTGTGTGCGCGACTGCTGAGCGCGTGCTGATGGCTAGCTTCCAGGGTTCTTTTGCAAGGTGCATTCCACACCGTCAAAATGGCCGGTCTTAGCATCATATTAACGGGGAGAGAGGGGAGAGCCTGTTCTCGCTGTAGCAACGTCCACAGTGCTAAGGAGAGGACAAGACCGGAAGCCGCGTACCCCGCGGCGCGTCATGCGCACGTGACCCGGGAAACATTGTATGAGTTGAGGGGCATCCCCAAACGCCATCTTATTTGGCCGGAAGTCCGAAAATCGTTTCATGGGTCCTTTAAAAGGGCGAGCTATAGTTGTTTTGGACGAAGCCTCGGCGGCTGCACGAGAGCGTGTGCAGCGAGTGCTCCAGTCAAGGCAGTCAAGGCTAGCCACTCGCGATTTCACAGCCTTCGCAGTTAGTCCAAGCTAAGGCGAGACGAAATATAAGTAGAAAACATGGAATGCTTACCGCCTTTAATTCTCTCAAATTAGTTTTGTCAAAAGTTCAGTTGGTAGCACGGTTTAACTCTAGAGGAAACGATTGCCGTCACTCAAATCCGATTTGGCGGACGGAAATTTTGGCTTTGTTATAACATCAACGGCGGCGGCGGCGGCTGGAAGCGATCATGTGGTTGATAACGTCACCGGGGCTTTTCGCCGACGTTACTATGCGGAGCAGAAGTTCGTCTGCTTCTTGCGCTGACGTCAGAACGCTAATTTCTGATTGGTTCCGATTGGAAGAACAGTGGGTAGATATCTATGCCAACTGCCTTGAGGTCTACCCACTATCCTTCAATCAGAGCCAATCAGAGCTCGGCGTTCTGACGTCACAGCAGTCCCCTGCCCAAAAAGAAGACGAACTATAAGAAACACGAAGTGGGGGTAGTGGGGGGTTGCTTATCATGTTCACGATTCTTGCTTCGCGATTCGCTCTTCGGCGTTCTTATCGCGGCGACGCAATCTCATCGGCTAGGAAGCAATATTGAGATGCTCGGCTACGCCCTGCTTTTCTTAAGCTGGCATTGACAGTGGGAAGCTTGACACGTAACAATGATCTAGTAACGTTGACCGCGAACACGCGGAACACCATATAGGCAGCGAGTAAGCAGCCACTTACAATCAGGAACGTGCATCCCAAAAGCACCGCCTTGAACTTGACGTCCAAGTCGATGGGGAACACCACGGTAAAGTTGTCCACGTCCGTGAGCATTTCCTTGAAGATGCCGGTCCAATTTTTAGTGATCACGCCAACCTTGTGCTTTTCGTCGGGAGTAAAAATCTGCGAGGTTTACGAAACACGCGTGTAGAGGCAACGCAATCGTTTCAATGACGACAATTTCTTGCATTTTATTCAACGGACAGATTCACGAAGTTTAATTTTGGGGTTGCAGTAAGCGGCACAAGTATCCCGGATGATGTAGAGAGATTCTTAAAGTGGCTGTGCTACGATATTGGGTATGAACGTGTTTTTCCTTTACACCAGCTTACTGGCAGTAGTTTCGATCCAAAAATACTCGAACGCAACGCCACTTACCAAGGAGCGTCTTCGTCGCGGTGGGATTAAGGATAAAAGTGAACCATTCCTTTCAGTACCTCCATCGCAAAATTTGATGACGCAGCTGTGTGGACAACGCCAACAATGCGATCCCCAAGTGTGTGTAATCTCAAGTCATGCGATTCCCGCTGTGACGATATTTAAATGCTGCTCACACAGTGGACACGAAGTCTGCGTAGATTTGATTTTGGCTCGTGACAATCAATGCCTCGACATGCATTCGGATAGTGGCTCGTGCCCAATCGCTGGGATGACGGGAATAGCCGAACCTTAACAATGCGTGGAACTCAGCGCGCACCCTGTGCTCTGCCAACCCAAACGCGTGGCTATGTTAAAAAACATTAACGGTGTACAATAGGCTCCAGATCACGTGATCGCTCTTTCTGGCTATGAATTGAGGGGGTAAACGGTGTTCGTTTTCCCGAATTTTTTTCTGCGACCGCCATTGCATAGAGAAAAAATGCAACGTGTGTTTCATGAGTCATCAATGTCAAGGAATAATTCTAAGCTGTATTTATAGAAAGTAGAAAGATTGTTGCATCGCTCCTTTCATCTATTCGCCGTGCTTGTTCGTCTGCTCCTTGCGCACCTCGCGCGTTTGTTTATCCCCTCTAGACCAACACGCGGCCCTGACGTCACGCCTCTGCGGTGGCGCTGTTGTCGCCATGGCGCATGCGCAGAAGCTCCACTTCACGCCAATCTGGTTTCTGTCCTCGCGCAGTGCCCACACCTCGTGTAGGCAAACGCGGGCTTGTTTCGAATCGCCTTTTGGCGCGCTGCCATCTTTGTCTGCTGGGCTGTGGAATGCCGTCTGAGCATGCGCTGTTGCTCTGCTGTGCGGTAGGCAAGACGCTGCGCATGCGTCCACAGCTCAGTGACTCAGCATTTTTTGCCCGGGTGATAAGCGCTCGTGCTATTGTTTTCCCCGAACCTCATCCAATGACGGCGCCCACTTGGCTGCTTCGTCGTCGCTCGCCCCCTCCGCGTTCTCTACGTTGCCCCGTGAGCTAAGCATGCCCCTGCTTGCGTTTCGATGCGCCAAAGACGTATCTGGGAACACTTGTTCGGCGTATACGGAAAAAAACTGAGGGCGAGGAGGAGATGAGACTGAGTGGTGCCGTCAGGGCGCCGAGCTCTCATTGGAAGGAAAGTGCGCAGACGCGGAGGCTAATTGCATTTTTCTGCTTTTGTCTGCTTTTGCGCTGCTTCTGCGCCTTCTTACGAGAAAACGCACGTGCATGTTGTCTCTTCGCCGGGGAATAACAGGAGCCACATTTGTTACTTGGGTCGTAGCGAATAATAGGTAACATTATTAACATTATAAAAGTTTAATTGCTTTAGTTAGTTTTTATTTTTTTATTTTTTTATTAGTGAACGATGTTAAACTTCGGTATGTTTAAGACACAAAACTCTGTTCAATAGACCGTTTCACTAGGGAGAGCGGAGAGCAAAAAAAAAATGCCCTTCCCATCTCACCCAGCGCGTCGTCTGCTCTGCCGAGTGGGCTGTACCTAACATCCGGCTGACGTTCAAACTCGGTTTGAAATCGTGTCGTCTTGGAAATTTCAAGCGCAGGTACGCGGATTTTCATATGCAAGTTATCGTGTAATGCTATGCTCGATAAAAAAAGACTAATCAGATCCAATTGCGCTGTTACCTGCCTGCAAATAAAATAAAAAGAAACGGGAAAGGTGTGTCAGAGTGGCCGGTCTCTCCGGAGAAAAGTAAATCCGGTTGCGGTAGCTTTTTTACTATAAAAAGTTCGTACTGGTGTAGGCTTTTAGCGACCATGAGTGGAAATCTGGAATAATAACTAAAAACGTGCTCTCCTGACGGAATAGACGCAGCGGTTGAGGGTAGTACTGCCGGCTGACTCCACTGCTATTGAAGTAACGGAGCAGAGATACGCTAGTTGGTCATTTACTGAAATAAAACAACAGAGCGCTATATGCTGATTTTGGAGTAGCCATGAATATTCTAAGAACGCGAAACACTTGTCACCGGCAGCCACTAGCGAGAGCTCGATATCCGGTAGAGCTCGCCGGTACAGCCCTGTAGTGGTTTAACACCGTTTAATACTGAGATTACATAGGATTGTTGGAGGTTACATTGCGATGCTCCGCTTACACCGCGGGAGGCCTGTCCCACCATGCTCCTCGGTAGTCGATGTTCCTTCGGCTGCTTGGAGTTGAGGAGTTCAAACACAAACTGAAACTAGACACTACATCTCTCCCCCATTTGGAGGCAGTCTGCAAGAGGCTAACACTGTTCCACGAGTCTTTTCGGCCTTGTCCGCTGCCGATGTGGACGACTTGACGACTGTGAAGTTGCCTGCCTGGGCATCATCATCTCTGGGACTGATTCTAACCCTCCAACGTAGTTGGGCATTGGCAGCTTCTTGAAGCACGTCTTGTTTTGGCAAACTTTTTTTCCTTCTTTGCTTGCAGCGATGATTGTGTTTCCCTTTGTGACGACGACTGCCAGTTGTTCTGGGTCGTATAATGATCGATGTTTCCTTCTTGTTTCGCGCTTTTTGATGACTCCCTCCCCCACAGAGAATTCGCGATGGTGTGCCCGTCTGCGTTGATCAGCATAAGCCTTGATGTTCTTTTTTCTTTTTTTTTGATGATCTTGTGTTTCTGTTTGCTGACATTCTGGTGGCATAACAGTGGGCAGTAGACCTTTGGCAACCCTTCCAAACATTATGCAGTATGGTGTGCAGCCTGTGGTGAGGTGGGGAGTCTGCCGGTAGCTGGCAAGGTATGCGCCCAGTTCCATCTCGAGATCCTTGGCCTCTAGGTGAGCGGTCTGGATGAGTTTCACAAGAGGCCTCATAAACCTCTCCACGGTGCCATTGGCTTGAGGCCAATATGGAGTCACTTTTCTGTGGTGAAAGTTCAGTTCTGCAGCAAGAGATGCCATGTCCTTGCCGTTGAGGTGTGGACCATTGTCGGACTTAACCACGTCTGGTGTCCCAAAGAGAGCAAAAGTCTTGCGGAGTCTTGGAAGTATCTGTTCGGCAGATGTTGACCGAACCACCTCCACCACTGGGAAGCGAGATTGCTCGTCGATGATAACCAGCAGGTATTTTCCTGACTGCAAGGGTCCATGAAGGTCGATAGCCACCTCTGCCCAGGGCACGGTGTAAGATAATACTCTTCAGGTGAGGACAGCGCGCTCCTCGCGCAGTGCAGATAAAGTTCGGCGCCGGCAGATGACTCGTCGACCCGTGGGTACGGCAAAGACGGCTCGTGCCGCCTCATGCTCGACACGCGCAGAGCTCCAGCGAGGTTGTCGCTCGAGCAGAAAGACCACGGTGTACCGGGGTGTCATGGCAACGAGATAATTTTTTTCGCTCTCACACAGTTTCGTCGTTTGGCCGCCGGCGACACTGTCAGCCGCGGGCACGGTGGCCGAGGAATAATGCAGCCTTTCGGATGCCCGTCGAACGAACACTATCTGATTCCTCGCGCCGCGCGTTCAGCCCCGCCGTGTCCTCACCTGAAGAGTATTATCTTACACCGTGGCCCAGGGTCGCTCAGGAAGTTTGGTCATGCTGAGTGGTTCTTGGTGCGACCTCTCGTCACAGGCTTGACATGGAACACAGGCCTGGATGGTTTCGGTGCAGAGATTGTCCATTTTTGGGAACCACACCTTTGTGCGTAGAAGCTGTTGTGTTTTTACCATACCCTGATGGCCAACATGAGCCAGCTGCACTGCACGTATGCGTAGAGGTCTGGGTATCAGGATCCTTGTGCCCCGAAGGATGATGTTGGTCTGTGTGGAGAGCTGCTCTCTCACTTTCTTGAGTGTATTGATCTCCTCTGTGTCTCTGGTGGAGGGGAACTCCTTTGCCAGTCGATGCCAGGTATTGTTGTCGATGGCTTCCGCAATGGCCCTGTAAAGCCTGTCCGCACTTGCTCGAACCTCGTCAAGGGACAGTGCTTTAGGCCGGACTGTTTCCAAGGTGAGGCAAACAAACTCTTCAGTCGAGCGTTGGAGATCTTCTTTTGGTACCTCAACAGGGTGTCGGGAGAAATAGTCAGCAGGGTTCTGGTCTCCAGGCTGATATTGCACCTCAAAGTCATACAGCTGCACCCGAAGGCGCCATCTTTCAATCTTGGGAGGGGTGTTGGTTGCCTTTGTCGAGAATATGGTCGTCAAAGGTTTGTGATCCGTTACGACCACAACCGGCGCTCCGTAGATTTACAGGTGGACATGTTCACACGCCCACACTATGGCCAGGGCCTCTCGTTCTGTTTGCGAATATCGTTGTTCGGTTGGTGTCAGCGAGCGACTGGCGTACAGCACTGGTCTTGGATGGGGGTCACCATGCTGTGCTGCGTGAGTACTGCACCCAATCCAACAGGGCTGGCGTCAACAATCAGTGTTGTTTGTGCCTCTGGGTTGAAGTATGCAAGAGTCGTTGCGTTCGTGACGGCCTCCTTGATTTGGGAGAAGGCGTCTTGCTGCTCTGGGCCCCATTGCCAGGCGGCGTCTTTGCGAAGCAAATTCCGAAGTGGTGCGGAGACTGTGGCGCAGTCTGATACGAAGGGAGAACAGTATGTCGCAAACCCAAGGAAACTCCTCAGTTCCTTGACAGACTCTGGGGTCGGTGCTTTCTGGATGGTTGCCACTTTGCTGGGTGAAACTCTAGCTTGGGCTGATAGAAGGAGTCCAGTCTGCATGAGTCGCTCAAGTGTTGCATGCAGGGCCTTGTCATGTTCCTCTCTTGTGGATCCATGGACGAGAATGTCGTCGCTGTTGTTGAGCGTGCCAGGTATGTCTGCGATGACATTGGTGATAGCACGTTGGAATACCTCAGCAGCTGAGCATATTCCGAAGAAAAGGCGCTTGTATCTGAACAGGCCAGATGGTGTCGTAAAGGTGGTGATCGTGCGAGAGTTCTGGTCAATCTCCAGCTGATGGTATCCGTGTCGTAAGTCGATCTTCGAAAACACCCTGGAATGTGTCAGCTCAGCAGCCATATCCTTGAGGGTCGGGTAGGATGTCGCTTCCTCTGGATGGCCACATTGGCTTTGCGCATGTCCACACAGATGCGGACCTGGGTTGGATCCGATGCCTTTGGGACGATCACAATTGGGGAAACCCATGGGGCAGGTCCTTCCACTGGTTCAATGATGTCTGCCTCGAGCAGGGCTTGAAGTTCAGCTTCCACCTTGGATCGGAGATGGAAGGGTACTCGGCGGGGTTTCTGGGCCACAGGAGGTAAGTCAGGGTTGATGTGGAGATGCACACATGTCCCTTTGAGCTTGCCGATCCCATTGGTGAGCTCTGGGTGTCCTCGGAGTGGGTCAGGGGTACTCAGCGAGTGCACAATGTGTAGCAAGCCCAACGCAGTGGCTGACTCCCGGCTGAGTAGCGTCGCTTAGCGCGTGGTTGTCTTCTTTGACGACGTGTACAACCGTCTGGCAGCGTTGTCCTTCATAGCTCAGCTGCACTGGAAATTCACCGAGAATGTGCAGAGGTTTCGAGGATCCATAAGGGAAGACCTGGCGTGTTGAAGTTTGCAGACAAGGCTTCTGAGTAAGCAAGTTGAAAGTGTGCTCACCCATGGTGTTGACAGTTGCGCCTGAGTCAATGATTGCATTGGTTGTACCAAAAGAGCCGTAGGTGATGGATGCTTGTGGCAACTTCTTGTGTCGGTCGTCCGTCTGGAAGATAGACTCCGTAGAAGCCACTCTTGTTAGGGTGTTGGTCTCATCCAGTGGCCGTCGCTCTGGTCGTCGCGATGACCTGCAGACTCGTGCAAAATGGTTTGCCTTGCCACAGCTGTTGCAGATCTGTCCCCGTGCCGGGCAGAGTTCTGAGCGATGTGGGTATGTACCGCCGCAATGTCCACACGTGCGGTCATTTTGTTGTCGGGATGACAGGTCTTTTCCTTTGACATCTTTTCCTTTGGAGCGTGAAGGTCGGTGTGTCTGCACCTGCAGGGTGACATTCTGTAGTCCAGCCAGGGCGCTTTCCATACTTTTGGCTTGCCGGTCTGCCATCTCCGTGGTGCGCGCAAGTTCGAGTAGCTGTGTCAGCGTCATGTCCGGCTTGGGGAGCGACTTGCGTCTTAGGGTTGCCGACTAGCAAGTTTGAATGATGTGGGACTTAAGTTCGGTGTCCAGGTCGGTGAATCCGCACAGCATGGCGATGTGCCGTATCCTCGTGTGGTACGTGTCAATACTCTCGTCGCCGAGCTGACGCTCCTGCCGGAACAGGCAGCGTTGGTACTCGTAGTAGGCCTTTGGGTCGAAGTGTTTCGTCAGCTGATCGACCGCGAGCTTGTAGGCGTTGGGAGCGGTACCACTGGTGGAGCCGGCCGTCGCCGTCGCTGGTAACGTTTCGTAGATGTCGCACACCTCGTCGCCTGCGTAGTGCAGCAGCATCGCTTTCGAACGTGTCGGGTCCTTTATGTTGCACGCCAAAAGAAAGTTGTCGAATAGCGTTACCGACTTCCGCCAGCGGGGTCCCACGGAAGATGCATCTTGGTGCACAACGAAGCTTGGGAATGGTGCTAGGATGGACATGTCGAGGCAGGTGTTGGTTCCACGTGGTGCGGTGGTGGCGATCTTCGGTGGTTGGGTGCGGACGGTTGATGGTCGAGAAAACCATCGATGTAGTGCAGCGTGTGTGCACGAGTTGTCGACTTTTATCCTCGTCGCCAATGTAGTGGTTTAACACCGTTTAATGCTGAGACTACATAGGATTGTTGGAGGTTACATTGCGATGCTCCGCTAACACCGCGGGAGGCCTGTCCCAGCATGCTCCTCGGTAGTCGATGTTCCTTCGGCTGCTTGAAGTTGAGGAGTTCAAACACAAACTGAAACTAGACACTACAAGCCCTAAAATGGAGAACGGCAACCTCCCGATCTGTCGTCTGCTAGCGGAGTCGGGCGCATGCCCTCTCTCTCGTTTTACCCTGCCGGACCTGCAGAAATTCCTGGATGTGCCGAGAGGGCGCTGCGGTCGAACAAAATGGCGCCGCCCTGAGAGCGCTAAATGGAATGGTCTATAGCAGGTGTGTCAAAAGAAGCGACGATACTAAGCAAAATAACAATGGAAATGAATGTAAGTGTGTTCAAGATTCCCCAGCATGCCAGTGACGCTTATATATTTCTTATATGACAATCCTGTAACTCTATGGAAATGACCCTGTCGTGCATCTTAAGATCGAATGGTTAAAAACATTCTATAGGTCAAAATATGAAAGTGCGTGGGCTATGAAAGGTGTTTCTTTTGACTATTTCCTATTCCGGGCAGCTTTTATTGATCACCTTTGCTCTGGCTTCAAGCCATTTTCAAAGATTTCGCGCGTGCGGGTGATGTTTTAAACGCAGAACAAGCATCTTCGTACATATGCATGAGCAGAGAGAATAAAGCAACCCTTATTTATTGCAATCGGGCTATATTATTTGGCCGTCACTTTATTTTCATCGCCTACATGCACATGCACATGCACATCGACTACATTCACTGATCCATTGCTACACTGCGCAGTTCTTGCCGTCTCTCTCGGTTTTTCCAGATACAGTTATTTCGTTTGGCACGTAAATCCCCCATGCGGAAAAGCGCCGACGCCGCGTTAGAGCTAACAGTGTCCGACAGTACACATAAATACACGCATGAAGCTGTTTTAGCACTGTGTTCAATGTTCGAAAGAAAAGCCCTTTAACCAACCAATACTTTCATTTACGCGATTGGTAAATGTTCCAAGTTATTTACTACGTTATAAATATTCGTGATATGTGTTCTTATAGTCAAGCGCAGAGTAAAAATGCACCCGCTTTCCCAAGTGCATTACCGGAAATAAATTTTTGACTGGTTGCTGTCTGCTTCAATTTGCAACTGACTAGCGCCAGCTGAACATTTAGCGTACATTATAATAACTCTATAGTAGAAGCTCACTGAAATGGTCCTGGCAATACTTGTGTCGCCCGCGTTTTGGGTAGTACAAGCTCACTTGATTAGGCACCAGAGGCGCTTCGCAAACGACCTCATTATTGATGAATTTGTTACTTTGTAGTTGTTACTGTTACTGTGGTCGACTAAATGCGACGCCTGTAAGACAATCGAAAGTGAGAGATTTGTGTCCATACAACCATAAAAAAGTTGTATATAGTGTACGCGTTTCTTATTCTGGGTGGTCTGAGTGGTGACGTCAGACCACCTAGCGTCGCAGCGCTTTTTCTTTTTTTTTTTTTTTTACACTTTGAACCGTTAGGAACGGCGTCCTCCGGCTCGTGCTCTAAGCGTCCTAGCCTTGACCTGTGTTAAGTTGTCGTTTCGATTTTTGATTTTTCTTCGTATGTTTCCCGTGATCGTGCGCGGCACCAAGCGGTTACACGCGTGACAGTTTGAGGTGCTCAAGTTTTTACTACCCATTACCGATAAACAGTTCGCTTTTCGCAGCGTCGCCTGGTCAACGCAGCTCTATGCATGTGTCTAAATCGATTGTCCTCAACTCTTGGACGACGCCACCGATTGTGAAAGGATTGTGCACGCACATTGAAGACGACGTCGCCGAAGCAGCTGGAAGTAATGAAAGGGCCCTTCACGAGCAGGACAAGCTTTCTGTTGGCGTCCAGGATGGAGAAGTACGGGTAGATGATAGAACAGTTTTGCTTGACGTAGCCCACCACGTTACCAGGAGGTGCCTGGACCGACATATCCTGGACGCGGGAGGGGAGACGAATGCATGTTGAGGACATGAGCGTGTGTACACACCCTCGGAAAAACAACGTACTTACACAGTACGGTCTATGACGGTGTGTGCCTAAAAGGTGTATAGGACTGCACCCCTAACATCTTCCTAAGATGATCCTTGAAACCGGTTTAAAGAAATTCGCAGCAGACATCCTATAGATATCCTTGGGCTACTGACTATGTAAAATCCTGCTAGGGACATCCTATCGAAATAGAGCTTAGGATGGCAAAAGGGAGATAACCGCTCTGTTTTCAGACGAAGAGAAGTTGCATGTAGGGTAACTGTAGGATACTGCTACAGGGATCATAAAATGTACGTGGTAAATTTTTTATAGGTGCTCATAGGAAGAACCTAGGAGGACCACAGCCGAAATTTCGAACCTTTAACTCATGTAGTATAGAAATTGTAAAAAAAGAAGGGCAAGGTTGTTGGAGTAAATATTCACTTTATTGAGGATTACGTAGTTCAAATGTTTGCCAAGAAGCCATCAAATTTGGTAAGCAAAATATATAAATAGAAAATAAAATTACCTCCCCTTTGTACTACTTCTTTATAACTCTTTGTTTTATTCTTCCTTTAACTATTGTTCTTTGGTATGGGGAAATACCACTTTTATCAATATTTATAGCCCCATTGTGTATTACAGATAGGAGTCGTTCGGATTCTGGGCAATCAAATTTGGTACGACAGCCACGCGGCACCATTATTCGAAGAGCTAGACGTAATTCCAAGAACAATTGCTTCTATGATTACAAACTTTCCATATCATACAAAGCAGCCTCGAGCAATCCAGGCAGAGATCTTCCCTATCTTGCTTTACTTAAGTTAAAAAGTGCATCCCATGCCATGCGTCATACCGGCGAGTGGACGGTCCCGCGCTCCAGGACCAACTGTGGCAAATATTCTACACTATTAGCTAACAGAAATGTTGAATTATTTCTTTTGACTGAACAGTAGGCTCGAAAGCGTTTCCAGAATATATATATATATATATATATATATATATATATATATATATATATATATATATATATATATATATATATATATATATATATATATGTTCTCTACGCGTGCCGTCAAAGTAATTTTTTGTGAACTAACTGTGTTCACGAGTCATTATGTCATTTTCCCCCGTTTCTAGACTTTTTTTTTTTTAATCTTAGGTGATCAGATTATGTTTGCGAATTTTTTTTTGTTATAAGTCTTCATTGATCTGATTGTTAGCATATGATTTTATTTGTTTTATTAATGTTTTCGCTACTGTTGCTGTTGCGGGGGGAGGGGCTTTGTCAAACAATCTTTGTACTGTTATTTTGTTTCTTTCCCCCCTCTTTTTTCTGTTTGAATAGGAAACAATAAACTTGAAAACATATAATATAAATTTTATATTTATAGGTGTGTCCGCAGGCATGCATGCAGTGTTCGATGTTTGTGGCCCTAATGCCCGTGTCCCACTAGAGCGACAGACAGAAACAAAAGACAGCGACAAGCCTCAAACCCACGCAGCATGCTCGCGATGGTACCTTTGGCAGCTGTTTAGTCGTTCGGTGCTCGTAAAGTAAGTACGAGCGATTGCAAACCTGCCAAAGATTCCTTCGCGTGCATGGTGCTCGTGTTTAAAGGGGCTATGCAACAATTTTTTTACTTTGCGCAAATACCGCTTAGAACGGATCCCTGACGTTAATGACCTATGAAACACGCCTTCGTTTTTCACCCGACGCATTAGAAGTCCCAGAAAAAAATTAAAAAACAACGAGCAGCGTTCACGCCCTCAACTCGCAGCCAGAACAAGCGGCCACGTGATCTGGAGCCGATTATATGCCGCCAATGTGGATCATAGCCACGCGCTGGGGTTGGCAAAGCACAGGACACGCGCTGAGTTCCAGACATTGTTATGGCTCGGCTATTGTCGTCGTTGCAGCGATTGGACACGGGCCACTACTCGAATGCTTCTCGAGCTATCAATTATCACGAGCCTAAATCGAGTGCCCACGCAATGCTCGGGTCCAATCTATGAACCGCATTCAAATATCGTCATACGGGTGTACTGCGATCCCCGCGTTACGTCATCGAATTTTGCAAGGGAGAGATTGAATGAAAATGATCGCTTTTGTCCTTGAAATTACACCGCAACAAAGGAGTTTCTTGGCCAGTGGCATTGCATGCGAGTATCCTTGAGTCCCACTAGTGCCAGTAAGCTCGTGTAAAGTGAAAAACATTCCAATTGAATATCGTTGCACAGCTCCTTTAAGCATCGCCTTCTTTATTCTACAAAGCCTCTCAAATCGCGAAAGACTCTGGTTTGAGGCTTGTCGCTGTCGTTTGTTTCTGTCTGTCACTCTAGTGGGACATGGGCATAAAGGTTTCGCTTCGTTACAGAGACATACAACAAAGAAAGCTCGAGGTCATAATGTTTAGTTTGATTTGTGTGCGCGTTTTACCGTTCGAGCGACACCGACTGGCCATCAAAGAGCATGCCTATGAACGGTATTGCGGAAAATTACACTGGAATGCCAGAAAGTCGACTTACATCTGTCGGCAAACAAAAAAGTGGTGTTGGTCGCAGGACTTGGACCCTCGCACGCCAACAAACATCGTTCTATGTCCGCCAACCAAGCTATACATCAAACATTTCGCACTCTGAGGCATGTTTTTCTTAGTACTGAACCATTTCTTGAGCATGTTATTTGATCGCCAGGGGTCACGCTCGAGCGTAAACAAAAGTTTGCCAACTATCTGTACATGTTGCGTATCCGCGAGCAGAGGACCACGAGGTTCCCGCTAGCCACCATGCACAAGGCCAACACAGCGTAGATAACAAAGCCGTTGTGGTCAAATTTCGGCGTCACCTAAATAAGGCTAACGGACACCTGTGCTGCATCAGCATTTGGCTGGTACTCCAGTTCTGAAACAATTGAACTCGATTCCCAACCGAATGCTGACTCAAAAGTAGTGATGGGCCGAACTTTTGCCGAATCGAAAGTTCGGCGCCGAATCTCAGGATTCGGCAAAGCCGAATTTTTGCCGAACTTTTCTAAAGATTCGGCAAAGATTCGGCAAAAATACATTGTTACCAGACTTAACGTTGATATTTCGTTTTCTCTGGCGAAAAAGGGTTTTCTGTTACTTTTTTCTCAACTTACATGCCACATCTAATGCTTATTGACATAGTTATTACTAATTAAGGTGATATTCTACAAGATAATTGTATCGGTGTCGTTTTTGTGTGTTTACTGGCAACTTTAGTGACTCCTTGCAGAAGTGGCGTGACAACGAGGTTGGGTAGAAGCGAGCGTGGCGAATCAAGCTATGAGAGTTTCGGTTTTGAGGAATCATCAGCGCAAGCCTGCATGTGTGTGTACATTGTTAAAATGAAGGCAATAACGCTGCGTTCTTGCTTTCTCTGGAAGTTACAGTTTTGTGCGCTAAAACGAATACAACGGTTGCTGAGCCATCGCCAGAAGAGATGATAACATTGTAAATGTGCATATTTTTCGATTTGAGTCACTTGACGTCAGCTTTGCATGAAAGCGTGCGTCCCATATTCGCAACGTCTCGTTTTTAACCTTTAAAATGTCAATTTCTGGTGTTAGGACACACACAAACGTTTCGGAAGATAGGGAGAGTTAGGAGTGTCAAATGTGCAACGTCGAGCATTATAGCTCTGTGTTTAGTTTTATGCAGGTACATGAAAATCGCAAAATAACAATTGAAAAAGCAATATTATTTTGTTTTGTAACACACTACTCCTGAGCCAAAAATAGAATTGTTATAATTGCAAGGAGTGCACCGCATCATATGTCAGTTGCGCAGTGGACGGCGTAAATTACTGGTCCATCTTCTATTCTTGAGGCAGAAAATATTGAAGAGAACCACACTCGCTCACAAACGCACAGTTACTGTGTTGCCTACTCCACACTGCGCCGTAACCGCTGGTTGTTCTACAATCCACGATGGTAACCGCACGACTGCACGGCATCCATTTGCAATCCATGGCTCCGTTGCGTTCTCGCGCGTGCGCAGACATTTGCCGAATTTTTGCCGAATCTTTGCCGAACTTTCCTTCAAAAGTTCGGCATTTGCCGAACTTTGCCGAATCTGAAGTTCGGCAGATTCGGTCCATCACTACTCAAAAGTCTTGTCCTATTTGTGCCCAGCGTTGCCCTTTCTCCAGTGACGCCGAAAACTCAGCACCACGGTTTTATTATCTGGGAGGTGTTGCACCAAGAGCCTCGAGTCTCTGCTGACCTGCAGGCAGCAGAAGCAGAGGCCAGAGCTGCATCGAAGCGGTCTGAACAGGCGTATCACTTCCCGAGAGGTGTGGTCGAGAAGCCGGAGCTCGAAGGGTCGGTTCTGTCCGCACAAGCAGCGAACGATGCAGTCGCTTTCTATGCACGAAAAAGAAGTCCGCGTTGGGGAGCCATCAATGCGTTTTTCAATATAGCGAGAGTTCGACATACTACAACTCGAGACGGAGGCAAGAAAGGACGTAGAGCCAACCGTCTCGAACACAGCTATTGAATGTTGTTCACCAAACTTTATTTATGCAGTCCTCTTCACCCTAGGACCCTATCATCGTCTTGGACACGATCGACCGGGTCTGCTCAAGCTCAATCGGTCGACCTCCACCCTCATGGGTTCAGTCGGAGGTGAAAATATTACCTTAGAGTAGGCCGACAGGTTGAAGTTTAGCAGACGATTTGGAGAGTGTGCAAAATAGTGATAGGGCGCTAGGGAGGAGATGACTGTATAGGGGAAATGTGGTGAATAAAATAAGTAGCTGTGTTCAAGACGTTGTGGTTGTCCTCCTTTTTAAAGCGAATACCTTTACGGGTGACACTTTGTAGAGGTTTCGGTGTCGCCGTTTGTTGTCTGTCGTCGCTGCCGAGATGAAAAAAAAAAACACAAAAAAACCTTCTTCTCCCCCCTCATGGCGCATGGAGAGAAGAATCGGGTGTTCGGTGTTCCCATTGCCCGCGCCGTGCGAAGAGGGAAGAGAGCAGAGCCCGACGACCCCGCCAATAACGGCACAATGACGATGAAGCGTCAGCGGAGCGCCTTCCCCTGTCGTCTGCTAACGATAACTTCAAAACAGGGCCGGCTTGCTAGAAACTGCGTCTCAGCTGAGCCTAGGTCAAAGAAAGCACTGCTAAAGCCAGCGCACGAGCTGAGCGGGACTCAAACCGCGTCTCAAGGCACTCGCTCGCCCCAGCATTTTCAGTGCTTTCGTTCACCAAATCTCAGCTGAGACGCTGTTCTAGCAAGCCAGCCCAGGTGCTTACAAACATTATTACGCGTGTCGAACCCAGTTGCTACGCGAAATGTTGGAGGGTCTCAGAAGCTTCCTCCACGTTCGATTTCACTACAACATTTCTACTTCTCGGACCCGACTCGAAAAGTATGTCCTGCCAAAACTCGTCACCTCGCACCCACATTCTCTATGGAGCTTCGCCTCGTTTCTCTGCATCCGTACACCTCTCCGCTCATCGCTGATTGTCAGCATTACTACTCTCTTCACCGCTCAACAGCACCGGGAAAACCTGTGCTTTCGCTTGCGTCGTCACTGCCGCAGACTCTTCATAATGGCGCCGCCGCGCCAAGGCCGTACTCCGTCCCAGGAGCGAACGCGGAGGAAACGGCTGGCTACCGCGGCTCGCGACCGGCGTCGCGCCCACACTGACCACCAACGAAAGGTTGGTGGCCAGTTTGCCCGCTTACTTTACCGAGCATCCGGTGTCTCGACTTGCCCACTTACCTTACCGATCACGGTACACTCCTGGCAGTCGTCAGTGGCGTCCACGACGCCATCCACGGCAATGTGCATTAATTAAACAATTCGCACCTCCGTCCTCCAGTACATGACGACACCATTTTGCCCGCATTACGCAAACGTGCTACACCTATTGCTTTTACTTCTACTCACATTCTGGGCAAAAAAGCCTCCCCATTTTGCCTCCGTCTAGGGTTTTAGTACATCAAATAACAACTAGCTCGCCTGCCTTCACAGCCTTCGCAGGCCCGTTCACACCCTTGCGACTGAGTAAGACCGAGAGAGACCATACCGGTTTTAAGCCTCTTGCAACTTCTTAGGACCAGCTCCGCTGCAGCGCATCCGGTCCTAAGACGTCGCAAAAGGCTTAAAAACCGGTCTGGTCTCTCTCGGTCGTACTCGGTTGCATATGTTAGTTACTAATGATGCGCTAATCCTCGAGCCCATAAAGGAGCCGAATATATTGGCGCCTGAACGTGCCGAGCTAAGTTCTTTATCGGATATGTATTTTAGTCGTCGGCTTTTTGAAGTTCAATTTAAAGGCTCGTTCACACTCTTGCAACCGAGTACGACCGAGAGGGACAAGACCGGTTTTTAATCCTCTTACGACTTCTTAGGACCGGATGCGCTGCAGCGCAGCTGGTCCTAAGAGATCGCAAGAGGCTTAAAAACCGGTTTGGTCGCTCTCGGTCTTACTCGGTCGCAAGAGTGTGAACGGGCCTTAAAATGCGGAAGGAGCGTTACCTTCGACTCCGAAGAAGATGAATTGCCCCATCGTATTCTTCACCACGTATTTGTTGGCTTGCTCGTACCCCACCAGCACTGCATGAGACAGTGGAAAGTTGATTTTGGTTGCAGCTTGCAGCGCCCGTTATGATCCAGCGCCAGTAAAGAATTTTTGTTAATTTTTGTTATTTAAAATATAAAGATGGACGCACTAATTCTAATATGTTGACATTAGAATATCGACATATTAGAATTGGGGTGCACCCCTCCAGCTGAGGAGTGCACCCTTTCAAGTGTACGGAAAAGCGTTCCAAGGAACGACATTCCTGGAACGGGTTCCTTTTAGGAGGAACAGAAGAACGCCGCCGTTCCATCTTGCGCCAGTGGAACTGGAGCGGAAGCTTGTTACGTTTTCGAAAAAAAAAAAAAGCAGAAAAAAACACTGCGTTGCTTAACAAAAGCTAAAAAACATACACACACACACACACACACATATATATATATATATATGCTATTTTACCCGAATTCGGTAGACATTTAGGCTTTTTTTCTTATTTTCAACTATTTCAATCTCCGACTTCAAGGGATGGAAAAGTGTCCGAGAGGCAGTCAAAAACAAACAACTGGAACGGATGTGATCGTGACGACACGACACGTATAGTTCGATGTGAATATTTTCACTCGCTCGCTTTCTTTTATCTATGGATTATCCAGAACAATATTTCATCAAGTTACGCAGACGTAACGTTAATGTAAAGGCCCGTTCACACTCTTGCGACCGAGTACGACTGAGAGAGACGAGATCTCTTAAAACTTCTTAAATTTTTTTAGAAAGAGGGAACACACTGGCATTGTGGCGCCATCTATGCGGTGACCCTGGAACTGCATTTCACAAGAGCGAAGGTTTTGCGGGATTTCCGAGGTCAAATGTGCGTAATACCCATAGAAAGGATCGTTTATAACATTCACAAAAGTTTTTTGAGCCAAGAAAGAAAGGATAATGCGCGAGAGAACTAAAAAAATATGCCGGACCGCCGAGTTTACACTGCTACCCAATAGATGGCGCCAGTGTGTTCTCTGGTTTAAGACGTTTTAAGGAACCCAGGTTTAAAGGGGCCCTGCAATGACTTTTTTATTGGTTTTTAATTTGCACCGAACCTGAGCGCACTGAACGCAGTAACTTAGTGAACTTTTCTTTAACAAATTTTGCTTTATTTTAAAAGTAATAGGCAAATTAGAATTACAAAAACAAGCACAAAATAACCTCCCTCATGACGTCGTAGGTCCTGGCTTGAGTGGCCGTGAAATAGAGGAAGGGTAGTGGGTTCATCGAGCGTTCACGGCTGCCGCACTCCGTGTCGACGGCTCGAGAGGGCGCCACTAAAGAACGTGTTGGATAGGCTGTATGAAGCGGGCGGCCAGGGCGGCTCGCATTCATTTGCTGCGCGATTAAAGACTAATTCGGCATAACACTTCATTGGCCACAAACAACAGCAAACACGGGGTAAAGATCAGTTCAGAACGGGAGCCACTTCGCGCTGCCATACCGCGAAATGGCCAAATCGCCAACCAAGCCCGCTCCGAAGGCCTTCGGAACGCTCGGAAGCGGTCGGATGCTCGAGCCGGTATACGATCGCAGCGCCGCCGCGTACATCCGGGATTTTTCTACGCTGGCCGTTCGTCGGGGCCTCATCCCACTAGCCCTTTCTAGTATGCGCCGTTTTTTCCGCCGCTTGGTGGCGGGTATGTCGACGGGTCATTTCTTGTTTCCGTACTTCATAAACTGCATTTGTTTCTTTTCTGATCTAAAATACTGAACAAAAACTAGTTTCATACATAACTGAAACGGTTCGCGGCACTTATATTTTGTATCTCGATTTAAAAAAAAAGCTTTTAGCGACTCTGACCAGTAGTAAGCCCAGGACCAAAGACGTCACGTTTCGCGCGCTTTCGGCAACGCGGGTCGCCCTCGTAGGCGGAGGAGGTTTCCGCGTCGTCCGGTTAAAATATGACGCACTGATATTTAGTTACTTTCTCCGTGCCCACTGGCTTTCCCGAACCACAAGAGGCGTGGAAACCGCAAAAAAGGCAGACGCTTAAATATGATTGCAGGGCCCCTTTAAGGGTCGCAAGAGTGTGAACGGGCCTTAAGGGCAAATTCCAATCTTTAAAAAAAATGTAACGAAAACGTGTTCCTTTCGAAATCCCCTTTTTCCAAGTTTGAGAATCTTGTTTTGTGGGAACGTGTGCAACACTACTCTCAAGTCCCTGAGTGCATCGAACTCAACTACCTGAAAACAATATTGTACACGTTACAAAGAAAAAGTAATCAATTACGATTGAAATTTCTCTTGGTTTAAACCTATTTAATTAGTATTCCTGATGACTTGACAGGACAATAAATTGTCCGTTACTTGAGGAGTAACTGCTACTTTTAAGATTACTCCAGATATCGAGAGAGAAAAAATATGTCTGCCAGTTTTCAAATGGGCCTTTCGTACTGTCTTATTAGTTAGAATCGCCACATTACAAGCTACTCATCGTCTCAATACTAATTTTGGTAAACCATGCATTCTCCTATAGAAGACTTGGTTCAAAGTTTCCTTAGTAGGAAATTTGTAGAAACAAAGGACACCATTAGAAAGGGGAAGAAAACAAATGGTATTGTTAACAAGTAACTTGAATACTTCCAAAGGTAATTAAACAACTCTCGTAATTTCTTACTAATAAAATCAATCAGATTATTACAAAATTATTCCAACAAGTAATGGATTACGAGTAATTGGATTACTTCTAATGTGTACCGCAAGTTTCTAATGAGTACCGCAAGACTCTAACCAGTACCACAAGTTTGCTTGTGGTAAGCACACATTGACATCCAAAAGTGAGTATCGAGAGGCCTTCAAACCAGTTGGAAGAATCATCCTGAATGGGTCCAGCTGATTTTCATTCATGAGAACGCTGATCCATTCAAATCAAATCATTACCTTTTAGCAGGTCATATCAGAAATTCGAGACTAAAAGCACTATATCTGACGATGTAGTGGAAAATGGCGATTGGGTTTTTCACTCTTTTATCTATACATTATTCCTAGTTGTCACAATGTTTATTTGTTTTGACTGCAGTTTTAAATTTTTGCGTTTCTTCTTTTTTTTTTCGCATAATGTGCGTTACTCCAGCAACATTTTTTTATTAAAGAGGCTGTGCAACGATATTGCGTAGGAATATCTGTCACTTTACGCGAGCTCACTGGCACTGATGGGACTCAAGAATACTCACACGCAACGCCACTGACCAAAAAAACTTTTTGGTCGCTGCGTAGATTTCAAGGATAAAAAGGGACGTTTTCTCTCAGACTCTTTTAAGCAAAACTTTATGACGAAGTTGTGGGATTCATATTGTTGGCGTTGTCATCAATGCGATCCCCAGAATTTCGTCATCGAGCTTTTGCGATCCACGCGGTGACGATATTTAAATGCGGCTCATACAGTGGACACGAGCACTGCGTGAGCATTCGATTTGTGCTCGTGGCAATCAGTGCATCGATGCGCATTCTGGTAGCGGCTCGTTCCCAATCGCTGCGATGAAGGGAATAGCCGAACCTTAAAGGAGTCACGAAACGATATTCATGACTTTGCAGAGGCGTACTCGTCCTAGTCTGGCGCAAGTATACTCGCACAAACCAACACTGATCCAGAAGCTTCTTTGTCGCGGCGAAATTAGGGGGTTAAAGGGGACTCTTCCTTTCAGTCTTGCCTTCGCAAAGCTTGATGACGTAATTGTGGTATCGAAACCACCCGCTTGACGACAGTCGAGCGCGGCTCGTGGATTGGACACGAGAACTGCTTTAGCACTCGACTTCGGCTCGTAAAAATCAATGCCTCGGCGGACACTCAAGCAGTGGCTCGTGTCCAACATCTGCTGTGATGAGAGTAGCCGAACTCTAACAATGCCTGGAGCTCAGCACGCGTTTTCTACTTTGCCAACCCCATCGCGTGGCTGTGATTAACGTTGGCGGCATTGGATAGGCGCCATGCCACGTGGCTGCTTGTTCTGGCTCCGAGTTGAGGGGATCAACGATGCTCATATTTCTTTAATTTTTCGGGGGGCGACTGCCGTTGCGTAGAAGGGACAACTACTAAAGCAAGTTTACTCAAGTTTTAACGTTAGGAGATGATTCTAAGTAGCATTTAGCGAAAGTGTAAAAATCGTTTAATGACTCCTTTAACAACGTGTGGAACTCAGCGTGAGTCATGTGCTTTGCCGACCCCAGCGCGTGGCATATAATCGGCTCAAGGTCACGTGGCCGCTTGTTTTTGCTGCGGGTTGAAGGCGTGCACGCTGCTCGTTTTTCTCTTCTTTTTTTTGCGATTGCCATTGCGTTGAGAAGGAAAAACGCGTGTTTTAGGTTTTGATTCCTGAATGCTAAGGAATAGATCTAAGCATTATTTGCTGAATGTAGGAAAATGGTTACATTGCCCCTTTAACATGTATGAGTGAATGAATGAACAAGTACACACTCACGCTCAATGAACTGAATCTGCTGGTGCACGAGCATCTGGTCGATGAGCTGCAGGTACTCGAGGCCGGGTGGACATTGCTGCCGCTCGACGGTCGCCCGCGACGGAGCCGAGGTCATCGGACCCGCTGCGAGTTCCGGGGCCAGCCTTGGGGCGAGCGTTCGGGTTGTAGGCCAAAACAAAAAAAGGCCAACGAAGTGCGCGAATAATATACGCCCTTTACCCCGTAGGGTGCAAGAGGAATGCTATCAATAGAGAGTTTTCGTAGATCGTGTTTTACGCTAATTGTAGCGGGAGCTCGCGCTGCCACTTCGCTGCATGCTCTGAAGCCCGCGCTCGTAGCGGTAGTGGGCCTTTGAAAACGATCTACTAAAACTCCCTATTAAGTCAAATTCAAACACACTTTCGACGCGGCCGTCGCTATTTTGAATGGCGGAACTCCCCCTATGTATCACTGCTTGTACAGTCAGTGTGCATCTTTACAGCCAGGACTAGTGCTCGTTCGTTGCCTCGAATTGTAAGCAAGGCGTGCGCCATATGCACAAACTCTCAAGGTTGCACCTGCCAGAAGCTAAGACGATTGCAAGCAGGGCATCTGGCTGCCACCATGTCTCTGCTCGTGCGGGCTAGTGCGTGCAATTACAAGCTTGCCAAAGCTACGCTCACGCACGCGCTGCACATGCTTCCACGCATGAGGCACCAGTGAGGCGTAATGCTTGCAATAGAACCCCTAAATGAGCTGCGCTTAAAGGCCCCTACGCACATTCGCGTTTGACAGCGTTTGAGTGCGTTTGACTGCGTTGCGTCGCGAAACGAAAGCGAGTCATCGGCACTTCTGTGCTTCATATGAAGCGTAGAATCTAAATAGAGGAATAGCTTGGCACGCGACATAAGAAGCAGGGATGTCCTGGTTTCTCGCAGCCGCAACGCAGTCAAACACACTCAAACGCTCTCAAACGTTAATGTGCGTAGGGGCCTTTAGCTGAACTCCATGGGACGAATATGCTGCGAATAACCGACGAATTTTGCCCGGCGGCTTTTGCTCTGCGCGTGGAATCAACACAGTGGTTGCTACGTCGCGCGCAAAGCGAGCGTGCCGTCGGGCGGCGTTCACCAGTTATTCGTCACATAATTCGTTCCATGGAGTTCAGTCGGCACTCCGTTGCCCGACATTGTTGTGGGCGCCGCCATTTTGGTTCGTATGCAGAGCAGACGCAATTGCCGATCGTCACGATTCAAAAGTGCGACTTCCTCAGCCTTAGATTCGGTGTTAGCAAGGTCATGTAATATTGCTTTGCTCTGTCGCGAACTGTTTAAATATTTGTGGAGGGCGGAAAAGCGTTTCCTGTGATTTTAGATAAAGCTTCAGATAACTGCCAATTATGCTTTTAAGACACAATATGGCCAAGTGTCGTTATTTTGAAGCGTAGCTTATTTAGTGGCACTAGCTTGCAATAGACCTTTTGCTAAATTCGCCAAGCACCAAGGACCATGCTTCGAGTGTAGTTACACGCGCTGCACTTGCTGGCGTCAGCAGTAGTAACTTTTCTAAAGCAAATGCGTAAAACAAATGGCATCTTGCACGCGCGTTCGTCAACGGTTTCTTTTGTTGTTTTACTCCGAATCCTTTATACGGAGAAGGCGGGCGCGTGTGGCCCGTGTACATACATTCCCAGCATTCTCCTTGATGCTTGGGTAATTTAGCAATAGGTCTATTGTCGCATTTGCAAGCATGGCATCTGGTCGCCGCCATGTCTTTGCTCGTGCGAGCAAGCATGTGGTTCGCGAACCTGGAAGAGGCACCTTCAGGCGCATGTCACATGTGCTTGCACGCATGCGGCACTAACCGAGACGCCATGCTTGCAATTGTCTATATCTTTTTGCTCTAGCCGCGCAATACGCCTCGCAAGTGGGCTCATTTTCGTCTTCTGCGCATGAGAAAGGAGGTAGCGGTGACGTCAGAACGCCGAGCCCTGATTGGCTGATCGCAACCCCCCTATCTGAGCGTCGTCTGCTCCTTTGCAACGTCGTCTGCTCGCAACGTCGTCTGCGTCTGTCTTACCTTTCCTGCGATTTTCGGTAGTGCAGGTCTTTACGAGCGAGCTCGAGTTCGCCTTTCAGAGAGGGGAGACGAAATAACTCGAGCGGTACGTTGTTTTTGTCGAACAACTAGCAGACGTGCATCAAGGGGGGAAGTCAAGGGACTCGCTGGCGAGGTGTCCCGAGGCGCCGAGGTTTGTCTGCTAAGAAGCGATTGTGTCCGCAAGTTCCCTCCCAAATACTTTTTCCCTCCTTGCGTGTGCGGCGAGACTCCTCACTCTTAAATGGCGTCGGCTGGTTGGTGCAGTTAACGTCGTCTGCTTTACGTCTGCTAGTCAAAGCGATGGCTGCTTTATCTTTCCTGCGTCTGTCGGAGATTCACCGCTTTTTCACCGGCGAGAGTCGCCAATGCCTCGGAAAACGAGGCGATGACAAGAGGAAGAGATTGAAGGGTTCACAAGGTTCGCGCGGGCATATTCCATTCAGCACGCCAGCCGGTCGTGGGCAGACGGTCTTGGCCAAGGTCCAAGGACCGTCGGAGCACCGCTGCGCCGCTGCTAGGCCTATCTGCCGAGCTCGCTTGGACGGGGTCAGTGGAATCGTGGCCGTTGGAGCATTTCCCGGGTGTTTGTGGATCCAGCGTTCTTGTTCGTCGTGGTTTATTTCAAGTGCTTTTTACTTTTTTTCTTGCTGCTTGTAGTCGTGACGCGTGAGAAGAGCACGTACAAAAATAAACGTCCGTTGGTCATCGCGACCAAATAACTCAGCGACGCTGTCGGCCATGCTGAGTTGATCGTCGTAGGATTCCGTCGTAACCTGAGCAAAACTTACGATAATTTCGTTTCGTGAATACGAATTTGTTCTCACGTTTTGTCTTACGCACTCTTTCGGCGTAACATGGTTTTGTGAATCTGGCCTCTGCACTTCCGAAAGTCGCAGGAAAGGTAAGACAGACGCAGACGACGTTGCAAAGGAGCAGACGACGCTCAGATAGGGGGGCCGCGATCAGCCAATCAGGGAACGGCGTTCTGACGTCACCGGTACCCCCTGCGCGAGAAGCAGACGAACTTGCCCTCCGCATTGGAATGTAATCGCGTTTCAAGTTTATTTCTTGTTTGGCTAGCTAACTTGAAGTGAATGTATAGGGCGCAAGCGAGCTGGTTTAAATTGAACATGACATAAACCCCGGGACTGCAGGTAAAAACGAGACAAACATTAAAAGATATCGAGGCCTTTTAGTGTGTGTGTGTTTGTGTGTGTGTGTGTGTGTGTGTGTGTGTGTGCGCGCGCGTCTGTGTGTGTGTCTGTGTGTGTGTGTGTGTGTGTGTGTGTGTGTGTGTGTCTGTGTGTGTGTCTGTCTGTCTGTCTGTGTGTGTGTGTGTGTGTGTGTGTGTGTGTGTGTGTGTGTGTGTGTGTGTGTGTGTGTGTGTGTGTGTGTGTGTGTGTGTGTGTGTGTGTGTGTGTGTGTGTGTGTGTGTGTGTGTGTGTGTGTGTGTGTCGTGCCGATAAAGTTCGCTTTTCCCTTTCTCTCTTTCTCTCTCTCACTATGGTTTCAAGCGGCGCCGGCAGATGAGTCCTCGACCCGTGGGCACGGTGTAAGACGCAGGAGGCAGGTAGCAGTGCACAAGACGGCTCGTGCCGCCTCATGCTCCACACACCAGAGCCGTTTATTGAGAGAGTTTGGCCATACATTGGTTTGAATAGGCGAGCATCTCGGGGCCAACCACAGGCCGCGAAACAGCCCCTAGCGGTGGTCGTGTGCTTTAAATTTGTGACACGACTATAGGCCCGTAGCTCTCAAGTTTTGAGCAGCGCTCCAGGCGAGCAAAATAGAATATTTGGCTCGCGTTCCGAACATGCGTCATCACGCTTCCCCACTACAGTTTTTCATACTTCGTTCCATTCGAAGCGCCAGCGTAGCAGAGGCTAGAAGAGCGAGCTCCGAGCTTGCAGTGTCCCTTCCAAGCACGCGCGCTCGTGCAGTGCGAGCATCGTTCAGGGGAACATGTTTTTGCAAGTAGCTTCAGCTTCGCTATCACGTAAAGTGAAACAAACGGGCTCACGGAAGCTATGGAAGAACGCAATAAAATAATAAAGCTGAATGGAACGCTGAGGCCACGAGCTGCATAATTTTGTTTTTATGTTAGATTTTCTGTTTTTAGACGTTTTGTTATCGCGCGTATACAGATGCTGACAGGTGCTTGCATTCGAACGTGGCACGTGCAAAATCGAACGTTACAGCGCCGCCTGGATAGTGCTGCCAGCATAACATGGTCGCGTCTTGCGGACGCGCTCGCGCCCCCTGCCCGAGAGCAACGGGTCTATAGACGTTTCCACTGTTTACAAAAATCACAGTCCACACGTCTTAAATCACAGTCCATAACGCGCACGTTCGTCGCTTCGGAAAGCGAGCAAATCACGCGCCATACGCACGAACACTGAAAATGGAACCTGCCAAGGGTCCTTTTTTGGAAAGGTCTATACTTCGTTTCACCTTATGTGCGAGCGAAGGCAAAACTGGAAGCGCGAGCACGGAAGCTCCGTGCGTTCAGGCTTTGCTCGAGCGCGCGAACTGGGGAGAAATGCAAAAAGCGCTGGTCTCGCGCTTCTAGCTTTGGCTTCGCTCGCAGATAAAGTGAAACGAAGTATAATTTGAGCCGTGCATAGCAGAACTCCGCGTCTCAAGACGCTCGCGCACCCCACCCTTTGCACTGCTTTCTTTCAGCCAGTCTCAGGACGCTGTTCTAGCAGTGCGGACAAAGGCATGGGCACGAGCGCGTGGCTTTGGAAAGTGCCTCCTATGCACGAGGTCTCGTACAAACAAAAGCGTTTCGCTGAGCTAGGCTCACGCGCCTGTGCCTTTGTCTTCACTGCAGACATTTGTGAGATGGAGTAGAGGTCTCCTGATTGGTCGACGCTGTGTCTCAAATTTAGTTTACGCTCTAAGCGTGGGGGGAATATTCGGCGCTGGCGGCGGCCTTTGCTCCGCCTATTGTCCAAACTCTCCTAATATATGGCTCTGCCACACACGCAGAGCTCCAGCGAGGTTGTCGCACGTGCAGAAAGACCACGGTGTACCGGGGTGTCATGGCAACGAGATAATTTTTTTCGCTATCACACAGTTTCGCCGTTTGGCCACCGGCGACACTGTCAGCCGCGGGCACGGTGGCCGTGGAATGATGCAGACTTTCGGTTGCCCGTCGAACGAACGCTATCTGATTCCTCGCGCCGCGCGTTCAGCCCCGCCGTGTCCTCACCTAAAGAGTGCATCTTACACTGTGCTGGGGGACGACAGTAAACATTAAAAAAAATCTATTAAAAATAGTTTACTCTAACTTAACATAGCACAAAAATAACGACAACACAGTCATTTCGCCACCTATCCGGGTGGCATCATCAGCATGCAATGGCCCCGGTGGTGGACGGGGACCTGTTGGATTAGAGTGGACTGGTTTTGGCTCTCCCCACCGCCGGGGGAGAGCTTCTGCTAAGCAAGAATAAACTTATTTCATTACGACTACCCCTGGCTTTTGGAACTTAGTTGCATAAAAAAGATCTACACAATGTCGATTTAAAAAAGGCAAAAAGACGCTGTGAAAACACCGTCCTTGTTTCTGTTTTCTCCTTTCGTTATTATTTCAGTTTATATTCACTCTTTTACTAACTGTAGGGTGACCAGACGTCCCGTTTTGAGCGGGACAGTCTCGTTTTAGAGGTTCATTTACATCGTTCCGTCATTTTGCCTCGAAAAAACCGAATGTCGCGTTTTTGTGGGAGCATGTAGTTGGAAAATAGGCACTAAGCGAATGAAAGAAAAGCGAAAGAATGCTTATTCTCCAGAGACGTAATTTTATCAAAATAAACGTACTATGAAAACGTTACCTCCCACACAGCGCAATTTTGAGTTCTTTCTCTCGTTACATCGGCCAATAAATCTGCCAGAAAATCTGCCAGACTCTTCTTGTCGTGGTACTGAATTTGACATGCTAGTTTCGCAACAGTGAAATAGTGACGAAAGTCACTTGTCCGACTGCGGAACAATATGCGTTTCTACGCTCAAATGACTAGTTGGTTTAATACTTTGGTTTGTACTAATTGGTTTGTACTAATTAAAAGGATTAAAAAGCGCCAGCAGAACGAGGACACCGAAGAAACGAAGAGAAAAGGACAGTAGCGCCTGTCCTGTTGTCTTCGTTTCTTCTGTGTCTTTGTTTTGTTCGAGCTTTTTAGACATTTTGACTATAGTCGGTGACAGCTGACTGGTTACGAGTTCAGGGGGAGGGAAAGAAAGGCTGAGGAGGATGAAGCAGGCGGAATGGTGGAAAGAGGGGGATGTTTCCTCCTCTCCAGCAATCCATCTGCATCCTCGTCCCAAGCCTTTCTTTCCCTCGCCCTGAACTCGCAACCGGCCACCGACTATAATAGTTTTCTTTTTAGCCCCCCCCCCCCTCCTTCTTCCCTCCCTTACTCCCCCTCCCCCCCCCCCCCAAAAAAAAAACAAAAACGAGTGTCTTTTTCGTATTCTTCTTCAAGGATTATGGTCAGCCTAATTAACAGGTTTGTTACGAATATAAGAACTGACATAGCCAGTTATATGACAAAAACAATGAGGAAGAACCAGAAGCAACGCAATCAACATAGGTATATATTCGTTCTACTACGCTAACACTTTAATGATCACCGTAAGAAAGCGGTCAAAAACTAAAGATTTTCAGTTGTTTTTTCTTCCGAGGGTTAACGAGATCTCAATTGATCGTCCTAGTATAACAAAATTGTGTGTCGCATCTAATTTATTTATAACTAAGCCTCGTGAAACAACCGGCGTAAAATTTGCCAAGTTTCGTTAAACAGTGGTCAATTGTATGATAGAGATTGGTAGAAACAAACTGTGAGATGGCGTATACCATCAACCATTGAGAGGCCCGGGTCTGACCCCAACACCACCCATAATAATCAAATCCTCTGCACTAGCTAATTTCGACGTCATCACAGTGAGATGGAGCGAAGACGCAGATTGGATCCGAGTGCAGCGTCGGCGCTCGGCCGGGCCTCGTGTCCAATCAACGCGTCGAAGGGTGTGCGCTATCCGACTGTGTTGACGTTCCACGGAGGAAGAGAAGGTCGTTCGCAGGGGGTGTTGGCCCGGCACCTATATTAACTTGCACTGAGAGTAAAAATTACAGTTACCTAATGCTTAAAAAGTATAACTGGTGTAAAAAAGAAAAAAAGAAATTCAGAAAGACGTTGTTTAAAAAGTATTCGACTTCGGTAAAACAGCCACCTAATGGAGTTGGCACGTTATGCCATACCTACATCCCCCAAATCGTCAGAAAGAAGAGGTACCCACACATTTCTGCAGTCCGCGCTTTTCAGACAAATTGTACAGAGGGTCCTGATTTGTTCAACAGTATAATGTGTTGACATTTGTTCAACACATTAATAGATACACCTGAACTAGTAACCCAAAATACGAGTTACTGTAAGCTTTTTCTTTTTTAGTTTTCGCTAAGTTATTTAATTTTTAAATGTGGCCTGAGAGTCTGAAAGGCTCTATTGGCAACACTGAAAACGTGACGTCAAATGTTGTAAAAAGGGGGGCGGGGGGGGGGGGGTTCAGTACAGCTTGTTCCCGACGGATTACAAGAAGTTTGATGGTGTGAAAGGAATAATGGAAAGCTCAGAGCAGCAAAACAAACAAAACAAAAATAACCCGCTATAGACCTCTTTCAAAAAGTCTGACAACAGTGAAAAAGAAAGCTAGATCTGACTGGGTACACTAGACAGTGGTCGTCATCTTGAAGGATGCTCCCGGTTTGTTTACGTCACCCCAGTACGAGCTCCATGGCGTAGTGAGAAGGCCGTGGGTGAAATACAACTGCGGTTTCTTCATCACAAGCTAAGTTTTTTTTTTTTTTTTTCGTTTCTCTGCCCGGAATAAAAACCAGAGACTGAGTGGTACCATTCATTTATCAAAAGTGAGAGTGCATTAGTTCCTTGGACGTTATGATATGCGTTTAGGTGATGCGCTCTCAGTCACCTTGTCGTGAGAGATAAGTGAGTGATCGTGGCTACACGACTTGAAAGCCTTGCGGTTCTATCACCCTGCTATTCTAGAGTTTATCCCGATCAGTCGCTCGCGAGCTTATGTAACACCCAGTGCAGAGTTGACGGCAGTACGGTGACTACGGGTCCACCGATTGCTGCGCTCGGAAGTTCTCTGAGTGCCGAACTCACTAGCCGGTTGCAGACGGCACACGAAGCAGGGAGGTTTCATGTCTAGAAGCAATTTTGCAAAAGCACTGTCCCCTTCTGTTTGATTGGGTGACCCTAGCACATCATCTGTGCAGACTGGTTACGTAGAAGCCAAATTTGATTATGTCACAGTTCTCACTGGGCTGATTTTAAGTTCTACCACAGATTCTAACATTTCCACACACACAATATGCCGTATTCACGACCTAAAAAGTTACTAAAACGATCGATCCTTGGAAAACAATTCTTACACTTCTTAACTACAAAGAAAATTGTGATAACGTCTCTTCGCATTACGCTGCAATTAATCAGCTGTTTAAATCTGCCAGACAGGCAAGCGAGACCGTAGTTTTACCTATCTTCCGCGTCTGTAAGTAAAGCCTCCACAGGAATAAAGCCGTTTTCAAAACCAATAGGCGCACACTTTTAATGCACCATAGTAACTCTATATGTAGTGTATCAGGCTAACTTGTAAATTTCCGCGTCAAACGGGCCTCGCCATGTCAAACGGGCAGTTGCCACTCAGGTATCGTGGCTGACGTTTAGTCTGGACATGACGGCAGAACAAGACAAATACGATTTATTTAAACCCCTCTCCATCTCACTTTAAACAACAAAACGCGAACGCATTGTGATTAGCGTTGCAACATTGAAACGTGAGCGGACTGGCATGAACGGCACGGTATTTTTCAAGGTGTCGGCGGGGGCTAGTTGCCCTTCCGAGCGACAAATCGTTCTTTTGTCTAAATGGTATATATATATACTGTCTTACGCTGCCTGCTCGACTTGCAAGTAATACAACACGTGACGTCACCCTACTGGAGAGCGCGGGAAAATTTGAATGTTGGTTTTGGTGTAATCATCATTTGCCGTTTTCTCAATAGCTATTTTGAATTTAGAGCTAATAAATAGCACGCCAGGGAGAGTGAAGCATCGGTATTGTGAAAATGTGTTTACCGTAACGAAATGCACTTTGTGGACCGTCTCGCCGTCAGCACACCCTCGGAGAGAACGGACACAACTGTGGCCCTTAGTGCACATGCCTACAGGCTGTTTCTAAGTGTTTTCCTTATCTAAAAAAAAAAAAAGAGATCGTGTACACATAAACCAATGAACCGAGTGCATTTAAACTTTTCACAAAAGTGTTTTTCGAAGGTGCATTTATCATACTCAAATTTCAAAAGTGTAGGTTTTTGAAAAGCCTAAAAAGCCTAAAAAATAGCAAAGCCAGCCAGAAGGTTTTTGCCGTTTTCATCCGAGTGCAAGAAGAGAAAAATGATTTTTTTTGCCTTAATTTTTTTTCTTAAAACCTACACTCATGAAATTTGAGTATATTAAATGCACCATCTAAAGACACTTTTGTGGAAAGTTCCATAGCCCTCGGTTAAATAGCTTTTTACACCAGAATATCTTACATCCGATATCTTTTTACACCAGAATAACGCGCGGAAACACTCTGTGTTGAACAGGGGTCTCAAACTCACTTAAGTGTATGGATAGATAGCCCACCCCCGAAAGGTCGAGGGTCAACGGGGGGGATGGGGGATATTTCAGTGTTCTGGGACACAAAACAAAGGGGCAATAGTGTTTCATGTTGTAGAGCAGCCGACTCTCCCAGGGACCCCCCAGAAATTTTATAGGGAAGAGATTCCGTGCTCCCTATTTTTTGCAAGCTCGCCGTTTTTAAGGGGATATCGATAGCTTTTTTTTTTTTTTTTTTGCATCGACTGTTTATGAACCCACGCCTGATAAGCATTATAAGAAAATACTTATATTTAAAAGGTGTTTTTTGACGGCTGGAAGCACCAGTTCATATCTTAATATTTGGTCGCTGCTTCTGCTGAGCGAATTGCTCGTGCAGCAGAGGCGCCTCCTTGAGTAAAGAGCTCGAGTTCATACCCTAGTAATGCGCGGTACTCGTTACGGTCGATTTCCATCAGAAAGGGCTGAGAAACATATATTTAAACGAAGCAATACTCGGTCCTAATGAATACAAAATAATGCAAAATGTGTTAACATTTATTTTTAGTGGAGTTTGTTTTTGGGCTGAAATGAATCGACGCTATTAAACTATTACTTATGTCCATGTGCTCTAGAGGCATGGGAAACAAGGCTCGCAGCCGCGGGATGCTTGCGGGCCGCGTGTTCCGGACCCCTGCTGTATAATGTGCAGTAACAATAATAATATTATTATAATAATCATAATAATTTTATTTGCACATTTTCTAGTATCCACTCGGCAATGTGCAAGGCTAGGCAGAAAGGTTGGGACCCTTACGCAGGTACGCCTGCTAGCCCGCCGCCGAGTGGATTAAAATATGTAGTAACCACAATATATACACGCATCAAAGAATATACAGCCCCTCACACACACATATATACACACGCACGCACATACAGACAGCCACATGCATACACAAACACATTTGTACACGCACACAGACACACAAACATATAAATGTACGCACGCACGCGCACACAAGCAAACTTGCTGTACATTGTGTCATCTCCTCGAGCATTATGGTCCTCCCCTAGCATACAAGAGGTGGCCATACTTCTTACATAACCCTAGGCACTCCACTCTGTCCTGTGAAGGGGCTGGCGTTCCCTCAGCCAACAGAGAGGAACTCCCCGATGGTTACGGGGATTAGCGTCATTCCGTGTCTTTTGTGTTATTTGCAAAGAAAGAAACACTAGGCTGGTCACTTGTTCGCATTTGGGGTGCACCACCGACGTACACATCGCATCCTGCCGTGAACTCACCCGTTTCGTGGCTTTTGTCGCTCGTGCCGTCAGAGTGGCTGGACATCTAGTCCCGACCCCAGCGATGAAGGGGGCCGACAACACGGCCCACCCGAGACCTCGTCTTCTTCCCTTTCTACAGTTCACATCGAGCAACTGGAGAGCCTAGATTTAAGAGAGAGGGCAACTCAAACCATGGATAGCGTTTGCAACTTTATGGCGGACACCTCCTGCCCTGACTGGTTGCTCGTGCGTGGCTGGAGGAGAGTCTGAGGCAAGATTGGAGACGCTTGGAGACAATCGAAGCTTTCCCACGAAGCTTGCGTTGCAAGCGCGGCCCACAAACCACGTGACTTCGATCGAGCAGTTGGAAATAGAGGGACCTTAGTTGGAGGACACTCTCAACTCTAGGCACTCTTCGCACACCTTTCTGTGATGGTAACATGGTTACTAAATATACTTTACTTTACCCCTATGTGGTTACTCAATGGCTATATCCCATGATCTAATCCTTGAGATCCTTGGCAAAAAAAAAAAAAAAGTTCGTAAACACCAAAAACAACAACTCGCTGTAGACCACTTTATTTTTGCGAGCTCGCGGTATTGCGCCTGAAGTTCGGGTTCCAAGTTTCGTTCGTGGGCACAATATTTTGCAGTTGAGAGTGATATGTCGTGTATCTGTTATCACTGGGTGATGCATTCGCATGATACATTTTTCGTATTATATTTTTCAACTCGTTGAACTTAAAAATTTTGCGAAAATTTGGAAATAATTTAAAAATTTAGAGTACCATTGACAAAGATGGCGACTATTCTAAGACTTAAGGGTACTTCGTGTATATATGTACACGCGCTACAAAGCATAAGCTCAAATCAGCCTCAAATCTAATTCCTTCTTTCAGTCCCAAAACCCTGTTTCAGTCTCAAAGGCCAATCCCCTTTTTCTGTCTCAAAACACAATGTATCAGACACAAAATCTAGCACATAAATGTTTCTCGTTCTTGTTCCTTGGCCAAGTCTTCAACCAGTCCTACCTCTGCATCTCAATTTCAGTCGTCTCTCTACTGACGAAAAAAAAAAAAAAAAAAAAAAACTCACGCGTGGTTTACATTAAAAAAATGGCATTAAACAACCTTCTTAAGTTTCGATTTTCATAAGGCCTTTGATACGTTTATTGCAAACGTATTCCAGCTTTTGCGTGCAGTAAGTACCATCGAATTTTCTCTTTACATATATTGTTTTTGAAAATAGCTGTGTAAGCTTGGTTCATTTTTTCACGTTCCCATCTGGTCTGCATATCGGAACATGAAGTAAATTATTGACTCTAAAGCATGCAGTAGCTTCAAAGGGTACAAAATAAATATGCCAAACTATTTGTTGTCATCAATCACGCGCTCGACAGCAACGCACACATCTATGGCGGCTAGCGAGTACTCCCTACATAGCACATGGACAGGCAGCTCGCGCTGTACAACCCATGGATCTTAGGTTTGACCTCTAACCTTGCCCGCTTCAGTTTGCGTGCAGTGCACGTTGATTACCCTAGGTTAGCACTACCGCCCTGGCTAAAGTGGTCGAAGAGACAAGTAGCCACATTTTGATGGCTGTCTGATTCCTCGCAGTCGTAACAACCACTCACCTATTTGTGTTTTCTTTTGATTAATATAGCAGATAAGAAACGTCAAAAGAGCCCGCTTTCTTCTTTGGGCCTCCCGTAATTTCGTTTCTAATGAACTGACCATGCGCGCACTTTGTGTTAAAAACAAGAAGCATAAAAAACCCAAAAGGCTTGGGTGCTCGCCGCATCCATGGTTCATTTCGTTGGTTACGCAATCATTTCACACATTAATCTGCTATTGCATTCATTGCAACCGAGACAGGGTGGCAGAATCACCGGGATGACCATGCGCCATATACCATGTGGCACGCAATGGAAAGAATAGCTGCGGGAGGCAATCGTGCACTGCTCGTAAAGACGCCCGCCCGCATTGTTCTCCGTGTGTGATCGGTTAGCAGAGAGCCACAAGCTCGAATTGTTTTCTGCTCCTTGAGTTCTTCGCCAAACGGTGGCCCTGTGGTCGCTATCGCTTCAACTGCTGCGAATGACGTCTGAAATACCGGCGTGCCGTCCCGTGGTGTATGTATGTCATGAGTAAATGTACAAAGCGGAAACTGTCAGCGCGAACACGACTTCGGCATTTTTCGCATTTTACTTCAAAAGGGTATACTGGTAATCATTAAAATTGACCACATAGGTTAGCACCTCAACTGAGCACTAGTTTTGATGATAGTCCTTCAATCCTGAGAGGAACGCAGACAAAACAAGCGTTGACTTGTTCCCGCTAACAGTGCCGTGGTGTGCATACACCTCGTTTCGGTTCCGGGTCTCGGCAGAGAATAATAAGACAAAAATGATAAAAAAAAAAAAGCTACTAAGACATTTAAGCACCTTTTATGAGTAGTTAATGCGAAAGCATGAATGTCGTTCTTCCGCTCCTTTAGTTCGTCTGCGGCGTTCTGGCGTGGGCGGCCACCTTTCGGCACTGCCGAGGTTGCGGCCGACGGCCGAGCGCTCTCGTGAAGTGGCCGCGTCGCGCTGAGCGCGGCCGTGCACCCTCTCCGGAGTTTGCCCGGGCGGGCTCTTCTGGCTCTCCGCTCTGCGGCCAACTGCTCCCTCTCACCGGCGGCCGCGCCGCTGCGCCTCCATGGTAAGGCTGCTCTGGTGGCGGTCCTTGGAACTACGCTGCACAGCAGCCAATGGAAGCCTCGTTCCTTGAAACTATGATGCGCGCCAGCCAATGGGAGCCTATCTATCGAGCGCTGCTACAGACGACAGGCTTGGCTCCATTGGGCGCGTTCAGTAGCGGCACCGGAGTCAAGGAGTCACTGACTCCTTCCACTGGACGGCCAAAAGTCACTTCCGCTTCACGTAACTCCGGGGCTTCGGAGTCAAGCTCCGAAGCACCGAGTCCGGAGACGGTGCACGTAGAGTCAAAGGAGCTAAAGATGACGTCATCTCCTGACTGGTGACGATTTCCGGCGAGAAAATCCAAAGAGCTCTGACTCGAGTCACTCCGTTCGGAGGCAAGGGAGGCGCTGCTGAACGCGCCCATTGGGACAGGGGAGTTTGGAGTTTATGTGCCGTTTGACGCGGCTACAAGAGCTGATAACGCCGGTTCGCTCCATGGGACAGTTAATGTTTTCGCATTAAAAAGTAAAAACTAGAGAGGACTTATTTAAGTTTAAACATACTCCCTCCCTCAGCCCAAGTTCCGACGTGAGGTCAAAACCTCAGCACTTGCACTACCAGCTCCGTGCCAGGCTCGGCACGCAGTTGTCCAGCACAGCGGTCGCCTCCGTCAGCACACGGCGGCGACTCGTCGGCCAGCGACCTCCCGAGCGTCTCCCGCACGAGGCACAACACGACCGGACAGCAGACGAGGAGCGCCGCGACGTAAACGGCGGGCAGGAGGGTCCCCAGGGCGTTCCTCGCAAACGGGTCGAGCGCCGCCGATCCCCAGAAGACGCACTGGAAAACGCTGACGCCGAGGCCCCGGATCCCCGTCGGGTACGACTCCTGCAGGTGCAGGAAGCACACGAGGAAGTAAGAGCTCACGGCACCCCGTACGACCAGTCCGACGCCCAGCCGCGCCGCGTAGCCGCTGCACGCCAACAGCAACGCCTGGGCGCAGGCCAAGGTCGCGGCCAGGGAGGCCATGGTGGTCCGTCGCGGCAGGTACCGGGAGGCCGCACAGCCGGCCAGGTTGCAGGCCAGCTCGGTGGCGGACAAGCAGGCAAAGTCCAGTTGAGGGCGGCCGCCCAGAGAGGTGCCCGTTAGCGACGACGTATAGTACACCAAGCCCAGGACGACCGCCTGCGAGGAGAAGCGGCGGGCGTGTGGCGACATCCGTGAACGTCGAATACAGCTCTAGTTGAGTTTTCTAGGTCTTGAGCGCCACTGTACAAAACAGGCATTAGACTCTTTTAAGAGTGTAAAAACTCTGTTTCAGATACTTACATGCATCCCTCGATCTAAGACACCCTCTTCAATCGTAAGATATGGTGCCATTTCGTTAAAAAAACTTACTTTTTAAAAAGTGTAAAAACGGTGTGTAAACAGTTGAGAGCTTGTTTAGGTGACTATCTCGAATAATGCTTGCCTCTATCAATAATATTTACTTAGAGATACATTTCTTGAACTTAAATGTATCGTGTATTACTGGACATATTGACGAGAAGAAAGCAGCATACATGTACTTTTCATAATAGCGGAGAGGGTGCGGTGCACCTGTGAAGTTTCTGAATTGTCGCGTAAATGAGGTGGCGGTGCAGTTACAGGGTCATGATTGCTCTCCCGTCTGTGATATCATCCGTATTTGCTGTTTCTGTATTAAACATTTCACTCATGAAAAAACAAAAAATAAAACATAGCTAGAATGCTGTCAAGATTGCCAGCATCCAAGTTTTTGGCGTTCACTAGCAACCTAAGGGTGTTGTTGTAACACCCATAGGGTGTTAGCCTTGGAAAAAGCTGATTTACTTTCTTAAGGGTGTAAAATGTTTTAGTGTGTAAAATAGACCAAATTTATGGTTTGTGTGAATGTTTATACAGAGGGAAGTTACGGCCCCAATGGGTGCCTGGTGTCTCCTCTGCATATGAGAAATTTGGCCAGTGCAGTATCACTGATAGCCTGCAGGGTATATCTCATTCGTTCGCACTTGTGGGGCACCGGCACGGACGCCTTGCTTACAATGTCGTTTAGATACTAAAGTTGGTGACAAGCTAAGAATCCAAGGAAAGCTCCTCCCACCACTTTCTAGTTTAGAAGAGCGAAAGCGCCGGAGAGAAGCGGTCTCCCCTCCAGTGTTTGCTCGGCTAAAGTGGAAAGGGGTGGGAGGACTTTGCCCTGACCTCTAAACCTGACACTGACCTATATATATACAATTGAGTTGAGTCTTTTCTCCTTCTGAATGAATAGGCTGATCCCGGCCTTACACTTTTTGAGACCCTTTCTTCGTCACTTCTGGGAAGCAAGCGAAGGGTTTGTTGGTCTACTTGTGAGCGCCAGTCGTCCCGCACTCTCTCACCTGAAACCACATGAAGAGCGTGTATAGCCCAAGTGACCTGGAAGTGCACAAGAGGTCCCGTAGGCTCGGAAGGCACGCCGGCGCTTCCGCCGCCGCGGAAGCTTCGTACTGCTGCAGCAACTTAGGGATGTGCGCGGCGATCTTCCCTCGGTGCACTCCGTTGAAGGTGGCAATGCCGCGCAACGCCTCCTGGGCGTCCTCGACGCGTCCCCTGCTGAGAAGCCATCGGGGCGACTCGTGCACGAGCAGGCTACACGAGAACACCAGAGCGCCGTGAATCAGCATGACTCCGTGGAGCGCCCTCCAAGAAGGCAGCGCGATGCTCAGCCCGGCTGCCGCCAGGGCACCCAAGCAGAAGCCGACGGCAATGGCCAGCGAGTCCAGGTAGCGGTGCCGAGGTGCCACGCACTCGACAAGCAGCACGTCGCGGAGGCAGCGCCGAGAGACGTCACCAGGCGGGACAGCGCGTAGATGCCCACTCCGGAAGCCGCGAGGGACAAAAGGCAACCCAGGACGTGGACCGTGGCCCCCAGAAGCAGTGACGCCCTGCGGCCTCCGCGGTCTGCGAATCTGCCGAAAGCCAGCGCTCCCACGGCCAGACCTGCCATGGCCAGCGACTGAGACAACGAAGAAAGCCAGCGCCGTTTGCATACGAGCTCGAAGTCCTCGACGGCGGTGCTGCGGTACTCAGTCTGGTCGAAGACAACGGTTCCGCAACGTCCTCGTCGTCGCAGTTCGCAGGCGTCGACGTCTTCGGTGGCGTTGTGTTCCGAGCAGTGAAAGGGAAGCTCGCTCGGAAGCAGAAAAGCGGAACCGATCGTGTTTAGGGCCAAGAAGAAATTGCTGCTGGCCACGAGGAAGACGAGAAGCACATGCCATGGTCCGAAGTTACCGAGCAACAGCGAGATGCAGTCGTCGGCCATCAAGCCCGCGCTACAGGTGTCTTCAGTGAGTCCACCAACGATCGCGGGAAATCAGAAGCGCGAAAGAGAAGTGCAGACTCCGTCAGCGTGCAGACCTTGGACTTGTAAGTGAGCGCTTCTTGAGTTTCGCGGTTTTTGCGTCAAACGCGCACAGCAATCCGTTTCTGAGAAACTGTTTCTTCGAGCCGAGCGATTTGGAATGCGTCTCCAGTGCCGCCTCAACGTGACACAGGCCGTCGGTTGAGCTGATTTCCAACGATTTGGAATAATTTTAACGCTCCGTAACTATGGCGCCATACTGATGTAAAAAAAGAAGAAAAAAAATGTGATGTGATATACTAGGTGTTGTTTCCTCATTTATATGATATTTAATTCTGGCATAAGAAGATAAAATACAATACAAATTTGTTGTTTTATCACCACAAGGTGGAAAAATAAACTTTATATTATATTGTATTACTTTGTATTATATTTACCAATAAAATGGTGGTAAAGGTTAGAAAAAAACAAAGCGGTAGAGTTACAGCTTTACGAAGCTCCGTGCCTACACTTCTTAAATGCAACAAGGACACAGCATAAAATCAAGCTGTTACAGACAACAAACGAAAACGAAGTCGAACAAAATGTGACACGCGCAGGATAAAATCAAATAAACTGGTAAAGTATTTACGTATTTGTCATATATGCAGCGCCGCAGATGTATAAATGCTTGAAAGGGTCATAGCATTCCTTGGTCTTTGCTTTCCATAGCAAAACATTGCTGCTCTGCCAAATTTTTTGACAGACAACAATTTTTGCACTGTGCATCATGTTCTCGTCGGTTCCACTGCAAGTGCCTAGATATTCAGGCAGCACAATACGACATCTTTATGCAGTCTCGAAAAAGTAGTTACAAATGCAGGGATTGTTCAAGGAGCACAAATCCTTCTGCGACGAGGCTTATCGGCGCTGAGACTGATGGCGGGGCTACGCCCACAACAAGGAACGCGGAATTCAAAAACGGCGGAAGCGACAACGGTGAGTCGACACATGCAGGGATTTCTTCGGAAATCCTTCGTCTGCTCATGAAGCTTTCATCTTGGCTTGAAGTTTTGACGGCTGAGGTTGAGCTGCTTCGCGCAGACAACAGTGCACTACGAGTGGAAGTCTCCCAACTTCGCCAAGCAGTTGTGAACGAGACCATGCGGGGGCTCCCAAAAGCTCGTCATCCGACGCTCTGGAGTCAACGACGCAGTCCTATGTTTCTGTTGCTCTGGTTGCCCGACCAAAGCCTCCGTCTCAGCGACAACGTCGTGATGTTCCCGTAAATACCACGGCTCATGGAATATAGTCATAATCTGCACATCCAGGCAACGGGGAGGCCGTGGACGCTGATGGATTCAAGACTGTCACAAGGGAAAAAAGACCCAGGCCTGCCGAGGGAAAGAACGCCGGCAGCAAGCTGAGCTCTGTGCCACGGCAACCCAGACGCCGAAAGCTCTTCGTCTCCCGGCTGGATCCTCAAACAACGGAAGCTGAAGTTACGGAATCCCTGGCAAGTATTCTGAGAGGCAAGTCAGTGTTGCGCACCAAGCTCGTAACAAAACACGATAGCTATGCCTCCTTTCACGTGGCCGACGAGAACGATGACTTTGACGACATCAATGTACCGGACATTTGGCCAACCGGATGTCTTTTTCGACCTTTTTTGGCATTCTTAGAGTCACGTCGGTGACAGTGGTTAATGTAAATGCTTAACCTTTTAACCTTCTAATATGGAATGCACGCTCTACTACCAGAACGTTCGCGGCCTTAGAATGAAGTCCTCCGAGTTTATGTCGGAAATTGTGGGCAATCCATACACCATTGTTTGCCTTACTGAAACTTGGCTAGAGGATAGTATCACTAGCTCTCAATATTTTCCTCCGTCCTATACAGTATTTCGGAAAGACCGTGATTATGCCATTATGGGACAGAGATATGGAGGAGGTGCTTTAACCGCCGTGGACGCGTCACTGTGTGCATGTAGAAGATATGACCTGGAGACTTACCCAGAATGTGTATGGGTTGAGGTTACGTCCTGTGACGGGCTTAATTATCTAGTAGGGAGCTACTATTACTTTCCACCACACTCTGACTCAGAGGTTTTTGCACGTCATTTTCAAAATCTAGAACAGCTTGATATGACGAAGTTCCGTGTTCAGATATATGGGGATTTTAATTTACCAGAAATTGACTGGCTGGCAGGTTATGACTAGGGCTCCGTGTTTTCGGATAAATCCGAAAAACTCCGAAAAACACCCACCGGTAAAATTTTTGTCAATTCGGATTTATCCGATAAACTCCGAATTGTTATAAGCCCATGCCAGCTCCCCCCCCCCCCAACCCACACACACACACATACACACAAAAAGTATTTTGTTTTACAATTTGAGCAGCGCAGGATCAATTGTCCTTCGAAAATGACACCATAATTATCTTTCAAGCCCCGGACCGTCTCGTCAAGGTTGGTTCAGGGAAACAGGTCATCGTACTATTCGTGTCACGACAGAAGCTACTCTTTTGGTTTCCAGTTTGGGCCATGGGATTTGGGATTTAGAGAAAGGAGAGGGTATGTTTCTGGGGGTAATAGTGAAGGCTGCGGACCATAGAGATTGTATAAAATAGCGAAGAGGGGCAATTGAAACTTCTCTATTACATCCTGAACCACTCCACCTCGCGCGGCCGCGGGATAGATTGATGGGATGACTACGAGCTTCCTTGCGGCTACCTCCGGCAGTTTATTGATTTTAAGGTATCGACGTTTACGAAGCCACACTTGTGTGCTTGCCGTGGGACAAACTAGTATTGCCAATGACACCAACGCCAAATTAAACTGAAGAAATCTTAATTGATTAAGCGCGTTTTATTTTTATCTGGCATACGTTTGCATCCAGTTATTATTTATTATTTTTTAATACGAAACACTGCGAAATTAATCTCCGAATTTCAGAAAATTGGGGATTAAAAAAAAAATAAACTTCGATAAACACCGAATTTTTTCTAAAAAATAAACTCCGAAAAACACCCTCCGAATTTCACGAAAAATAAACTCCGAAAACACGGAGCCCTAGTTATGACTCGTTGGCGAGCAAGGTCACCAGCCTGAAAGTATCGAGCCTGTTAGATTTTATTTATTTTAATGGATTTGTACAAAGCAATATTATCCAGAATTCAGCGGGAAATATACTTGACCTTGTTTTAGTTTCCTCGCCAATTGTTTGTATTGATCATTTCCATCCACTTTTTGTTGTGTCCTCTCTCTTTCCGCTGCGTCAACGAAGCTCTTGCAGCCAGGAATACTTTCTGTACAGTAAGGAGATTGCCTTAATATGAACAAGCATTTGCATAGCTATGACTGGCAACCGATCTTGAATGATAATTGCGCGGATTTGGCTGCTGAGGCTCTTACAAGAGTAGTTTCAAGCGCCATAGGTAAATACGTGCCTAAGCGTTTTTCTCGGGCAAACAAGTACACGTCATGGTTTTCAAGGGAGCTCAGGCGTTGCTTACGACGTAAGTTTCATTCATCATCATCTTTTTTTAAAAAATCTGGACTGCATAAGTGCTACGCCAAATTTACTGAGTGTCGTGCTTTGGCGAAAGGGTTTTTTAAACAAGACGAAAGTATGCATATGGCTGTACTTGAGACCGATATGCACACGAAACCAAAAAACTTTTGGAAGTATGTATCATCAAAAAAGAAGCGAAATCATAATGTGGTCCTTATTATTATTATTATTTATTAATAATAATAATAATTTATTATTATTATTTTATTATTATTTATTATAAGAGATGATTCTAGTTACACATGTGATCCAAGTAAAATTGCCAACAAGTTTGCCGTGCATTTTAAATCCTGTTTTTCGTCCGCGGCAGTCACTGACGGCAGCACGACGTGCCAAGGCACATTAGATTTTCTTTCTTTTACCCCATTTGACGAACTTGAAATTAAGGAAAGCATTTTTAAAATGAAACCTAAGCTGTCTTGTGGTACAGATGGCATTCCCAGTTTTATTGTGAAAGGTGTGCGGAGCTTCTGTCTCCTGTCTTACTACACATATTTAATTTATCACCTCGTTCAAGGATATTTCCGTCTATCTGGAAAACCGCCGTAGTTGTTCCGATTCATAAATCAGGCGATCCTAGTATTGTAAAAAACTACCGTCCCGTTTCATTATTGTGTAGTTTTTCCAAGGTTTTTGAGACAGTAAAGTTCTTGTTGTGGTGGGGAGAGGCGTCAGCTGTAGAAGATCCTCTCCCCGATCGCGGCTGGTGACTTCGATGGCGAGGCAGTGGCAGCGACGACGATTTGATGCTTTTTAACTATACATTTATTAACAAAGAACAAAGGGCCGGCGGACCACACACGTCCGCGACCGACCTCGGGACCTCTCCCGCTCAAAAACTCCCGACCCCGCTCCTTGGGGGGGCCGCCTCCGTCCCCCAAGGGGACACATTCCTCCCGCGCGGCGGCGCCGCGCGCGCTCGCGGAGGGGCCATGTGTTCCCTCCCGCGCACCGCCAGCCCCCCCTCCTCTCGAAGAGGGGGCCCTCTCGGCAATGCCGGCGAGCGGCCAAAAATAAACAACTATTCGAGGAAAACACACTTTCTGATCCTTACAGAGACGGTAATACACAAACGTCTGTACAGTTACTTCAGCCTAAAAATAAACCCCGAGCAACACGGATTTTTGAAGGGCAAGTCGCTTCAATCTAATCTGTGCTCTTTTTTAGATTATACTGTTACATTTGTTCGTGACGATGCACAAGTCGATGCAATATATTTTGATTTGACGAAGGCCTTCGATAAGGTTGATCACAATATTCTTCTTACCAAACTTGATAGTTATGGTTTGTGTCCAACGTACTGCCATTGGTTTAAAAGTTATCTCTCATGTCGTGAAAATTATGTTCGTGTGTCAGGGCTCATGTCTGATAAATTTTTGCCGCCTTCCGGAGTGCCCCAAGGAAGCAACCTTGGTCCACTTTTATTCCTGATTTTTGTGAACGACATCTCTCATAGCGTGAAAAACTCTGAAGTAATACTATTTGCCGACGACATCAAACTGTTTCGATGTGTTTGTTTTTACTCAGAGTGCAAACTTCTTCAGGATGACGCGTTGGCAATTTCAAGGTGGTGTTCTATGAACCATCTTTTGCTTAATGAGCAAAAGACAAACATAATGTCCCTGTCTAGAAAGCGAGATTCACTTGTCTTCCCTTACACAATCGACATCAGTGTCATCTCTCGACAGTCTGTCATCCCTGATCTGGGAATTTTTGCTGATTCCTCTTTAAATTTTAATAATCATGTTTCAGCAACATGTAATGCCTCTCTTAGGAATCTTGGGGTGATATCTCGTTTTAGAGGCAATTTTCTTCTCCTGATTGTCTCGTGCGTTTGTTTTGCTGCTTAGTGCGTACAAAGCTGCAGTTTGCTTCAATTGTTTGGAATTGTATCAACCACACTGCGTCATGCTCTCTTGAGCGTGTTCAAAGACGCTTTATAGGCATAATCTACGACAGGCATTTCGAGCGTAAGACTTAAGAAACTAGGGTTGCGCACCTTGCTTGATAGAAGGCGTTTACATGATTTTATGTTTTTCCATAAGGTTGTGAACGGAAGTGTTGATTCATCGCTTTTGTTAAGTACTGTTTGTTTCCATGTTCCCTTGCGGTCTCGTCGGTTTCAGAGCCCGTTCTACCCCGGACTTTATATGATTTAACAAGAATGCAGCTGGAATTTTACAGGCTTGACCAATCTGCTATAGACATTTTTAGTGACGTGAAAACTTTTCGACGTACACAGGAGTCAATCATTTGTGTATAACGTTGAATCTATGTGACTGTCTGCATTTCATTTCCAATGACGAACTGTGTACCACTATTTAGGCTATGTGTTGTTTGTGGACACAACAAAATAAAGATTATTATTATTATTATTATAGCTCGTTCTGATTTTGGAAGTGAACCATTTCTGATTATTTGCCGCGGATGTTTCCAATGCGACACATCGCGGCACCCCCCCCCCCCCCCCTTTCTTTTTCTAATATATATTTCTAAAAAAGGGCTTGTCGCGTGGTTTGATAGCATTTTTAATTGGGAAAAAGCCCACACATATTGTAATATTAGATTTTCTATAATACTTAGGTTGTGCGACACGTAGGGCTCAGTGTGCGTTTGAAAAAGACGATCTCAAAAAACCGTGTCAGTGCCTTTTATTTTATAACCGTTATCGATGCTCGTTTCTTCCAAATATACACAGAATCTCGAAGAAAGTGGACATTCATTGAATATGGTGAATGTAAGAAACGTCTGCTATTATCCTTATCTTCTTTGCATGTACCATAATTAAGTGCTTTCTCATACAAGTTAGGTTACAGTAACATAACTGTGAAGAAAAAAAAAAACTACTAGGAGACATATTATGCTTGTTGGAAGCATATACTTAATAGTGTTCATTTGTAATTCCTAGGAAATTGCGCAGCATGAAACAGAGGTACTTCACTAGATTATCTCGTAACAAATCATCGGAAAAAGTAATTCCTAGCGTTTTGATATTCCCTATACAAATTCGTTACTCACGGACCCAAAAGTTTGGCGGATATTAAGGTTGGTCACTCGAAACCCGTGGACAGAAAACTGCCGCTTTTTTTTTTTTTTTTTGACAACATTCATATTAAAACAGTTTCACTTAGCTCAACTTTTTCATGTAAGAATCAGGTAATTAGATTTATTAATGAGGTTTTTTAATTCTGCGTTGGACCTTTTGCAAAGCGTGTATACCGTGTGCGGTGCTGAAAGAAAGGCCGGGAACTGCGCGTAGAAAATCCAACACCGCGGCTCTGTTACCCAGGTTCCGTTGGCGTATCCGAGTGCTATCTCTCTCTCTCTCTCTTTAACTCTCTCTCTCTCGCTCGCTCTTAAGTGTCACGTGGTAGAGACTGCGAAGCAATGAAGATCCTTCAAGTGGTTCCCATAATTTGTTGGGCGCTTTGCGCGCGGGCTTTTGCTAATTTTGCAAAAGGTCAATTTTATTTTATAATTGTCTTTTGAAATAACAAAAGAGATCGTATAAAATGCTGCCATGCGGTGCACCTAGATAAGTACTAATAAGCTTAAAGGGTCCCTGCAATCATATTTAAGCCTCTAACTTTTTTTGCGGTTTCCACGTCTCTTGGGGTTCGGGCAAGCTTCTGTAAGAAAGCCAATTGGAAGTTAAGGGGGATAAATGAACCCAGTAGTCTGTCGCAGCCAGTGGGACGGCCCGGAAAAACCAGCCGGTACTAAAAGTACCCAAGTGCTCGACTCACCCTCCAACTCCGCTACTAAGACACGAGCGTGCCTCACAGCGGGTCCGACGGTCACTGAGTGGCAACCATGAACCACACAGCCCCGCCGCAGTGATTCACTTCTATATCCCTTGGCTCCCTTGGAGGTCACCCCCCGTCTGGGGGGCCCACCCTAAGTGGAGAAACCAAGGGGCACCACCTTTATGATAGCCTTACCCCTTATTTGGATGCCTCGTCTCGGATCACCACGCGGCGTCACACGTCCTGCGTGTACACGGTCCCGATCTCACGTCACCCACTCCACGTCCTACTCCCCATGTCAACACGCTTCACGTCACACTTCCATCCCTTTTCAGTTCAGGTCGTCACACGTCGTGCGTCCACACATGTATATTGGGTCGTTACGGGCACGGAGAGAGTAACTAAGTATCAGTGCGTCATATTTTAACCGGACGACGCGGAAACCTCCTCCACCCACCGGGCGGCCCGCGGTGCCGAAAGCGCGCGATATGTGAGATCTCTGGTCCTCGGCTTACTGCTGGCCGCTAAAAGCTTTTTTTTAGTCGAAATACAAGATATAAGTGGCGCGAACAGTTTCAATTATTCATGAAAGTAGATTTTGTTCAGTATTTTAGATCAGAAAAGAAACAAGTGCAGTTTATAAAGTACGGACACAAGAAATGACCCGTCCACATACCCGCCACCAAGCGGTGGAAAAGGCGGCGGATACTACAAAGGGTAGTGGGATCAGGCACCAACGAGCGGCGAGCGTAGAAAGGTCCCAGATGTACGCGGCGGCGCTGCGGTCGAATACCGGCTCGAGGACCCGACCAGTTCCGAGCGTTCCGAATGCCTTCGGCGCAGGTTTGGCTTGCGATTTGGACGTTTGGCGGTGTGGCAGCGCGAAGTGGCTCCCGTTCTGAACTGATCTTTACCCCGTGTTTGCTGTCGCCTGTGGCCAAAGAAGTGTCATGCTGAATTAGTGTTTAATCGCGCAGGAAATGCAATGCGAGCCGCCCTCACCGCCCGCTTCATGCAGCCTATCCAGCACATGCTTTAGTGGCGCCCTCTTGAGCCGTCGACACGGAGTGCGGCAGCCGTGAGCGCTCGCTGAGCTCACTACCCCTCCTCTAGTTCACGGCCACTCAAGCCACGACCAACGACGTCATGAAGGAGGTTCTTTTTCAGTTGTTTGTGTAATTTTAATTTGCCTTTAACATTTAAAATAAAGCGAAATTCGTCAATAGAGAAGTTTCATTAAGTTACTACGTTCAGTGCGCTCAAGTTCGGTGCAAATTAAAAACCAGTCAAAAAGTTGTTGCAGGGCCCCTTTAAGGGACAGATCACAAATACCATAAGCAAATCATTCGTATAACCAGATTATGTTGTTAATCAAATATGAGAGTAACTGCACAAGCGAGCTCCTTGTGAGGCATGCCATGGGGTATAGGGGCACATTACCGATTGATCGGGCAAACGTGGATCAAAAGTCACAGGCGTTACCTTCGTCGGGCTTGTACTCTTATTTAAAATAATTGTGTGGAATAATCGGTGAATTCGAACTAATTCTAACTTGATGTCAATCTTTTCCGTAAAGCTAAGTTATTAGGCTTGCAATATTCAGTAAAACACCGCGCTGCTTTTTTCCATGTCCATGTCTGATACTTGAATAAACACAAATGTTATATACATATATGACACGTACCTCAGACATTTCCTGAAGGGGTAACGGATTGGGCGGGACCGCTGGGTTTTGCTAGCGAGGATGGAAGAATGGAGGAGAAAGAAGATTGGTGGAAATTATCTAGAGAACGTTTAACGAAGTAAAAATAACTAGCGCAGTTGGGGACAGCTGGGACAGAGAAATATTGGAACTCCCTCCCGCGTGGCTCCGACCCAAAGGCTGAATGCAACGTTACGCTGAAGGGAAGGAAAACTGGCTTAGAAGGGCGAGGAAAGTAATTATATTTTTGGTTCGTTTTGGTTTCTACCCTAGGTGGCACAAGCTGCCTCCCGTTATAAAGGGTATATCCGTTAGCATCCATTCATCCATCCATCTATCCCATTTACTTCAATAATACTTTTTATCGGGCTACCTGCCGTCAGTTAAAATGTGTATACAGTTCTTTCTGTCCTCTTCTCTACTTCTATCATTAACGCACAAAACGAATCCCATGAATTGTTTGGTTTTCTGATGTATAACATCTACAATTTCGCAATTTGATTATAGTATTCTCTATGTTATGCTGATTACACCCTTAATTACTCAATTAGATTTTATTAATTAAAGCGATTTGATATATTAGAGCCCTGCCCTAGTACATGCATGTATGTATATATTTTTAAATTACTAAATATGTATATTTATTTATTATTTAGTTGTCGTGTGTGCACCCCAATTTTCTCGTTTATTTGTCTATTTATTTACTGAACTAATAAATTATTATTTTGTTAAATGGCAGCTTTGCTTATTGCAGAAATTAAACAGTAACCATATATTTAAAATAAATACAGGAAGACCCCCTTCCCCCCCCCCCCTTTCCCCCACACACCCTTTTTCCCTTGTTTGGTGGAACTCAAATTAAATCGCCAAACCACCTACTTTTCTTGCATCAAACTTTGCCCTAGGCGCGCGCGCGTCAAGCTTCACTGCTTTACACCGGTGCACTAGGGGAAGCGGCTGATGCGACGCGGCATACCGGGACATTTGCTCACTATTGTAGCTCAACCTTTATTGATTATACGATTATAGGTCGACCCCTAATCTTAAAGGGCAGTACCGGAAAGATATTGTCAACTTATATTCGAATAAAGAAGTTAGTCATTGCTTTACTTGCTACATATTGCGCTAGAAGGTTTTAGTACAAGGCGTCCCCACGAAAACAAATTTAGTTTTCTTCACCGCGAAAACAAAGTACGAACCGCCGAACCTCATTCTCCACCTAAATGTAGTGCTAGCGGTCCGAACGAGATGCCAAAGTTTTAAAACTAAACTCAAATTTTTAATGAGAAAATGTCGGCCGACGGAGCTCTCGAACACATCGAGCTGAATGGCGCCAGTTGCCGAAAACAGGCGAAAGCGGACCGACTTTCTCATTGAAAATTAAAAAAAAAAAAAAAAAATCATTTCATACTTTTGGGTAAGAAAAAGTTTAGTTCTGAAACTTGATCACCCGGTTCGGAACGCTAGCTCTACATTTAGGCAGGCAATGAGCGTTCGGCGATGCGTAATTTATTTCTGCAATTAAAAAACAAAAATTTTTAATTGCAGTTTTGGAAGGATTTACAGAGTGTCGCCGGGGGGGCGGGGGGGGGGGGGAGGGGGGGGAGGGTCGACACGCTGTAAGTCCTTCCGATACCCCCGATAACGATGCCCAATATAGCGATATGAGGCATGCGCAAAGGCGAAGGCAAAGTATCTGGCATCGTCATCGAGTCATCGAAACGATCTACTAAAACTTTTTTTAATTGTGTTTCACCCTGTCCGTCTTACTAATAGCTTTCCTTTTTTTTTTATTAAACACAACATATGAAATGTTTTTCATATGATAGAACTGTTTCTTTTCATAAATATTTTTTTGCAGAAAAAAAAAATCATCCCAGCTTGAATTTATGAAAATATTCAGTCTGTTAAAAATGTGGAATCATTCGGATTCGAATATTCTATTCGATTCAGTTTGCAATCAATATTTGATATCAGCACACTTCTAATTAAAATAAAATAACAAATAAGCATATATCTGTGCACAAGTGCTAATCAGTGCAATTGAGAAGTACAAGTGCTTCTCAGTGCATTGTCATACACAGACAATGCGTGTATGCATTAATGATGTGTATTCTTTTGTGCACAGCTTATATGCATACATTACAATATGCAATACACATCATGAATGCATACAAACCTTGTGTGTGTTTCGGTACAGTCTAGTATGGGCGGTAAATGAAATTTGAACAAAAAGGTGAGCACGCAGGTGAGCTGACGAAAAGTTGACATAATTTAACCTGAGACAGGAAAGTTAAAGCATAGTTATAAAAGAAAGGGACAACACGCAACGTCTCCGTGTTGTCCCTTCATTTTATATGTGTTTCTTTTCATATCCTGTCTCAGGTGAAACGGTGCAACTACGTTAAACGTTTTTCTTTCTTGTTGTACATACAAAGTAGATGGCGCTACCTGCCGCTCAATTCAAGAAAAAACATTAAATTTTATTAGCTGTATATCTACTTGTACAACGTATCGGTATCGCTGGATTTCAATTCAGTGGAGAAATGGGAAAAATGATCATGTCCGTCGTCTTGTCCCTCTCCTCTGAACGTGCACTCAAGACCAGCACTGTTTCAAAACGTCACCCGTGGAAGTGCCAACCATGCATGTCCCCAAAATCGTGAGTCAACTATCGGCGGATCATCTGCTCTGATTATGCGTTCGTTCCGCGCGCTCGGCGAGCAGTTGTGAACGCGTTGGCGCTTGGTCGTTTGCGTCCTTCGCGTCGTACTCTGCCGACCCGGCGATGGAGGCCCTGCTGTGCTTCGTGGTGGCCACGCTAGTGTTCCTGCTCCTGTTCGACTACTACTGTCACCAGCAGGAGAGCCAGGAGCGGGCGCCCGTGCGCTCGGCCAGCTGCGACGACGCACCGCCCGTCAAGACGAGTCGCTACTACTCGACCAGCCTCTTCGCCATCCTTGGACTGTCTCGCGAGGAGGTGTACGACTTCGCCGCCTTCAGGGACCGATTCCACACCTTCTCGGAAGTGAGCACGGCCATGCGCAGGGCAGGTCGGTGACTTGTTCTCGGCGGTCCCCCGTCGCTTTGGGGCGAAGCCAGCACACTTGGTGTGTGCATATGCATAGAGTGGTGCCGGTGGTGCGTCGTGGCAAACAGGCAAGGCACATGATAGCGGTCCACACTAGTCCACAAAGGGCCGCACTCCCGGGGTGTTTGTCAGATGCCTCGCTTCGATGTCTTTACTGGCACACCTGATTTTTGTTTTCATCGCTCATCTAGCTGTGCTGTGCACTATGAGCCTCAAGCATTGACCAGGCGGCGCCACCACTCCTTGCATGCTTGCGCCATATGTTGACATTGTTTTGAACTATTGGCGCTATTGGGGCGGCTTGGGGGTACACGCATTCAGGCAGCATGCAGGTCTCCAAAGTTAGCGAGTCTTTTTGAGAGATTGTGGGGCCAAACACCAAAGTTCTGGAAATCTGACAATCTGTATCTGAAAGAGTTTCAGGCAAGGTTTGGAACTATGAGGCGATCAGTCCATGGCAAGGTGGCTACTGCAAATCTGTCTTTGCTTCGATAACAAAATTGTGATTTTGCTGACGGAGAGAGGTTAGAGGCTTGCAATACAAGGGAAAATAGCCACAACCGTGTACAGTATGGTAACACCATGTAAAGTTACTCCTGCGGAAACTCGCTTTTTAAAATAGAACTAATGCAAACCCTCATCAACCGAAGAGGCTACTCCTTCCATCCTGGTTTCTGTTAGAATTGTAAAGAACTCAGTATCAGTTGGCGCTTGTGAATAAGTGGATAAACGCACATTACCCATGGCTTTTCCAAAGAGAGCAGTGCGTGTGCAGAGTTTTAATCGGTGCTCGAGGTGCACGAATGCAAGCCTTCCCACACTGTGTTGCCACAGAAAGTTGTCATATTTTGGTAACTTTATTTTGCCATTTTCACAATTTTATGGTACCAAAATGTAATTTAAACAAAACTGCATAAGCAAATTTCCAGTGCACTACCTCATCTCCTTTGCCTGGTGCTATGCCTGGCAGCACAGTGGCCCCTCTATCGGCTCTGTCGTTAGGCTAATGTTGCTGAATTAGTCCTTAGCCGAAAGAGCACTGATGACACGGTAGCTTTTAAGTTGTCTGACCGCAACATCCCTGCAGTGTGCCTAATATATTTCTTAAAATTCGCCTCCCCGCTGTTTTGGCCCCCAACCTCTGCATCAGGGCTGCCGGACATCCACGTCATTGTGGGCATCGACTTCTCGGCCAGCAACGAGTGGCAGGGGCGCAAAACATTCCGCGGCGAGAGCCTGCACGCGCTGAAAGGGAGCAACCCCCACAACCCGTACCAGCGGGCCCTGGCCTCCCTGGGGGCCGTGCTGACCCCTCTGCTGCACGGGAACCCCATTCCGGCCTTTGGCTTCGGCGACTCTGTTACCAAGGACGCAGCAGTTTTCCCCCTCATCGAGTCCGGCACGCCCTGTCTGGACTTTAACGACCTCATGTGCGCCTACACGCACACGGCACAAAAGGTGGGTGCACATATAGCGACCGTCACTGGGCAGCACGGAGTTAATATATTATGTAGGGGTGTGCAAATAGGGGTTTGAATCGAATAGCACAGTGTTGTTTCTAGCTTCAACACTGTTAAGAAAACCAGTTGTCTTGATGTTTCCTTTCTCTGTAAATGCTATGAATGATGCAGCGCTATTCGATTTGAACCACTATTCGCACATCTCCAATAATAATCTAGAGGAGAAGGTTAATCGCATTCTGGCTGCTTTGGAACGGCGATGCGTAGACATTGTGTTCCCACTGGGTGGTTCAGATGGGCCCATATTGCCGCGTGCACAGCTAGCCAAGTAGGCAGCGCACTTGGCTCCCACGCAGATGGCCGGGATTCAAATCTCACCACTGCTTGTTGTTTTTTCTTTCTTTATATAAGTAGAAGATTTTAGAATGTTCGAGAGCCATTTAGCTTGTTCATGCCCAGAATGTATGCTCCCACAATGACCGAGGTACAATGTTCTAGGCTCCCAGGAAAAGCTCAAAAAAAGCCGTGCCGTACGGAGTCGGTCTTTTGCCAGCACTCAACTCTGCGTTCACGCCGACATTCGACGCAAGCGATGCTGTGTTACTTTCCATTATTCTGTTTACTTTTGTTTTGGCACAAGTTCGCCGCATTGGACGTTAGTTTCTTTTGTTATTTTTCGCCTCATCAATTGTCATTTGTGACAATATCGCTGCCAATGCCTTAATATACACAAATCTGCAGCAAAACATCACTTGTAAGGTCTGTACCGACCAATTTTCTAGTTTACTTTGCAAGAAAACATCGGCGTCGCGCATTGTATAAAATTTGACAAGCGCTCCAGCAACTTCCATTTATTGCGGCAAAACAAGCACACTTAGCCTGCCGTCTGCTTTTCTTCATACGCTTTTCCATTGCTCCCTTTCGTTTTTTCTCTAGAAACCAATGATGTCAGTACCCACGATTTGTCGCGTTCAGCTCCCGTCTTTACTCCCCCCCCCGCCGGACAGTTTCCGCCAAGAAAGAACAATGGCAACGTCGCGCTTATGTTTATGCGAAGTGACCCCTTTAAGGAAAGACCCTCGTCGGTGAAGCCTGCCCCCCCCCACAACCCTGCTGCATGCAGGTGCAGCTGAGTGGCCCCACCAGCCTGGCCCCGCTGCTCCAGAAAGCCCAGGAGATCGCCGCCCACAGCCGCGAGTTCCACGTGGTCCTGGTGCTCACGGATGGGCAGCTGGACCCCGCCGGGGAGGCTTCCTCCCGCCGGGCTGTTGTCTCCTGCTCCCAGCTGCCGCTCTCCCTCGTGCTAGTTGCCCTTGGGGACGGCCCCTGGCCCGCGCTGCAGCGCTGGGATGACGAGCTGCCCGAGCGGCGCTTCGACAACCTCCAGCTTGTACGTCACGCCGAGGTGACGCGGGGCTGCCGCAACCCGGATGCGGCGCTTGCGCTCCACGCCCTCATGGAAGTGCCCGACCAGTACCGCGCGGCCGTGCAGCTGGGACTACTCAAGTCGTGATGGGGCATGGCTAAAGCCCCTCGACACACTTGTGTTTGTCTTGCGAGTAGCAGTGCACGGGGCCCATGCGGCACTCGGAAGGAAATGGCGGCTAGGCGCCAAAATGAGCGGCTCTTGGAAGCGAATGGCGGTGGAGCACTTGCTCTCCCGTGGCACATGTATTGACCCTTCCCACAACGATGGTTGGCGGTACTTGTAAGGAACGCCGAGCGTGAATTTTATCGAGGAGCTTCAGGACCGGCAGCTGGATGATGGCCACCTCCATGAATTCGAGGCAAAGGGCTGGCCTATGTATCCCCGGGTGGCGGGTTCGAACCCCACCCGAGGTGCCCGCAATCTGACAGGGTCTTATTGCGGAGAAGGCGCCGGGTAACTGAGATTTCGGTTGCACGTCAAAAGATCCTTTGGACCTCCGCTGGAGCGTGCCAGGTGCCCTTCGTCGATTCGACACAAACAAACCCCCAAATTTGACTTTTGGCCGGACGGCCTCCTCCGGAGATCCCGGACAACGCGTCTTGTCCCGTCCGGGATGTCGCCGACTGTTGTCTGCTTTTGGGGTGCGTACGCAAGGTTACATTTCTGCCCCGTGGTTTTCTTCTCTACTGTTGCAAGGTCAGTAGAGATTTGGTTGCTTCCTTGAATCTCGTGGCCATGAACTTGCCTCTTTGAGATTGTAATATGCAATTGCTGCACCTGGTTTGCACTACCCGATTCTGCTTTTGTCCAAATTACACATCCGGATACATTTTTAGTCACAAATCGTACGTCTGGTTGGTCAAGAGGCCTTCTGGACGGTGCCTCAACTGACAACGAGTACAGTGTCTTTGTTTTCGTCGCGAACCGACGAAGACCAGTTTTCCCCGTTTTGAGGTTGCACCTGGACTGCTGCCTGGTTTTGTGGTGCGCCGAATTTCCATTTCATGCTTTCTTGCGTGGTCCTCTCCTTGACTAGGGCTAGTCTTACTTCAAGCACTTTCCAGAGTCGCACCCCAGCTTTGAGCGGTGCTTTACGTGTTTCTGTCGGGCACGACTCGACCAACGAGCGTAATGGGTTATGAATGAAATCAAAGAATCTCGTGAACCATTTTTCAGGTTTGGCAGCTGATATTTGCTTCTGCACTACCTTACCTTTCCGGTCACCGTTGGCCAGCACACACCCTGAATGCCGTCGCAGGAGATGAGACTCCAAGGCGGCCTCGTTTGTGAGTGGGGTAATCGCGCAGCTTTTTGCTGTTGGAATATAAAACTCGGCACTAGCAAAGGCTATTTGCAAGTAGCTCAATTGCTTATCTTTTTTTGCCTTAGAGCTATTTTACACTCCTTGTACACCAACACGCGGCCCTAACGTCGCGCCGCTGCAATGGCACTGCTGTTGGCAGGGCGCATGCGCAGACGCTTCACCTCACGCAAATCTGGTTCCTGCGCACGCGCAGTGCCCACACGTCGTGTGGAAACTCCGTGTTTGCCCACACCTTGTGGGGGCTTATTTGTATACAGCACGTTGGCCTATAAAATGGCTTTGCCTGGTCGGTTACGGCGACGTGTGCTGTGGAATACAATGGTAGTGTGGCACGTCAGCCAATCGTAACACAACCTGGTTATTATGCCCCCCTCTCGGCACCTCAATTCACGGATTTAATGATGCAGAACTACTGCTCCATTCTGTCTGCCTGGGAACTGACCTCACCCCAGTCCTCTAGCAAAGAAATCTAAGCACCATACTCGATAGGCCGGCTGCTTACTCTGCCATCCATAGGTTCTTTTCAGAGCCGTGAAAGTGGGCTCTTAAATAAAAATGAAGTTACAGTTGCTCGAGCTGAACTGTAGTTAAAGTTACCAATATGTTGCCATTCCTGCAAATGTATCTAGTTACAGTCACTTAATTATAAAAAGTAAAACAACATTCCAATTACTACTTTTTTATAATCCAGTGTAGAACTGTGCTTGGACTGCTGACCAATGTTTCTATCTCCAAGACAGGAAATATGTCAGCACACTTCAGTCTTGATTTGACACTCTGCTTATGGCAGAGACAGCGACGAACATGCAAAGTGACAATGCTGAGAGTAACTCGTGAATCTGCATTTCTTATCAATGCAATGTTCCGAGAGGTAACTGCAAAAAAAACCGAGGTACAGCCGCAGTTGGTGACCTGAATACTTATTATTTAGCTACTTTATAGTGCGGGATCTTTACGCCTGCCTCGACGACTTCTGCCCCATGGCATGCAATGCCTCGTGGGACAGAAACTTTTTCAGCCGAGTCTCAATCTTTGCCCATTCCACCTTCTCCTCAAGTGATAAACATTGCCATGACAAAGACGGGACTAAAGCGGGCAAACGCTGTGCATTCCATTATTTTGTCATCTGTAGTGGGAGCCCCACCACAACTTGCCATTCCCAGCAGTGCTATTTTTCAAGGACGATGTTTCAATCATTGCTTGTGCCGTGATGGGGCTTAGACTTGCCATTGTTGAAAAAGAATTGCTCTCTCGGACGTTAGTGACTATTCACCCTTGCTCCAGATGGCATCAACTCGTATAAAAAAGATGGCACCCTCGGTAACAAAGCAAGGCTCCAGAAATAGCTGATTGGGTTGAATAACGTGATGTCTTGTAGGGTCTGCTGTACAAGTACACAAGAGAATGCCTTGTGCCATTTTTTCCACGTAGAAACAATGGAGATGCCCATACAGGAGGACTTTCCGAAGGGATGTGCTGTTAAACAAAAACGGCCGAGCCAAGCCTGCTTGTTGCATGCAATTATTTGCACTGAAAACCGACTGCTTTATCTAGCGATTTCATGCTCAGAAAGTTCATATTTCTTTGCCCTTGCCCAATCTACTCCCTCACTCGGTTAACTGGCATTTGGATAGTGGCTTTTACTGCAGAGCCAGAGCTCACTCTAGTCAATTATTATTAATGAGATCTTTTTTAAATCACTTTTTTAGTAGACTAGAGGACTGCACTGTTAGCTATAAGAAGAAATGTCTATTTACAATAATAAAGAAATTTTGTTAGCATTGTACGTCTCAAATCACTCAAGACTATTATAATACAAGGCTTTTTTTTTTTTTTTGCTTTATAGATTTGTTTTTAAAAAGTCGTTAAAGCCGCATTAATGCAGTCTGTGCTGGCGAGTTATACGACCAGGGGGACATAATATAAGAAGATAATTGCCGTGATAAGTAGCTTTTTACTTATTGAACATAAAGGTATTCCAATCAGAAACTGGCAGTGTGTCATCAAAAACCACTAAATGGGTCAATTTCAGAAAGATTTGGAGCGTGTGGGAAGCGTGGCAGTGGAGATAAAAGTTATCACTCGGGCAACAGACACGAGGCTAGTAGTAGTGGCAATTTTAGCGTACAATCGCACTTCCCCACACACCAGAAATCTCCAAAAATTAACCCTTTTTGTGGTTTTCGATGACGCTCAGCAAGTAGCTTTCCCCATTTTAGCACAAATCTGTAAAGCCTAGAAGAAAACACCAGTGTAGTATCTGTAACCCGTCTCTTTACATATACACGGTGTTTCACAAAAGGTGGGCAAATTCGATATTTAGAAAAATATGCATCACAACAAAAAAATGCTTGTGTCGTTTTGGTCCTGGGCCAGGGGCCTATTTAGGAAAATTATAAAAGTTCAAGATAATTAAGTTTTGCATTATTTTTGCGTAATTAACTTTTTTAATATTGTGTTTAAAGGGATGGTTTCAATTAGAAAATTGCTCAGCATCATCGAAAAATACTAAATCAACAAATTGCAGAACGATGGAAGGCACCCGCAGCATTTTACGGCTTTCTGAAAAACCGCACAATTTCAACGGGTTTTTAAGTTTCGGTTTGCTATCGGAGCGCATCTCGGCCCCGGCAGCCCTGCGCCCCGTGGAGAGATAGGGCAACCAACCTCTCCTGCGCTGTCATCGCGCGACGCAGCAGAGGCTGGTTGCACTATCTCTCCAAGGGGTGCGGTGCCGCCGGGGCCGAGATGCGCTCCGGCTAATTGAAACCATGCCCTTAAACACAAATTTAAAAAGTTAATTACACAAAAATAATGAACAACTTAATTATCTTGAACTTTTATCATTTTTCTAAATAGGCCCCTGGCCCAGGACCAAAACGACACAAGCCTTTTTTTGTGGTGACGCGTAGTTTTCGCAATATTGAATTTGTCCACCTTTCGTGAAACAGCCTGTATAGGTAGTGTCAAAATGTTGCGAGTGACTGTGTGCAGGCTACTGTCGAGTGTGCGTTTCTGTATGCGCTGGCACCTATATCTAGCTGCCAGAACCTCAGTGTTGAAGCTCAATAGCACTTGTGCTCCATCAACAGTCGGAATTAATATTGAACTGCAACGACTTGTTGAAATGTAATACTGTTCTTAACTGGCTTTGTAGGGCTCTAAGTAAACACTTTTTTTTTCTATTTACACGTGCTGTTTCTTGTAAAAGGTGCTTTTATGACTTAGATTTCTTTTCCTCCCCAGACTCCTCTCTTCCCTTTCACGAAACCAACAGGAAAGGATTCTCTTTAGCATCAAATAAATAGCTTACTTGCCTGCTATAGCACAAAGGGGTCACAAGCGTTAGAAATAGCAAAACATAAGAGAGGAAAAATGCTACAGCAAATAGCCACCTTGGCCAGCTGAGTCATGCAGGCATGTCCCTTTGATCTCTAAAAACGAGGAAGGGGGGGGGGGGGGCGAATTTTCAGAGAAAAACACCAAAAGCAATGCAGCCACCTTTTTATTTTTTCCTCCGTCACCCATGCACAACAAACAGTTTCCTTTACAGTTGCAGCCGAGGAAATTGGCATGTCGAACGAGGCGGCACCGTTGCAGAGAAGCCACCACATTGCAATCAATATATTACTACAACTACTACCGTAACAAAATAAGAAATCCCCGTGCCCTGCGCCAACACCTAAAACGTAGCTTAGAAAAGACAGCGAACCCACCTTTATAAAACGAGAATAAAAGCTCTGAAAATGCAACAATCGAGGCTCGTTGGGGCACGCTTCCAATGAGAGCTACAGAGAGAGTTTCGGAGAGTATTGCATGCGGCCCCGGATGGCAGACGCGCAAGAAAGCACCCCCTATGGAATGTCTCCCAGAATCCACTGACAAGGTGGGTTTGTGCACATCTAGATTTTTGCAGACACAGGGCCTAGGAGGGCCCAACTAGCGAAAGATGTTAAATGTGGCACAAATCGGTTTCTTTCGCCGTGCCAAAAAACACCGGTTGAAAACAGGTCGCTCAAGGTTGCTCCGTCGTCTCTCCGTTTCCCCAGTCACGCAGCGCCGACATAGACGGTGCGAAACTCGGAACATTCGATAACTGGCGAGTTGCCCGGGGCACATCTTTGTTAATCAAAACAACATGATCTACAAACCTTTTATGAGCACTAAAACATAGAAAATGGGTAGATCTAAAGATAACCTGAGTGCACAATTGTGCCGGAGTCACATTCTCTGGTTTCGGTTCGACTTGTCCGAACGTGCGACTCCATTGAAAAACTTAATTGGGTATGGTGCCTTGGCACCATATTCTAATGCTTCACGTGAAAAAAAAACTACTTACTCTTTCGGGCTGTCGGATACCCTTTAAGCTTGGCTACCTGACGTTATGAAAAGACTGACGAGTAAACGGCTAGCTACTGACAAACACTGCTAGGCTAGGCTGCTGCTTGAAACAGCTTTGATTGTCACAGCGAGGGAATGCTGACCACGGACTTGCACCACACGACACTAGCTAATGCAAAAGTTGCTGAGGGTCCACATCAAAGAGGTGCTCTTGGAGCCGAGTAGCCAGTCTTTCTCCACACCACGCTAGTCGTCGTTGGAATTCAATATGGAAAGCAGATACCATTACACGGATTGAACTGCTCAGAACCAAATAGGTGGCCTATGTGCCGTGAAGCTACAACATCTCGGCAAAGGAATGGGCAGTCCAGACAAAGTTTTTGCACGGAAAAGTTTAGACATTGTTCCAACAGTAACAATTTGGCCAAAGTGGCAACCACTGACTGGCGTCGCTTGTGCAAACACAATGCGCTGACTAGAGCTGGAGTCAAGCCCAACCTTTTAGAACACGTCACGACGTCACGTCCCTACGGAATGCTTTAAAAATGACGCATGTACCAGTGTTGGGAAAACAGAATCCTTAAGCCTCAGCTTGGGCAGCACACAGATTCAAGCACCCTCTTAACAGTAATGCGCACAAAAAAGCTCAGAGTTTAGACACAAGTGTAAAGGTCCCGCCGGACCTTTACATGGATAGGGCATAGCCAACGTCAGTATATGTCGGCCTGTTTGGCAGTTTCTGCTTCGGAACACCGAAAAACATTCGTGGAATGCAGCAATAATTTGGAATTAATTGCCAACAAGGCATATTTACGTGCTTAAGTAAAAAGTGGCAGAGCACAGTGGCCAACTTTTTGAGGAACTTGATTATGGCAAACGCATTAGGCATGTCAGCTGTAGACGACACAAGGGAGCATTATACCTGGCGCTGTCGTTAAGAAAAAGTATCCGACTGTCACTGGAGGATGAGTCACCCAGGAAGCAAAAGCGTCTTCCTACTCGAAGCAAACTGCACCAAGTGGTTGAAAGGAAGCCGCAGAGCACACTCCAAACCCAAGGCATTTCCCTAAGGAAAGATTTCCACGTACAGCAGCACAAAAACAAAACTTGCAAATAGCCTTCACGCTGACGAAACAGAAGGCACCAGGAGGAGCGGGGCAATTGCCATTCTCGAAAAAGCGTTCCGGCTTGCACTTGTCCAAGACAATATACACGTCTATACCTTTCCCTCTTCAGTCAGTTTTGATTTAAAGAGCACATGCCAGTGCCAGAGAAAAGAATATTTGACCGAGCAATTCCACCGTTCGACGAGACAAAAGACGCATCTCCAAAGTGGCGAGCAAATGGAGGGCAGCAGCTTCAATTGTGCCTTTGCGACGAAATCACCGGATTATTTGCTAAGCTTTTTTCAGGCATCACGTAAAGGCTCAATCACAGCGAGCACGCATTGTGTGCACATTTTTATGAGGACTGATACAACATTTACCAGCCCCTTTAAAACGATTAAACACTTGTCATGTCGCTAAAGTTCAGTGGCCTTCCTTATAAGATATTTGTTCAGAAACGATCGGATGCAGCCGAAAGAAATGTTGTATCCGTCCGATGCACACGCGTATTGCGTCCCCTGTGCAGGCAAGCCTCAATACGTAGCACCTCGTGGCAGACGTTTTCAAATCTAACAGCTCAGCAAGATCGCTTTGATTCCCGATTCGAACAACATTAGCGAGACAATGACATTAAGTTTGAGGACTCTAAAACACAAGCAGCAGACCCCATCCCGCCCCTTACTTCCGCGTGGAACGAGCGAGATCCCGGCAAGGAGCACGCCGACCCGCCCTGGCTCGGAGCACCAGTTCAGCTGGTCTTCCAGATCTGGTTGAAGAGGTCCATGAAGGAGTCGTAGATCATGAAGGTGATGGCCACGTCCAGGCAGACGCGACTCAGCCGCGGTATCGTCCCCTTGTAGAACCTGCAACAAAATGGGGTCACTGTGTTTGGGACCACTGCAAGCATCTACCGTGGGAACCCAACCAGCATGCCGGCAGCAGCTGAATTGCGAAATTGGCTCGTAGTTGCAACAATAATCATTTTTTCACCTTGGCATCAGTGCATGAAATCAGTGCTCTATTCTCGTGAAGCATAGAACAGGTATCGGTTTCTACTTATGTGCGCAACTGCTTTTCGGGAAAGACATCTACGAGGCACGCACTCCTCGGTCTCTACAACTGCCCCTTTCCCTCTTGATCGGATGGTCACACCCCTTAACGAAACTACCGAGGAGAGGATTCTCTCCCGGCAAGGGATAACCAGCTTAAAGGGGCAGTGCAAGGACTTTTTTTACTGGTTTTTAATTTGCACCGAACCTGAGCGCACTGAACGTAGTAACTTAATGAAACTTTTCTTTTCTTGAATTTCGCTTTATTTTAAAAGTTATTGGCAAATTAAAATTGCAAAAACAAGCAAAAAATAACCTCCTTCATGACGTCCTTGGTCGCTTGAGTGGCCGTGAACTAGAGGAGGGGTAGTGAGCTCAGCGAGCGTTCACGGATGCCACACTCCGTGTCGACGGCTCGAGGGCGCCACTAAAGCATGTTCTAGATAGGCTGTATGAAGCGGGCAGCCAGGGCGGCTCGCATTGCATTTGTTGCGCGATTAATCACTAATCCGGCATGACACTTCATTGGCCACAAACAACAGCAAACACGGGGCAAAGATCAGTTCAGAACGGGAGCCATTTCGCACAGCCATACCGCTAAACGGCCAAACCGCAAGCCAAAGCTGCTTGCCGAAGGCCTTCGGAACGCTCGGAACCGGTCGGATCCTCGACTGCAGCGCCGCCGCGTACATCCGGGACCTTTCTACGCTCGTCGGTGCCTAATCCCACTACACCTTTCTAGTATGTGCTGCCTTTTCCACCGCTTGGTGGCGGGTATGTCGACGGGTCATTTCTTGCTTCCGTACTTTATAAACTGCATTTGTTTCTTTTCTGATCTAAAATACTGAACAAAAAATTGCAGTGGCTTAGCTCGGGTATGCCAGGATATACGTAGCGTAAGCTTAGTTCAGCCGGTTATTCTTAGCCTTCCTGGTTGTCTAGGATTAGCTTGATTATCATGCTTACTGCTGCTTCAATGACACACACACGGTATACGCATTATGTGACTACTTCGGGATCCGATGAGTTAAGCTTCTCCGCTCTTCTTATTGCGGAGGAGGTGCCGTGTAACCGAGCTTTCGGTTGCACGTCAAAAGATCCCCAGGTGGTCCAAATTAATCCTCAGTCCTCCGCTGGGGTGTGCCAGATGCCCGTCGTTGGTTTGGCACGTAAAACCCCCAAATTTGACTTTTTTGCGCCAGCTGTGCGCCGTGTTGTTATGTATCAAGCAACCAAGCTGCCGCCCAGAACAACCAGACAGCGCGAGCCATGATCTCGAGCGGGTGCATGCGCGCGGCGCGTGCATCGGGGACTGACCTAGGCGCTATACCAGTCCTGCATGTTCCGTCACTGCTCCTCACGCATGCGCAGCACGGCTCTCCAGGAGCCACGCGAAACTGCTCAACCTTGGCCAGTGTAGCTTACGCTACAAAACTACTTTTATAAATAATTGAAACGGCTCACGCCACTTATATTTTGTATTTCTACTAAAAAAAAGCTTTTAGCGGCTTTGACCAGTAGTAAGCCCAGGACCAAAGACGTCACATTTCGCGTGCTTTCGGCACCGCAAGTCACCCCCGTAGATGGAGGAGGTTTCCGCGTCGTCTGGTTAAAATATGACGCACTGATATTTAGTTACTCTCTTCGTGCCCGCTGGCTTGCCCAAACCCCAAGAAACGTGGAAACCGCACAAAAGGTAGATGCTTAAATATGATTGCAGGGCCCCTTTAAGTTGGGAGGCACAATGCAACATGATTGTGAACCCCAGGAGTAACAAAACACAACAAGAAAAAAAAACACAAGTACTTATTTACTTTTAACAGAAATTATCTGATAATATCCCAGCCGTATGGTCCATTTCCTATATGTGTGTATTGAACTAAAGTGCTTGCTAGCAAGCATGTCACTCTTACCGCACTGCTCTGCAGCAGAGACTTGAGAGGTCTCAAAGTCACCTTACACCAGTCAAATGCAGCCAAATACTCCTTGGGAGTCCTTGCCATGTCTCAATGGCACAACAATGTTGCTTAAAAAAAGTTTGGGAAAATATTTTTTTAATTTTTAGATCCTAGGTTTACTTGATGCCAGTTGACGACACAAACTAATTGGAATTTGAATTTTTGAGATCAGTCCACAATTGACGAAGTTATGGACATGGGACGAAAGTGTGAAACACTTGGACTTACTCCTTTGGGGATAGGTAAGCACTCACTTGTGCGCGCACGCCACAGCTCTCCTACTCATACTTGCAGGCAATGATGCAGCACTCCTGCTTTGCATCTTCGTCCTAAGATGTTCGTCCTAACATCCATGGCCTAAGGTGTTTTCACATAAAAAACTGCAGCTGACAGTTATTTCAGTCCATTGCTCATCATACCAAGGTCCTCGCGACATCCTAACGACATAATTGCACGCAGGAGAGAACAGTGATCCCATTCCCTACAACCAGTTTTAGCTGAAATAAAAATTACACACCCAGACACCCTAGAAACCCACTGAGCACGGTAGAGAAGCAAGCACAAAGTGAAGTGAGGCACAAAAACAGGTCTTACGCTGGGAATCCCTCATGCTTGGCGATCTGAAGCATGCAATCGAAGGTGTTCTTGTACTTGTGGGCATCCAGGCCCTACAAGAAGGGGGCAGAGAGTACAAAGCACTGAGCACTTCAGCCACTAGTACCAGGATGCACGTCAGGAAAACCGCTACTGAAAGCCCTACCAACAGCCCTGCTTTGACCACGAGGATGGTGACCATTTCGGACGACTGCCCTGATGGTCCTGCTGTTTCGTAGCGATCCAAAGCAATTTCCTCATAATTTTTTTAACAGAAAAGGGCGAACCCATAAAGTTGGAAATGACAAAAAATAATAAAGCAAAGTGTTTACATGTTACAGACGCCATCTTGTATAAAAAAAGAGGAGGGAACAATTTTATTAGAGAGAAACATTTATAACTCTGTCTTCGTAGCAAAATTTTCGAACACGTTTTTTTCTATCACTGTTAACGGAAACGTTTTTCATGCTGAATTTTATATGTAGGGCTTCGCTCAGCCATTTTGAGTCAAACAAAAAAACATGACTGCTCAAGTGAAGTGGTATCGCTAGAGGATCAAGAGAAGAGGGGCTTGCCTGCATGCGAGTCTTGACCACGTCTATGGGGGTGTTGCCAAAAACGGAAGCGGCCCCGGCCACAGCACCAAACATGCCGACGACGAGCTTGTTGACTGGCTTGTTGGGGTCACCGCCCCGGTACCAGTCCTTGAGGGTCTCCATGACGAAGAAGCGGATTGCCTGGTTGCTGCCCTGCTTCATGATGGTCGCTGTCACCCCTTGGTACGTGCCCCTCAAGCCTGCACAAGCAAAAGACTGCCGGTCAGCCAGAAGAGGAACACAACAGCCGCAATCCACCTACCAAGGCACACCAAACGAAATTTGGGCACTTTACCGCACAATGTGTTTTATCGGCCGAATTCCACGAAAAGACCATTTGTCCATTATGTTTTGGCCAAAAACTTTCCTGCTTTAATCGAAAAACACTGATCGTATACGTTGGTCTCGAATATAAAAAATCGGTACAAACCAAAAAAAAACAACAGATTTCTTAAAATTTTTGCTTTAGCTAGGACCGTTTCTGGGAAACCCTCACCTCTTAAAAACAGAATTTCAGATATCGCTACTTTTTCTCACCGATACTGCCCGAAGCTAGATTACCAAAATATGCCTGTATCTTAGAAATAAACAAACACCGAAAAATATCCGCCGATTTCTGTTACAAATGAAAACCGTTTTGTTATATTCCAGCATTATGCAGCATTTAAAGCTGCATATAAAGTATTCAAGCCCATGGGGCTTCAACTAAATTCGTTGTAAGAAAGACGCCCCAATGGGACGTGAACGCGCGACCAAGTGACTGTTAGCCGGATATCCTAAGCGGCACAGGGGCTCAGAGAGCAACCGTAGAAAGAGCAGGTGCATGAACAGCTGTGCTCCAAAGTGTGTGGTTTGCACTTGGTTGTGCCTCCAATGGCCCAAAATACCGAGAAACAAAATATCTGCCTCATTTTCTCCATCATTCATAGAGTGCTTCACAAAAATTACCCAACCGTGACAACAGGGTCAAACGATTGTCATAGGATGTTCCCCGGCAGCGGAAAATGTGAGACAATGCATGCTTTCACAATGGCCATTTGCGCGGTCAAAGCACTCCTCAAAACTGCAGGCTAGTGCCCGTGCAAACAGCAGAATTGTGCCCAAGCTCTTCTTTCCATTGTATTCCTATTTCAAATGTGTTGCCATGGCAGTCTCCACCAACGAGGGTGTGCTTCGGACGGCTTAATCGTCGCTTGTTTTCATGAGTGCTTTGTGCCGTCATGCAGTCCGCGGCACAAAACAGTCGCAGCATGCGTATCACAACCAACAAAGCCTGGTGAAGTACATGCAATCTCAAATTTAGTGCTGTTAGTAGCGACGTCTGGCCAAGAATACGAACAACGTTCTGTCATAAAGTGGTTTTGGTGCAGACCTCTTTTTGAGTGTTCTGGTATGAAATCAAGTCGGCACAGAAGCTACAATAGCAAATCGGTTGCACAAAGGACATTCACGAGACTACCTTGAAAACGGTCTATCTCAGTGTTGCAATTTCGGGTTGCTTTTATGTGCACCCCGAGACTGCACTGAAACGGCAGCGGCGTGACGGGCATTTCAACGCAATGAGCTCATTTGCTTATCTTCGCCGGACCGACGTTTTAACAGCAGCGAAAAATACAAGTTGTAAAAGATTTAGTGCATCTGTGCATCTTAAAAGGGTTGTTGCCAACACAGTAGGCTTGTTCTCATTACCTGAAAGCAAAAAATTAGAGAGAGCAGAGAGAGAGATGCTCTGATGGTCATATTCCCCTGCATCTAGCTTGATTCACCCTCAAACAAAGCTTTTCTCTTCTTTACACATGACATTGTAATAACCAGCACCACGGCTTGAATCCAGGCATGGGCATGTTACCATTAAAAAGTAACAGTGTTACAGTTACAGTTACCTAGGGGGGATAAGTAACTCTACAGTTACAGTTAGTTACTACAAAAACAGTAATGCCGTTACCTTCTAGTTAGAGTACGAAAATTGGACAAAAAAAAATCGCAAACCAAAACAATATTATTTTATTTGTTACACTATAGTGAGAAAAAAGGTAAACTGAGAAATTAGAAAAACGATTGTTGCAAATAAATTATGCACATCAAAATTCTGAAACGACGAATGACGTAAAAAAGAAACTCTTCGGTTTGGTTGGCCCGCATCCAGTGAACGTTTTCGTTTATTTTTCACTCCAAAACGAATGAGGACACAGATGGTCACATAATTACCTTATGGGATATACTCAGAAGCAGGCCTAAACATAGCGCGTCAAGTAGCTTCGAAAGAATATAAAGGGAAAGAACATGAAGTGAGGCCTTCTGGTGCTCTACGAGTGTATGACCACTGCAGCGTCTGTGTCCAAAACGCCAACTGTGGAAGACTAGTCCGTATACATGCATAAAAAACTAGCTGTTTCTCCCACTTAAGACACGTGTTTTCCAGGAAATCGCTTCAGCTGGTGCACTGCATAGGTTCCACAACAAAGTGTCTTTCTATGAGGGTGTCTCTAGAGCTCCCGTATAGGCTCCCTATGGGAGCCAGAGTTGCACATTCATCCCCGTAGCGCCGTCTTTTCTGCACGGCATGTTGATCCTGCTCCTCACTTGAATGAATTCTGCGAACAGCGACGTTGTGTGTTTGAGGCACGCGGCGCACTCAAAAGCAAAGGAACGTATGCCGGGGAGCGTGCAACGTCTACTTTCCTGCACGGCATTTGATCTGGCTCCTCACGGATTAGATCTCTGTGAATAGCGGTGCGGCGGCCCGTGGAAAACAGACGCTCAACTCTGGCTCCCGTAGGTAGCCTAATACAGGAACTCTAGTTCCCCATAGAGTTCCTTTATAGGTTTCCTACAGGAGCCAGAGTTGCGCGTTCATCCCTGTAGTGCCGTCTTTCCTGCATGGCATGTTGATCCTGTTCCTCACGTGACTAAATTCGACGAATATCGGCGCCGTGCATTTGAGGCGTGCGGCACACTCAAAAGCAGGGGAACGTATGCCAGGGAGTGAACAACGTCTACTTTCCTGCCCAGCATTTGATCCGGCTCCTCACGTGATCGGATCTCGGCGAATAGCGGCGCAGCGGCATGTGGAAAACAGACGTACAACTCTGGCTCCCGTAGGGAGCCTATACAGGAACTCTAGGGGTTTCTTGAGGCTGTCAACGGAAAATGCAATTACACTTGAACCTGCCTTCATGTTTACTCGAGCGGCTTGAGGAGAATGAATAAGGTAAACAAGCGCCAGCTTTCTGCACAATATGGGGACGGCTTCCTTGAAAACTAATAGGGAAAAGGAAACGGTGACCGGCTGGGTGCAAAAACGACAGCACAGACATATCCGACAAAGGGGAAGGGAGAGGTGGTGTGGGGGGTGCAGACACAGCCCAGACGGAATACTCAGAGACATATTGCACGACCACCGACACCCGCAGATGGTCTCTATAAGAGAAGAGTGAGTCAAAGTCGGTGAAACAGACATTGTTTGCCGCTCCTACAACCACGGGCGCCGCTTCCTTTATCTCCCGGTTTCGTGCTGACTGGTCCGTCGTCCATTCTCGGCCGTGGGCTAAACCAGGCAATTTTTTGTTTGTTTGATGCGTGGGCACGCTTCTTGTTTGTTTTTTTGTCAGCGAGGAGTTTCGAGAAACATACTTCAAGATGGCAGTTTCACCATGTCTGCGGCAGTGGGCTCTAAATTATATACCGTAAAATACCGGGCAAGTGCCCACTCAAACTTTGGAGATAATCGCAAAAAAATGGGGGATGGGCGCTTGTCCGGTCATCAATTTCACATATAAAAATACTGTGCATATTTTCTCAGATCTTATAAATTTGGTAATGGGCGCTTAATAAGGAATGGGCGGATGCGCAGTATTCTACGGTAGTAAAAAAAAATAACTAACGGCCTAAACAATTAGTTACCCAATAAAAAAGTAACAGTGTTACAGTTACAAGTTACCGGTATTAAAGAGTTAAAAGTCACCGAAAAAAGTAACTAATTAACGGTAACTCATTAATAGTAACTAGTTACTGCCCAAGACTGCTTGAATTCGATGCAAATACCAGGCAAGTCAAACAGCTACTGTCTCGGGTTGATCGGCTGCCCTTATCCACCTAAAAAAGACGGCAGATAAAAGGGGCTCATTGGTGGACGTATAATCGCTCGGAAGCACTTTTTTTTTCTCTCTTTTCTCAAGGACATATATTTATTTACAAGAAAAGGACTTTGGTGACCAGCTTGTCATTAGCCAACCCATCATTAGTTTCAATTCTTTTTGAGCTTTCCAAATTTTTTCACAAACTGGGCATTCCCATTGTTCCCCCTCCCCTCCCCGCCCCTCCCACCCCCCACGGGAAAAAGAGAGAGAGAGCACCAAACGCACTGACCCTCCGTGCGGACAATCTCGCGCACGCCGTGGAAGAACCCCTTGAAGCGCGGGTTGGGCGAGGCCTGGTCGTTGATGAACTTGACCTTCACCGTCTCCATGGGGGTGACCGCCAAGATGGCCTCCGAGACGCCCGCCCCAAGACCGCACAGCATCCGCTTCACCGGCGAAAGGTTGCCACGCTCGTCCACGCTGCGCTTCTTGAGTGCCTCAAACGCCCCAAACCTGTCGACGACATCAAACACGGGTAAATCGCCCTCAAAGTATAGCTTAATCACACATAGCTATAGTCGGTGATGGGTGAAGAGTGCAGGACTAGGAGGAGAGTAAACTCGTCTCCTCCCCAGCATCATCATCTTGAACACATTTGTTTTCATGAATATGGGTTGTAATGCATGTTCCCTGGTGCATTATTCTTGTTGGGCTCAAAGGTATATAAATATAATGATAAGATTTAATTCAGGCTTTTGAGTCTTGGCTGATGCAGCAAAAGGCGGGCTAATGCTGGTGGTAGTGTGAAGAGATAATACGTTGCTTTGTAACCTGCTTACTTTTAGAGAAGGGATTTTGGCTGCTTGTCATAAGCTTAGTGGGGAGAGGGTCTAGTTAGGTTTGGCTCATTTGAGGCATTCTAAATTTGCCAGAAATAAATTGAACCAGCTTTCTTTCAGTGAGCTTAAGCTAATAGCTACCCTTTTAGTAAAACAAATCATATATGACCAATGAATAATCAAGTTAAGACTCGAAGAATGTATTCAATGGCGGAAGCTTAATGTTACTGGCCAGGTATCTCCACATTGGAGGTCTCCAAGCTATTACACATAAGCATCTAAAAGCCTCTATGGTAAAGACAGATAAAGCAATAAAGCAGGCTTGTGATACTGGAGAAGCCATTTCTAAATCTAACGGCGGACGAAGAAGGGAACTAACACAAACTGTCTCAATTTTGAGACTTTTTGTTTGTCCCCTTCGTTTTTTTTTTTCTTCAAAACTCTGTAACATCAACAAGCTTGCCTATTTACTTACTCTTTCTGCACAAACTTGTTTAACATTTTTTCTTAAAAAAAGAAATCACTTACCTATGAAGAGGTTCTACTGTACAAACAAGCCTTCCAGTTTATGTAACACTATGTAACATATTAAAAAAACAGAAACGAAATAAAACGAACACTTCCTTTAATGCCACACTTCTCGGTATACCTGGGCAATTGGGCACATGGAGAACAACATAAAAGAACACAACGAAAGACAGTGCACAAGAGATGGGACAAAGAGTAGGAATACACATGACAAACAGGTTTTCTGTGTGTGCTCTTTCTCTATGACACATTTCTTTTGTGCTGTTTTTCATTAGGTCTAACTGTCACCAACTCGCCCAGCTTACAACCTTAAACCAGAAAGCAGCTTACCCATGCCGTGCATGCACCGAAACATGTCTAACACTCACCTGACAGCAGACTTTGGAACCGACCCGTAGACGAGAACACTGAGGCCCCGATAAAGACCAGTGACGCCATGGCCTTTGACCGTCTGACGGACGACGTCCATGATACCGTTGTAGCGCCGCTGAGCAGACCGTTCATCCAGCTGAAGCTGAGTCTTCACATATTCGGTAGGAAAGGTGATGCAGATCTCTATGCCTCCTGTGATGCCACCTGCAAAGCCAAGGTGCTCAGCATCACTCCAGGGTTGACCAATCGGCCTCCAAGGGCCCTGCCGCCATCCGCTGTCGGTGGGGATGTGGCTGCCCTGATATTCACAATTTAGGGAAAAACAATGGGGCAACGACTTGCAAAAGGTCATCGGCTTTTTCTGAAACGTGCTGGGTCTGCCCATGAAAACCTACAGCGATCTTTCTATGGCACATGAATCAACCACGCAAAGCAAGATGCTAAACCTTAGGCAGTGGCGTAGCCAGGAGGGAGGCTTATGGGGCTTCAGCACCCCCTGAAACCCAGCCAACCCTATAATATACACCTGAACATATACACTAGCAATTGTTTGCACGTGAGGGGGATTTCCTGAGAAGATATTGGACGGAGCTCTAGCCTCTCCCACGAGCTATTAAATCAAATAGTCAGTCACTCTCTACCCCAAAGCATGTTTCCCTACAACTCAAAATCTTTAAAAAATTGCTCCTAACTCTTAATTTAGGTAACATACTGTGCTCAAATTTTCATTCCGGCCCTCATTGCCGGGGCTACCTTCTAGGGAAGCTTCGAAGTTCTGGAATGCGATTTAAGTGTGACAAAGACAGCCTGGACATTTTTTCAGTCAGTCCTGGTACATTTAAAATGCATAGCTGCCAAAAATAGTATGAAAGCAGTTTTCAAGCTCAGACATTCCTGATAGAGCTATCGGCTTGCCTAACTTTGAGAGATGGAGATGTCTTGGGGTCGTTCGGGGCGTCATATACTCATTCTTGTCATTCTGTTTCATTTATATCAAGGTGGCAAAACAGAGATGCAAAGGTATATAACTGTGTGTTTGCTTGTTTTTGTCTTGCTCTTCCGAAAGAAGGCAGATCCACCGCAAGCTTTGCCCTTCGGGCTGAACAAGCGCCCTAAGCAATGCAGATTGCATTTCATCAAGGGGAACGCCGTGTTTCCCCGTCAGGTAACCGGACTGAGGCCTTGAGGTTCAAGGTCTTCAACAGCTGCTCCCGATCGACGCCGGTGTCGTCAGGTCGCCCGAAGAACACGGTCCTTCGACCGCCAAAGCATTCGCCACGAATCCGCAAAGTCACGTCCATAACTGACAAGCGGCTGCCGGTGGCGCGACAGATAATAAGGTGACACTCGAGCCCAGATAAAAGCAGGCTGCGATATAGCCGCGAGTTCCTCGCGATTCGGAGCGGAGGAAGGCAATTAATTAGTATAAGGGGGTCTCCCACAGAAAAAGAATGCACGAGGAAAAGCCGCGGGGCAGCTTGCACAGGCGTCAACAACAAAAATCCGGCCGAACGACCGTTTGCAGGGGTGGTGGTGGAGAAAAGTCAAGATTATGGTTCACTCACCGGCAACGATTCCTTTGGTCGTCTTTTGCGACGGCAGAAAAGACGATGCCGACAAGGCTGCGCCGCTTGTCAGCATGCTGGGCCGGCCGAAAGGGCTGCGATATTTCGCTCCATCCTTGTCCATGGCGACGACTTTCTCAGCTGTGCGAATAAAATGTAGTTCAGAGATCCGGAAGGTACTTCGCAAACGCTGACGACTGCACTTACCCGAGCAAGAGGAAAAATAAACACCGCAGCACCGGTCTCAGTACCGGCAGTTCCAAAGATCAGCCGCGTTTCCTTCTTTAGGCTCTCGGGCGTTGGAGCTCGGACAGCTTCCGCGGCTTCGGTGCTTCTGCGGGCACTTCGGGCTCCAGAGCATTCGATGGCGGTCCGCTTGTTTTTCTGTCACGACGTAACTACGCTTCCCGAGGAAACGACGTATTTCCCAATTTTCTAGCGAGGCGACAATTCCCCAAGAGCGTCGGCGGCACTTCGCGCGAGCTCGGCACCAGCACCTGACGGCGTCCGGCGTCGTTTCCGCAAGCGCGGCCCGGTGATTGCAGTGGCCCCGTTCCTACCGCTACCGCCGCTACCATGAACGGCCGACGAGAGCTCGTGCTGGGTATCGACCTCGGCACGACGACGGTGAAAGCGTGCCTCGTCACCGGCAGCAAGGAGCCTCTCGTCTCGCTGGCTCGGCAGACCCAGGCCACGCAGCCCAGTGACGTCGGCTCGTCGGGCAGCGAACAGGCCGCGCACAAGATCTGCACCGCCGTCCAGTTCTGCGTATCGCAGCTGCCCAAGGAGCAGCTGGCTCGCGTGACTCGGGTCGCGGTCTCTGGCCAGATGCACGGCGTGGTCCTCTGGAAGCAGGACGGCGGCTGGCGACGGAATCCCTTCGGCCGCTTCGACGTTGACGCCGTCAGCGCCCTGTACACCTGGCAGGACGGTCGCTGCTCGGAGCAGTTCCTCGCCGAGTTTGCCCGAAAGCCAGACTCTCACCTGCGACTGAGCTCGGGTCACGGCTGCGCGACGCTGCTCTGGCTGGTGCGGCACCGACCGGAGCTAATGCAGCGCTTCGACCGGGCCGGCACCATCCAGGACATGCTGGTGGCTATGCTTTGTCAGCTGGACAGGCCGGTCACCTCGACCCAGCTGGCCGCCTCGTGGGGCTACTTCGACACCGTCTCTGGCACCTGGAACTCCGATCAGTGAGTCGTGCCTTTCGCTTTCCTTGCTTCGATTATCATGTTGAGACTCACTTGCTGTTGATACACACATGCGCGCACCCAACGTCGATTCAATAGACCCAAAGCTTGAAGCGTCAAGTCAGAATTGTAGACAGAAGCCAACAGGACACGGTGTTTTTAACCTTTTAGTCGTGATTGATCGACTTGATTGGGGTTTAGTGGCTCAAACCATTGAGGTGCTATAAGTGCTGTGCTGTGCCAGTTCCAGTCATGAACCCACACTTGCCGTCTTGCTTCGATAACACCTGTTTCTGTCTAGCCTTTGTTTAGGGCACTAGTCATCGCTGTAATGACGGTGGATGACGGAAATAACGTCTGCCAAGCAATGTGGAAGTTTATTGGGGCATACATCCGGCTGCGTGTAATGTATTCCAAAGAGGCATACACGTACACCGTTCACCGATCTGAACGAAGTGGAGGAATATGAGAAGAGCACTCCGGGGTGGGGGGGGGGGGGGGGGCAGGGGGCAGGGGGGGCAGGGCAGGGCAACACTGGCAACACTGCCATCGTGAATGTGACGCAAGTTGCATGTACGTTGTCTGCTCCGCGACATCGGCTTCCGTCTCCCCGCCTGATTTTCTAATCTAAACGAGGGGTGCGTGGGAGCAGGCGACGGTGACTTCGTTCCAGGACGCCATTATGCGGGGCTAGACATTGTCACCATTGCTTACCTGGCTTACCATGTGACTGATCGCGACGACGGGACTTGTCAAGGGTGCCACGTTCCGCATATGAATAAATACCACTCTGAATCCGTCATGTCACTACAGGCAGCCTTCATTTGTTTACTCTATAAGAGGGAGGCAGTCAAATGAACGAGCTGAACGGTGCGGTGTCACTCGTGCAGATTGCACGCAGTGTACCACTTTCATGGAGTTGGCCGCAGCATTTTCAGGCCATCTCGCAGAAACCGCCGCGAAGAGGAGCTGATGCCACCACCACGGCCTTGCAGCGTAACTTGAGGCAGGGGCTATTAGAAAGCGAAGCAAGAGAAGTGGAGAACGTCGAGCTGGTTCCGTTTTCTTGCGGGCGCCGCCATTTTGGTGCTGATTGAAACTGAGACCTCGTGAGCTTTAGGTGCGGTGCCAGGAAACTCGGGCGACATCGTCTCGCTCTGTCGCGGACAGTTTTCACAGTTCTAGGGGACAGAAAGCGATTCCTGCGCTTTCAGGTAGGGTTTCAGGCAACTGGCAACAATGGGTTTGAGCACCAAGATGGCCGAGGCGTCGTTACTCTGAGGCGTAGCTTATGTAGGGACTGGTCAAGCCGAGCGAACCGCTTGAGCAACCACTCACATGAACACTCCGACGATGAGACCACCGCCGTAGTTTCCCGTTCACAGAAAACTGCCGCAAACAAACGCGAATGTCTTCGTGACTTCGCGACGCATAGCCGGATAGGTAAGGACCGTGGTAAAGAGCAGGAAACTCGCTGCGAGATGTCGGTGCTGCAGACAGATGTTGCAAGAAGCTGCTACGGCGTGAACACGATTGGGAGCGATTGGCTGGTTGAGTGGCCGGCCTTAGCTTTGTATTGTGCCAATGCACGCCTCGTGCGGCAGAAGGTGACTACGGCAGAGCACTGTATGCCACGTAGACTGTTCAGGCCGAGGTGGCACGATGACAAAATGGGGGGAAAAAAATGAAAATTAAATCGGTGTGCAGTTTTCACCGATTTTATTGTTCAAGCCGCTGCAGGAGAAGAAAAAAAGTATCCACGACTTTACTGGCGTTTGGAGTGTCCGCTTTTCAATAATTGCTATGAACTCGCTTATTTTGTACATAGCTTTGAACAAATAATCATCGTAGGAAATGTTTTTGTCAGGGGTGAGAGAAAAATTCAGTGGAGGTCCTCTGTGGTAAACCAAATTGCAGCGTTGGGTTTCCCCTTCCACTTTGCTCTACATAGCTCAATATTGTTGAGATATGAAGATAAAAACAAGAAGTAAGAAACCTACGAGGTAGCAGTGCATTTCTCCTCCCCTCTCTTAAATGCATATTTCCGGCGCTATTGATAGGTATTGCATCGGCCAGCTACAGCAGTGGCGTTGTAATTACTTATTTAGTTCGCCGCTTCCTTGTGCGCCAAGTGGCCTCTTAAAGCTCTACAGGCCGGCAGCATTTCAGGATAAAAATGCGCTGCTGTGTGGGAAGTTTTTATGGTCTTGTTTGTCCCGAGACCTATAATTATGAAAACATTTGCTCAAGATTTGACTATTTGTCTCAAGTAAACCATATTTTGGGGTGTTGCTGAATTCAATATTTTATTTTGACATCAGATATTTGAAGCACCGATAAGATTGCCCAATAAAATTTCAAGCACAGGGAAGGTATTTATGGTACAAAGCGCTTTATATTTACCATGCAGTGATGTGATTGCTTCGTCATTTGCGCCAAACTGCTTACCCTGCTGTATCTTGCAACATTTTACCAGTATGTGAGGAATTTGCGCCGACATTGCACCAAAACTTAATTTCACTTTAAAAATAATTGAAATATAATTGCTCAGGCCTCCCAACTTGGCCGATCGTTACGACAGGATTGTGCGACTTTTTATATTTTTCCAAATATCGCCTCACATAACGTACTATTCGATCTGATTTAGCACGAACACTGACAGTATTCTGTTCGTGTACTGTTCTGGCGGGTTAGTTTCGTTGAGTGCGCTTCTAACCTCACACCGGTGTACTGCAGTGAAGCGACAACCGCGGACGTAGGCGTCGCGGTTTCACGTGTCTTGCTTCGCCGCAGCGCATTCGCGTACTAATGGGAAATCACTCCTCCAGAGCAAGACGTGACACAATCGTAAATAAATGTCTATATATATAATATATATATCTATATATATATTATATATATATATATATATATATAATATATATATATAAAATTAGGTGTCTGTACGTTTATACAGCCTAGAACTTAGCCTCAACGGGCGACTTGTCTCCCAGCTGTAGATGAGAAATTTAGTCAGTGCAGTACAATCGCTAGACTGGGGTCTTTACCTTGCACCAGGCAGTAGTGATATACGACCGCACGCCGGTACGATGCTCATCCAGATCGGGCAAAGGTGGGGATTGAGCCAGGATTCCTGGGTTCTGCAGCGCGAGCTTTCGCTTCAGGTGTTCCGAGCTGGGGTGCTATTCTGGTCACAAACGGTCACGTTCGTGTTTCTTGAAAACTCCTCCCCCCTATGAACCGCGCGCTCCTATTGGCCACAGCCCGCGTGATAATTCCACGCGGTTCCCAGGGTAACGTTCGCGAAACACGAAAACAACCATTTGCCGTAACTGTCGCTCTCCGAGTTCGGACCGTGACGGCAAAATGACGTATGACCACGTCCGACCTACGTAGCAGATAGCGGAAGTCACGTAATTAGATTAGAGAGTTTTAGTAGATCGTTCCAATGACTCCGATAACGATACCCGATACTCTGCCTCCGCCTTTGCGCTTACATATATAGTATCGTTATCGGGGGTATCGGAGGTATCGGAACGATCTACTAAAACTCTCTATTAACTGCGGTATTACTCGACACACCCTTCTTTCTGTTTCACTATGAGTGCGAGCTAGTGCGGGTGTAGGAGGGAGCTACAAGAACGTGCTTTGGGCTTTCAACGTCCCTGTCGAGCAGGCGCGCTTGCGCAGTGCAAGCCAACGTTCGTGCAAGCATCGTTCGGGGTGATGTGCTCGTGCTTTTAACTTCTGTTTCTATTGCACGAAGGGGAACAAGCTTTGGGCAGGATTCTAGAGCGTAGAAAATGGCGGCGATGCTTGTTGCTCAACGATGGCTCGACCAACGCGTACAATGACGGGTTTTCTGCGAGCACCCGGTTGCCTTCGCTATGCACGACGACTGTTTCTGACGACAGTACCGCTTGTCGAAAAGCACCGTGTGATCGCAGTGTGACCAGCTGCGCGACGAGAGACGGCGACGATGAGATATGATGACCGTCGAGCAACAGCTACTAATTGAATCGCACTGAGCTTTTTCGCAGCGGGGAACTACAAGAGCGCGGTTGCCACCGATGATCACATAGCTAATGCCCACTGGATGGTGATCAGAGCCGTGACGGCCGTCGCGAGTGTCGCTGTCAACCGGTGGGGAGAGACGGCTGGGTCGACAAAACCCCGGACCGAGGCAGCTGAAGTATGTGCGAAAGAAGGCTTTCGTCGCCACCACGACAAGCACACCGACGTCGTAGGGTGCGTTGACGGAACCTAGAATCTAACTGAACCTTCGTCACCATCATCATCGGTCTGAAGGAGATCGTCACCGTTCTGAAGGACTCCAACACTTTGCCGCAAACACCACTTTGCCATTGACAACTTGGTGGTAAGTTGATGTTAGAACATCAGGGTTTCTACCGCTTCAAAGTTAGTGCACTCTTAGTACCTATGTCTTCAGTTGACCATTTGTTGCGGTTTGTAGCTACCGTCAATCACGCAATAAAATCTGGATGGGTTGCTGATGGCATTTTATTGTATCAATTAGATACTTTACCGTTTCACGCCAAGCTTCTGGAATTGCATGTCAGTCATCGGACAGTCATAAGAAACACTTTTCGATGCCCTGCAATGAACTACAAACAGGTGTGCCCTAAAATGAATCGTTAGTTGTTTAGACAGCAGGAGTTTAGTCTGACAGAGTATGGTAACATTGTTACACACTGTAGACGAGAAATTTAGCCAGTGCAATCTTGTGGATGGTCATCATCTCCGTGACCAAAAAAAAGTAATAAAGATACCATTGTCCTACATTCAACACACGTGTGTTTAATGTAAAGGTTTTGATAACAATTAAAAAATTCGTTTCAAAGGTGACAGTAACTCATTGAAATTAAAGAGTAGTGTGAGCTGGATTTTTTTTAAATTTGCCTGTAATGCAGAGCAAATACGAACTGTTGACTTATCACCATCAAGCATAAACGACAAGCGGAAGCAGAGTAGATGTATGAAGGAAAACCGCGAGCTTATGTACTAAAGAAAGAACCGCTACGTAACGTGAAGAATGTCAGCAACTATCTTGCCATTGTGGTACGAGCTCAGTGGCTATGCACATGCTTATGGCAGCCTGTGAATGTAGGATGCTCCCCTTATGGTATCATCCAGTGGCAAAGCCAGGGGGAGGGCTTATGGGGCTTCGCCTCCCCCTCCCCCCCTCCCCAAATCCGGCGGGCCCTATAATATACCCACAAATTTCGACACCCCCCCCCCCCCCCCCCCCCCCGCACCCCAAGTCATGAACATCCCAGCCACCTCAACCCCCCTACCCCCTCACCCCCTCAAAAGTTCCTGGCTACGCCACTAATATCAACAGCACTCAATAGATAATCAACATGATCAGGATAAGGGAAATTTCCTTTATTTTATGCACCATATAGGCAGTGTTTCTGTCTTTATATGCATGCAGGCAAAGCACGCACTGTAAAAAACACTTGTGTGAAGACTGCGTTCACAATGCAGTCCCCGTCAAACTTTCAAGGCGTTAATGAATTCCACAAATTAAATTTTCAACGAAACGCATTTGTTTTGCGAAACGCTGGCAAACTTGCGTTGCGTTTTACATCATTCACCTTTGTCGTCCGATGAATCAGCAGTCAGCACTACACAAACCTCAATGAGCTTGTCGCTTGTTTTCTTGCCGTTGGGGCGATCGCTGGCGGTCGTGGTGGCTGCACAATTCTTTCTCAGACCGTTGGCTGCTGCCTCCGTGCTCGCGGAAACGTGGTTAACTTTGTGTCAAGGTGAGGTTTTGAATCTTGACGCATGGCAACGCTGAATGAAGGTCTATTACCGTCTTCATAATCTCAGCAAGGCTACCATACGAGCCACAACAACACCACCACTTTCAAGCTTCATAACACCGGCACAAATAGAAGCCAAGTCTTGCATCTCGCCAAGTGTTATATCGGAGACGTTAAACGCCAGCTCACTGTGCTCTTCGACCCGGTCCTGCCGCCGAATGGGCTCATCCAACAGCACGAAAGCATTTGTGTGCGCGTTGATCAAGTGACCGATCGGATGTCAAACCCCAGCCGCGGCGATCCGACGAGCATCGCGGCCATGTTCTTTCGAGTTTATGTCGCCAAGGGTAGAGTTGTCGAGTTAAAACAATGCAAATTGTCCCGTGCATTCTTGTTCTTACGTCATTTTGTCGTCACAACCCGAACTCGAAAATGACTGTTAGCGGCAAACAGAGGCTTTCTAGTTTCACGAACGTTCCCATGGCAACTAGCGTTGAATCGCCACGCGCAATGAAGCCAATGGGATAGCGAGGTACCTATGTAGGGACGTGTAAAAACTTTTTGTTCTTTCTTTTTTGTTTTTGCACGAGCTTTTCTGCACATAAAAAGTAAGTAAAAAAGACTGCCCGAGATCATGCGGTCGCGTCCATTTCTTCAGCGCCGAAAGCAAAGAGCATGGCTTATGGGGACTACCGTCGTAATCACTGCAGTGAGCAAAGGGAGCAAAGCATTAATAAAACTGCCCAAAGAAGCTTTCCTGCATCATCCACAGCATGTTCACAACCGGTGCGTTCTGCGTCGATCTCATGACTTGTCATAATTACCACAGAGTCGTCGTCAGCTCTGTATCCATTTGGAGTCTCCTTCACAGGCAAACAGAAAATTTCATTTGCAGGTTATGTTCACGGCGGCTTCACATAGGATGTTCGGTGTCGCAGCGTACCTTCACATAATGGTTTCTTCTCGTAATGCCATCCGTATTGTGCAGAAACAGGGAAAGCAACGACGCAAACGAGACACAAACACCACAAGGTCGTTACCGCGGTTTTCGCCATGTTTGTTTTCAAAGACCGTAGCGAAAGACTTCGAGAAAACAAGCTGAGATATCTTAGCTAAATTTATTTTACGTCATAATTATTGAAATAATCTTTCGTATTTTATTAAAGGATGATGTTATTTTTCTCTGTTTCCCTCCATTTTCCGGAAGGTAGCCTTTTTTCCGTTATTCGCTCGTTCTAACTCCCGGAGGAAGAAAGAAGATAACAAAAAGAACAGGGGGATATGCGGGGATTTCTGCGCCCCAACTGCGTGGACACGTCATCGCGACGTAGGGGGATCGTCAGATTCTAGCTGACCACGTGCGTGAACCCGAACGTTGGGGCGGAGCCTCAAAGAAGAATCATTCTAGTTTGAGGCTCCGCCCCTTCTTTCTCGATACGTCACAACTCGAAAGGTACCGTTTGCGACCAGAATAGCACCCCTGGTGTGCGCTAGCCCACTCAGCCACCGATCCCTCTGTATATGTGATAGACAGCGATATCCTGGAGGTATATTTTTTGCCAATTCGAGATTTAGCAAAGGTACTTCGGTATTGCAAGACGATTTATATTAACTCTTCTGTAGTTTCTTTTTTTTTTATGTTTTATGCCTACCCTTTTGTTTAGTTATCACTTTTATAATGGTGTGAGTAAATTAGAACTAAATTAGCAGGAGTAGTGGATGGAAGCTTGGGAAGACGGGAACCTTAACGAGTCGGCGGGATTGTTTTTAAGGAAGCGTATTAAACCAATTAATTGTTTGTTATGATGTTCTACATCTAAAATATAAAAATTGGCGTTTCATAACCAAATAACAAGAACTTCGTTTTGTTTTTTTCTGAATTAAGAGCTGCAGTTTTATTGCAGCGTCGTGAACTTGAAGGAAACATAGATTTAAGTTCTCAAAATTATTTTATTCTAACATAATTTCAGTGGGAAATTCTGTACCTAAGATAATCACTCACCGCATTTCGTGCTGTCCTTCATCGCAGTCATCTTGTTACCGTGTCTGGTGCTTCTACACGCGTCTAAACAGTTTTTTTTTTTTTTTTTTTTTTTTTTTAGAAAATTGTTTTTGTTTGTGCAATCAATGTTAACAAAAGGATTCGACGTAAGTGAACAGGCAAAGGAGACATTGCCTTCTAGTTGGACCGGCGAACAGATTTTTTTACGTAATATCTGCAGTGATATGAGTAAGAAGGAAGTGAGCGCTCATGCTCCAAAAGTTATTTTTGCTGGTCCAAAATGGACTTTTGGCTGCTCCGAGAGCCGCTCCAAAACGACACAGACCAATCACGTCACTGAAAGTGTTCAAAATTAATTGTAACTTTTCGACATAACTAGGATTTGGAAGGAATTACTTTTATCCTGCGCGCTCCTTTCGAGGCTTTTGCGCGTTGAAACAACTGATAATGAATCTGTTAGGTTCAAAATAACTAGAAATAGCGACTGCATACATCTAGGAAGAAGCAAGTTATATGTGATTACAATCAAATAAATCCGATTCTTGTATTATTTTCTCGACACGCTTAAATCATACAGTGGCTTTGCGGTATTGAGGCACAGAGAGAGAGATATGTGTGTCCGCGTGCTTGAGTTTTCATTTCGTCGCCGCATCAAAAGTTACACTCTGCACAGTAGCCAACACTTGACGCGGTTTCTTTTCACTCACTGTTTCCTGGAGGCGGAAGTTTTTCTCCGGAATTGTCTCGACGCCAAAATAAACCTCGCCGATCGCCGCGTTGCGCGTATCTCTCTCAACGCCGTCGCCGTCGTCGTGTCCCGCAAACCTCTCGAGAGCCTCTCGCCGTTGCCCAGGGGCGTCGTCCATCGCTAAAATTAGCGGTCGAAAAGGGCCTCTGTTTCGACGGAAATCGAGAGCGCTCGGTGTCCGCGGCATGATTCTCGCGGACACCGTCTGGACCCGGGAGACAGCTTTGAGCCCATTTGAAATATGCTATCACTTAGAGCCGTAACCCCGTGGAAAATATCGAGCACATGCACGCGACGGGGTAAAGGGTGGTTCACTCACTGGCGTTTGCTTACGACCGAGTTCTTGTGATCTCTTGCGACGAGAGAACACGCTGGCGCCATCTGTGAGGTGACCCTAGAATTGCATTTCACTACAGAGAACGTTTTGGAGTATTCGCGACATCGAATAAGCGTATGGTCGTTGTTGTCAAAAGGTTTTTTTTTTTTTTTTTTCGAGCCATTAAAAAAAAAAATGATGGTCCAAAAACAAAGAAAATATACAGAAATTGCAAGTGTTCCAGTAACTGTAGTTCCAGGCCTTCCGATTTGAGGCAGCACCACTGATCTCTATGACAATTGCTGGATCGCGTTTCCCGCTCCGCGAATGCGGCCACTGGCGGCCATCTTTAGGTAGAGTTATATTACCTCTAGCCAAAGTACAGCTGCTGCAGCCACTATCGTCCATCCATTGCAGACGGCGTTGTGGCAGTTGTGGTGGCAGGCTGCCATCAAAATAGCGTGGGTGATATTCCGTGATTGATTGAAATTGTTTGACGAAACATGTTTTTGAAACCCGGCGGTGAACGGTAGCCCGGTCTTTGAGGACCCGGTGAAAGTTTCACGAAATCGCAGCAGCGGAGAAAAGCAGCCCAGCACGCATCGCAAGTCCCATCGAAAGAAGCATCGAAAGCAGACGCCGGTACGTATAGTCTGCTTTCGATGCGAGCTGCGCTGCTTGCCCCCGGTGCTGCGCTTTCGTAGAACTTTCGCCGGGTCCTCAAAGATGAGGCTACCGTTCACGCAGCGTTTCAAGACTCTGCTTCCTCGAACAACTTCAATCAAGCACGAAATATCACCCACGGTACAGAGAACTAGATCTACGGCTATTTTATGGGAGCCTGCCGCCATTGCGCTGTCCGCCATATTACTATGATGGCTAGAGATGATATAACCCTACCTAAAAATGGCCGACCGTGGCCGCATTCCGGTTCATAGGCAGAGCTGGTCAAACGCGATCCAGCAATTGTCATAGAGATCAGCGGGCAGCACTTCCTAGATAACAGAGCCTTAGTGCCGAATGAGATGGCGTCGTCCACTCATCTCTATGTCTATTTGCTGGATCGCGTTTTGACCAGCTCCGCTTATGGACGGGAATGCGGCCACGGTCGGCCATCTTTTGGTGAGTTCAGAGCCGTATATGTAGAGAGTTCGGTCAATGGGATGCGCGGGCAGAGCCAGGGCGTGCGGCAGACTCGGAAAGAGGGCTTGGCATGCTCTCTTGACCAACCATAAGCCGAAAAGAATCCCTTAGTGGTGGTAGCGAGAAACAGTTCTGATCAAAGGTCTATGTTCGTAAATGGTTTTAATAAGCGCGTAAGAGTGAAGTGTAGTAATTACACTTCGTGGTTGAAAATAGGGTACGCGGGTTGTTTTCATCATGATCATGCAGAAAGATGTAAGAAACGAATGCGCCGCTCAACTCTGTTTTGCTCGGACAGAGTGTGACCGCTCGGGCGGCAGATTCCCGGCCCTCGGCGCTTGGCGTACGGATTATGTCGATCGTTCCGCCAGTCGCACTCTTCCACCATCATTTTGGATGAGCGTGATTGAAACATCACGTGTACCATATTTTCAGTCATCGAGAGTTACTCCAGGGCAGTTATCAGGTTCGTTTCTCGCGACCACCGCCAGGGTATTATTCCCGGCTTCTGGTTGGTCACATTCGAATTTCTGAAGACGCCCTGGAACACGCCCAGCCCGCTTTCGGCCAATGGCGCCTTCTCATTTGTCTCCTATACTTCCCAACGAATGGCCAAAACTCTCTACATATACGGCTCTGGTTGAGTTATACTATCTCTAGCCATCATAGTAATATGGCGGACAGCGCAATGGCGGCAGGCTGCCATAAAATAGCCGTAGATCTAGTACACTGTACCGTGGGTGATATTTCGTGCTTGATTGAAGTTTTTCGACGAAGCAGATTCTTGAAACCCGGCGTGAACAGTAGCCTCATCTTTGAGGACAGGGCGAAAGTTCTACGAAAGCGCAGCACCGGGGGAAAGCAGCGCAGCTCGCATCGAAAGCAGACTCCGTACCGGCGTCTGCTTTCGATGCTTCTTTCGATGCGACTTTCGATGCGTGCTGTGCTGCTTTTCTCCGGTTATGCGATTTCGTGAAACTCTCACCGGGTCCTCAAAGATCGGGCTATCGTTCACGCCGGGTTTCAAAAATATGTTTCGTCGAACAATTCCAATCAAGCCCGAAATATCACCCACGCTATTTTGATGGCAGCCTGCCACCACAACTGCCAGAACGCTGTCTGCCATGGATGGATGATAGTGGCTGCAGCAGCTTTACCTTGGCTAGAGGTTATATAACTCTACCAAAACGATGGCCGCAGTGGCCGCATTCGCGGAGCGGGCAAACGCGATCCAGCAATTGTCATTGAGATCAGTGGCGTCGTGAGAGGACGCCAACGCTGGACACGGATTGGAAACGAGTGTTGCGTCAGCGCGCGGCTCTAGTCATATTTGAGCCGAATGGTGACGCAATCGTCGTGTTCAATATGTGCCCAGCGTTGGCCTTCTCTGATGACGCCATCTTATTCAGCACTACGGCTTTGTTATCTGGTGTTGTCTGAGGACGCCAGAGTGTTGTCTAGTCGTAAGAGATCGGTCATAAGCAGTCTGGTACTTTGAGACGTGAAGTGCGCACTCAAATCTCGGGGTGTGTATATATATATATATATATATATATATACTATATATATATATATATATATATATAATCGCTTTCTGGTCGGGGGGGGGGGGGGGGGGCACGCGTTATGCCGTTGTGCCCTCCAGCGCTGCTTGACTGCAGCTGACCCCATTGGCTCACAACATCGGCTGCGCTCGGATGGTATTTATTATATCTTTTTAATTTGCGCTTACCCGCTGCGCCAGATACATTATTGCAGGGGGAGAACCCAGGCAGCACAGACACGTTGAAAAGACGTCGAAAGAGAGTCTATAACGTCAGGAACCACATGTCGAAAGAACGTCGAAAGTCTGAACGTCAGGTCCCTTCGACGTAATATGGAAAGGCTAATGTCTGGGAAACAGCGTGGATTTTACGTCGACATAACGTCCCACTTAACGACCTTTAGAACGTCGAGTGCACGTCTGAATTGGACGGGAAGCGAAGTTATAAAGTTGTATCAACATGACACAGTGTCCCATTTAACGACCATAAACGTCGAGTATACGTCTAAACTTAACGGGATGTCAATTGAGAACGCATATTAACGACATCATAACGTCCCATTTAACGACATAAAAGTCGAGCGCACGTCTGTGATACCGTTATGTCAACGTTGAAATAACGTCCCATTTAACGGCCATAAAATGTCTAGCATACGTCGAGACTGGACGGGACGTCATTTTGATAACGGTCTCGGCCTGGGTCACCATGAAACAATAGAGTCAACCCCCGAAGGTATGTTCGCGAAGCATGTATATTCGGACGGAATAGACCATTGCTAAATCACCCAAGCGCCCCGGCCCGCAATCCAGGAATCATGGGAACGGTGTTCCTTCAGCTCCCTAGTGATCGGTAATTTAGGCGACTTCCATGGTTACGCAGTTTTGGGTGTAAATCGGGGTCACCCTAAACAAGCATCCTATAGTCCCGAAGGACTTGTCATATCACTTTTAAGATTTCTCGTCAATGACAGCGTTTTCGATGCCGTGCATGCTGTCCACCCTTCAACCTGGCTCAACTGCAGAAATCTCTACATTATTATCATCTCTTACAGCTTCAAGACGCTGATATTAAGTTAGAAACGCTAAAAATGCTGTAAACAGCCCCGCTGACCTCGAGCTAAATCCTGATTTTGTTGTGAATTCTCGGCTTTTTAAGCAATTCTGCTAAACAACAATAACGAGAATGATAATATTGAAAGAGATTTCTGCAGCTCAGCCAGGTTGAAAGGTGGATTGCACGCACAGTATCAAAAATGCTGACATTGACGAGAAATTTTAAAAGTGATACGACAGCACCTTGGGCTCTATTAAGGCGCTTGTTCAGGGTGATCTAGGTGTTCGCTCAGACATGTTGGGACGTCTCGCGCTCACGTTCAAAGAACCTCCCGAACAAAACGTAGAAACTGACGTCGAATAATGTCGATGACGTCAAGGTGTTTCTCAGGACATTGTTGGGACGTCTCATGCTCCACGTTCAAAGAACTTCCCGGAGAAAACGTAGAACTGACGTCTATTAATGCCAATGACGTCAAGGTATTGCTTAGACATTGTTGGGACGTCTCGCGCTCAACGTTCAAAGAACCTCCCGAAAAAATGTATAACTGACGTCGAATAATATCGATGACGTCAAGGTGTGCTCAGGACATTGTTGGACGTGTCGTGCTCAACGTTCAAATAACTTCCCGGAAAAAACGTAGAACTGACGTCGATTAATGTCGAAGACGTCAAGGTGTTGTTCAGGACATTGTTATGACGTCTCCTGCTCGACGGTCAAAAAACGTCTCATACAAGACGTCACACAGACGTCGATTACTGTTGAAGACGTCGAGGTGAAGCTTATGACGTTGTCACTACGTCGCATGTTTGACGTTGTCGGAACCTCTCATGTGGACGTACCAATGCCGTCGATAAAAAGTTTGTTAAGGACTTCGACGTCGCCCAACGTCTAGGACCTTATTTCGACGTCCTCTCGACGTCTTGTGCTGCCTGGGAAAGTGAAGTAGTGTGGAATAGAATCACATAATGCTTATGCGCGTAAGATAAACTAACAAACAAGAAACATTGCTGAGGCCGCATCGATTCAACTGACACTAGAAAAACAGGCAATAAAAGAGGTTGCTTGCTGCTTCAAGCAATCGCAACTCGTTGACATTGAGCATAAAACAAGGAAACGAAGATGGAACGACAACGCGCCCATCGACGTGGGTGTCTCATGTAACAAGCGTGAGCGTCGTCGTTGCTGATAGGGGTACTTCTCATCCGGTTTGGCTGTTTGCCCTTTTTTCTTCCGAGAGGCGAAACAAAAATCATTAATTTCCGGGGTTTTTTTGGCTTTTTCTTTTTTAAGGTTTAATATTGTAGCATTTGAGAGAAGACAAAGTGTTGAAAAAAAAAAGTTACTAAAAACACCTTGTCGTCACCCCATGCTCCCAGAATACAACAGATCAGTATGGCGCGCATAAAATGAACTTAAACTTACACATCAACGTAGCCAGTGAAACATATGAATGAATAGATTTATTTACGTAATAGAGAAATATATACTCTATACCAAAAGCCACTCGCACAGTCGTCAAATCCCTGATGGCGATGCGCTGTCTTAAACTAACCCCCCCCCCCCCCCCCCCTTTTTTTTTTTACTTAAGGCTTTTTTCTTTTTTTTTTTGCAGCTGTGTCGAGTAGACTGAACTTGGAATTTAGACTCGACTCCTCGGTGGTCATATCTAAGTCCGTTGGTGATTAAAGCATGTGCTGATGGCGAGCTTCCACAGCACGGTTTCGCAACGTGCGTTCCACACCGCAAAGATGTATCATTCTGTCTGGCAGACGATAAGTGAGAGCTCGCTCTTGGCAGTCCTTGTAAACATCGAACGTAAACATGGCGCACAGCGGATGCCACCTATCGGCGCAAGTGCATGGCTCTAGCCATACACTATACGATATCAGTTGTATATTATTTATAAACCTGAAAAGTATAAGGGGCTAGGGCAAAATAAGACGAAATGGTCTCCTGGCGCTACCATATTATAGTAGCCGGTGAACGCGACTTTCGCGCATTTTACTGACTCTACTCGTATATTTTAATATCGAACGGCAAAAGTTATCGCCGAAATGGACGTTCTGCGGTGCACATATTACGTTTCTACACCATCTACGTAAATTTAGTGCGCGTGTCTCGTATCGTTTCGTCGAAAGAAGTTTCGTGGCAACACGTTTCGTACTTTTCATCGACACGTTTCATGGGTGCACGTTTCGTCGACACTGTGACTTTTAGCGTAAGCTCGTTTCGGGAACACGTGTTCTTGCAAAGTTTCGTTGACAATACTTTTTTTTTCTAAACTTTTCTGAACATAAGAAAAAAAATTAAGCTTTGCGCATTATTCGTGCACGCCCCGCACGAAGCTCTACTTACAATATTTGGTTGTCGAAGGAAGAAACAATGTTTTGGCGTTCGTAACGTGCACGTCTTGATACAATAATATAAGGTAATCTAAGTTGCAGCTACATTTAATTCAACACACGAAGGGGCGAATTAGTAAGGCTTTGCGAGGAGCCGGCAACCTGTGATTGGCTTTTGTTGCATTTCTAAATCGCTCAGCAGACTGCCACCTCAGACCTAACCGACCGGAAACAGCTGGGCAAAACCGGTTGTTGTCGTTGTTGAGGCACACGGAAAAGGCTCAGCTTGAAGAAAATTAAAAAAAAAATAAGAAAAGAAATGGGCGTTAGTTTGGCACTGCAGTTCAGCTTTGCGGCATACTTCGTCGTGGAGGTGTGCCCAGATGTTAGTGTGTTTCCAAGTGCTCGATCGGGGGTCACGTGGTGCGCGGACCGCTTTTGCAATGCAAGCTGCGAAGACGAGCCAAAAGCGACGATCGTCTGCAACCGTCTCCAAGCCCGGCTCAGCCTCTCCGCTTTTCTTCTTCTTGCGTTGTGGGTGGGAATGAGGTAAATGGACAATTATTCCGTGTGCTCCACGTTGTCCCTTCCCCACCCGGCAAATGGCTCAGGCGCTCGAGCACGTGAGCACCCAAATGGTGCAGAAGGTGTCCGCATTTTACATTGCAAACGCTCTGTGTGGTTTGAGTTGCTCCCTCTATGAAAAAACTCTAGGCTCTCAATCGGCAACAGCGACGCGTGTTGACCACGCCACCCAACCGCGGCGTCGATACGCGTCACGAAAACTATCGGGCGGAAATAGCTGCATGTGCCTCGGCTGGCACGCGAGCTTCATTCGCTGCACGCAATCTCTTCAAGATCGCGCGTCCGTTCGGCCAAAGTAATAAAACTGTACGATAAGACCGGGAGGGCGAATAGATCGGGTTGAGCGATTAAGGCCAATATCGGCGACGCGGAGGCAACTTTCTACCATTGCGAGAAGCCGGAGACCGAAGAAACTCGGAACTTTTAATGCTTAAAGCGTTGCAAGTTAACTCATTAAACGTGGTACGTTTACCTGAGCTTGCTGTTCTCTAAAGTTGACACAGACACTGATAAGTCTCAAAATTGCCCGTGTTTGTGTTGTCCTTTTAAAAAAAAAAAAAGAGGTCGGTGTGGGGTAAATATGTTATATGTATCCACACCTTTCATCCAATTTTTTTTTTAGTTTAATTTTTAACTTTGTAGTATTTCGGTAATGATGCAACGATGAATTATTGTTCGCCAGCAGAAACTATTAACTTTTTCTGTACTTTTGGACCGAGTAATAGCGCTATCTGGTTACTTAATTTCCTGTACAATGCCATGTTTGTTCTCACTACCAGCTCGTGATTACACTGCGCGGCACAATTAGTGCGAACATGACACGCTGGTTCGCATTGTAATAGAAGAGTGTGAGCAGCGATTTATGGCCCAACGAATTTTCTACGCAGTTACAAGGAGATAATGGTTATTTATTCTTCTCGATGCGCCGCGGACTTCGATGTCTTCGGTGATGAGGTTGAATCAATTTTTTGCAGAGAGTGAATAACATTTATGTGCAGGGAATGGGAATACTGTAATTTTAGCTCCAGTGAACAACGTCGTCGCTGAGATGACATAATGCTTAAACGGCACAGCGTTCTCACCGCTCTTTGTCTTACTGAAAACAAAAATGGAAAGCAACACTCGATGCTGTCATCTTTTCCTTCTTATTCAGACGTCACTTCGTCTTCGCCCTTTCCATTCACTGACCCTGACGTCAGGTCTCAAGCACCCCTCCGTTCTCCCTTGCCGCACGGAGGTGCAGCATATAGTGTCCTTCCTGTACAACAATCGACGAGAGTCCTCCTCTTGTCCGGCCGGCAGAGGGAAAAGCAATGCGATACGCCTGAGTCCCGCCGACGCTAGTGGTTCTCACTGCTTCGGAGGCATTCCGGATATCTAGACCAAAACTACAACAAGAAGCGCTTATTTGCGCTAGACGTTGCATATGAACGAGCCTCTGGTAAACTTTCCCTGAATGAACACTTTCTACCGCACTACGAGGGGGGACCCAAGAGAAACCACAATTTATTTTTGCAAAATACTTTTTTTTTGTCACATTTTAGTCACCTTAAAGGGGTACTCCGGCGATTTCTTCATGGTCCCCGATTTGCTTGAAATTTTGCTAAACTCGCCAAACAACATCGCTAAAATAGTATCCCAAAATATTAGGTTAAAATAATTGTTTTTCACAAAGTTATTGAATTTACAATTTTGGTCCTCACCGTATTTTTCAAACTGAAAGTCTCTACTGGCAACAACGAAACAGTGACATCAGTGGAAGGCATGGGTTCACTCTTTGGACTGTAGAATTTGTTTCCAACTGATCACAAGCAGTTTCATGGTGTCAAATGATTATTTTGAAGCTCGCTCCAGTACCCCCGCACCTGCACGGAACAAATGATTGCCATATTCTATTTTTAAGACTGATTGCTCGACTGGCAAGCCTGCCCGCCACTGACGTCACGGCCACTGAAAAAGTGCGGGTATATTTGAATGTTGGTTTTTGCATCATTTTGATTTGCCGACTTCGCAATAACTATTATGAATTTCGCAATTCTAAATAGCATACCGGAAAGGGTAAAGGCCGGGGAGTCAGAAAATATAGTTAGTTGAGGTAGCCCAAAAATCGCCGGAGTACCCCTTTAACAGTGCTCTCCGCCTGATGCAATACATGCTGTCGTGACGTTTCTGGCACTGCTCAAAACATCCTTTAAACTCGTCTATTACGCTGCTTCGGAGGCCTCTGCCGCTTTTTGTTTTACCTCTTCTATGTCAACAAACTGTCTAATTTGTATAACTTTTTTTTTTCTTCCGGGAAAATAAGAAAGTCACACGGGGCGAGGTCGGGTGAGTAGGTAGGGTGGGGCACGTTGGTCGTGCCGTTTTCAGTCAAAACCACCGAACACTCAGTGCAGTATGGGCAGAATGACAGCCGAAGTTGTTTCGAGACTGGTTTCGTTCACCATGACAACGCGTCTGTCCACATCGCGCTGAGTGTTCAGCAGTTTCTGACCAAAAAAGGCAGTATCCCCGCGCACCCACCCTCCTTATAGCCCGAGCGCTCATGCTGCAATAGAACGTTTCAAAGCCGCGACCTCGTGCTCTACTGCTTGTGGCATTGTCTACACTCTCAGCTTGCGAGCGAACGTAGTGTAGTGCTTTGTGTACTTCAACATCGCCCCCCCCCCCCCCCCCCCCCTCACAAGCTCGGGAGCAAGCAGACGCAACACTCTAAAAAAAGCCTGTGCGTCTCCTTTCCCGCACAACACCCGGTGAGCCAATCACCGCAACTTGCGGAGGCAGCTCGGCGAATGTCGATACCGAAACATATGTTTACACCAGAAAGCGCGGTCTGAGCTGTGACATTAAGCAGTGCAAGCGTGACGTTTGCATTGCTTAATGTCACAACTCAGACTACGTTTTTTGGTCTAAACATTGTTTCGGCATCGTCATTCGCTGAGCTGCCTCCGTAAGTTGCGGTGATTGGCTCTCCGAGTGTTGTGCTCGAAAGTAGACGCGCAGGCTTTTTTGTTTTTTAGAGTGAACGACATTTTTTGTCAGTTTACCTCTGGACTATTTTGATCTTTCTTACCGAATCCGTACGAGGTGCAAAAAGCAAAAATAGCTGAAAGGTCAACAGAAAAGAAAGGTCGTTCGTTGCTTTTCAAGCTGGAAAACTGGTGGCCGACGTGAAGCCACGCAGACGTTAAAAATAGTATACCTCTGAGGCGGAATTAAACTAAGAAAACAAATAATTTTGTAAGGGCTGGTTAGGACCCGTATGTCACGAGATACCCCCCCCCCCTTTTTTTTTTTCCAAAAAGAAAAAAAAATCAATTGCATTTTTTTACGTTGCGAGACTCATTTGAGCGATTCTGAAACGTGTTTGAGAATTGCTCCTAACTAGAGATGTAAGCGGTAAAAAAACAAAAAAAAAAAACGTTGAAAATTTTGGGAAAAGCAGGGGTTTTTTTTTTTCGTTTCTTTTTTTCAGTCAAACTAAAATTCAAAACAAAGCTAACAGAGCTCTCAGACGTGAAACGCTACCGCGCGCCGGCGGCGGCGACGTCCACCTCTCGCTGGACATCGGAAACTTCTGTCTAGCGTCGCAGAATACAGAACCTGCTAGGGAATTTGGTCAAAAGAAGGAGTTGGGGAGTCTGCGAAGCACCTAAATCCATCCACGTGGTGGCAAGGACTTTGCTTCAGCCAACCCTTGAGTCGCCTCGCCTCTCGCGTACTGTAGGTTCTCCCTTCTTCTGCGGCGTGTGAAAGAAACTGGTCCGAGTTTGGAAATGTGCGCACCAAGCTACGCAGCAGGCTCCCAGGGTATGGCGTGCAAAAAACTTGTTTTACGGGCACTCGAACCTGAATGTTCGGAAGGCTTCGTCCGCGGCACAGCGAAGCATTGACGCGTCAAGCGGAAATGAATCGGAATTATCGGACACGGATTGATATTAATGTCAGTCTTGACGCTTTGATCTGAAATCAATGCCTTGACGTGAAAATCGTACCTAGATTTAGAAACTGGAAGCTCTGCTGGAGCCTGGGACTTTTGTGGGCAGTAATGTAACAATTTAATTCTTTTCATTGTTACGAGATAAATGTATCGGGTTTTTCATAGCTCTGTGCGCAATCGTTTTCTTTTTTCCATTTTCGGTCTTTTTCTGTAATAAAGAACATGAAAAATACGTTTTTTTTTTCAAGCCCCTCAAGATTTCATGAATGTTTACATCTCTACAGTCCTAACTCAAAATGAGTCTCTCAACGTAAATATAGCGCTATTCTTTTTTAAAGGGGGGGGGGGGGGGCAATTTTTGTTGTTGTATACGTGCCCTTTAAGAACTTTATGTGATTCAATGTCTTCTTAATTTACTCTTTCCTGACCACGGGAAAATTAGCAATTTTCAAGGGGATCCGTGCAAACGCTTTTATTTTCTGACAAACTTGCGTATGGAGCAATAAGACACATCAAGATGTGGCCAATTAGTTGTTCTTTCAAAAGAAACAGAGGTTAATAGGGTGTAAAAAAAGGGCTTTCAAATATTTTTGGAAATTCAGTGTACGTCCGGAAGGCGTATAAACGCCGAAACTTCTACAGCTGTGTTAAAATAAACGGCAAACGAGAAAAATTCTGAATATAAAAACTGCTCTACACCTAGGGTTATTACTTCTGAAAGTTCGTGTACTCTAACCATACATGTACGTAACGCGTTACAAGTAACGAGTTACTTGTACCTAGTTACTATTTTCGGTAACGAGTAACGTATTTAGTTACCTTTTTAAGAAAAGGAACGAGTAACGGTATTTAGTTACTTTGAAGGCCAAGTAACGAGTAACGGTATCTCGTTACTTTTGAGGAGTAACGTGTACAACACCGCTTAAACGGCCTTTTTTTTATTCTAACCTGAGTATGCGTCTATTGTGACAAAGGCAGATGGGCAACCCGAAAAACAACTAACCAGTATGACAGTACAGCAACGTATACCGCTGAACACGTCAGTCGAACGGTCGACTGACGTGTCCAGCGCTAAACGTTTGCTGTACTGGAACTCTACAGCTTGGAATGTCCTTCACCCAGCGAGCACATCAGGGTTTGTTGGTTGAACCTCTAGAAACGGGTACGGACCAAATTGTAAACCCGGAGGTTGCAAACACGGGGAGGCACATAACCCATTACCGCTGTCCTCAATGAAGGCGCAGTTCTCAAAGATTCACCAGCTCTTCCTGAAGCACAACACTGCCGTTCCTTCGATCGCGTCGGTAGAACGAATCTTCAGCGTCGCCGGAGACGTATTTCAAGAGGCGGGGAAACATAAGTGATGAAAACTTCTACAGGCAGCTGCTGCTGAGGGTGCAATGACTACTAAAAAAGAAAACAATAACCATGAAACAAAACAGTTGTTATTTGGTCGTCAAAGTAACGTGGAAAGTAACTCGTTACTTTTGAGGTAACTCACGCGTTCCTTTGGAGAATCGGTAACGAGTAACGTATTTAGTTACTTTTGGAGCGAGTAACGAGTAACGGTATTTAGTTACTTTTTTGGGGTAACGTGTACATGTCTGACTCTAACTGACCTTTTCTATCTTCGGTTCGTCGGAGTGTTAGCCTCCGTAACACGTATGTTTTTCAACGAATGAATGCTTTTAATGATAAAACATCCCCAGTAGACTGCTTTCTTTGTGTTCTAGCTTGGTTTTGTCATAGCCTCGATGCAGTTACCTCATATTTAGAATGTTGTGCCCCTTTTTGGGAACATAAAACCTGCACGCCGACTCAGGACAGCCTTGGCAACTATAGTCATACATATCGACAGCCATCTGTTAATTCGAAGTGCCCCAGAGTTCTTGTGGGCTAAAAAATATGCCACAATGCAGTTGAATTATGTAAATAGTGTCATCTTTTTTACGAAGACTGATGTAAGCAGTTAGCCATGCTAGACTAGTGCAACCACCGTTCTCACGACTGAATAGTTTTGACAGTCCACCAGCTCGTGATAAAGATTAAACCTAGTACGTTAAAACCCTAACATAGAGTTCTTCGGCTATCCCGAGATTGTGGAACATCATTCTCCGCACTGAAATTAATTTCTTGACGGCGCTTGGAAACCATCGATCACTGGTGATCGATGTCCTATGTGCGTGGCCAGGAAAGAGTTAAGGGTGTTAGTGATTTAATCTGTACGGTTCAACCTAAGTTGGAAAAACAAACAAGTGGCTGGCAAAGACGTTATTTTGCGCACTAACAGAACGTGGGTTTCGGCAGGGCATGGGAAAATCCGCCACACAGGCAGCGCGAGTGCATCCGGTGGGGAATACGTCGAGAAGGTGGGCATATCCACCGACCTCTACAGCAGAGAACAGATGAGCGTCAAAAACGGGCGCATAGGGCGCGCTGTGACGTGGACCTATTTGCCAAGCCGCCACGTCAGGGCATCCGTGCAAGTTGCTATGGAAACTGCAGCGCGGCGACCGTTTTTTGTCGCTCATGTGTTCCTAAGGGGTCGGTAGCTGCGGCAAAATAAAATCTGCGTGGACCAATAAATGGCACGCCCCTCGTAGAATCGGCAAACCAGCGCATGCCGATGGGCAATTAGCGGAAGGTCGGGTTCTCGAGCTTATCATCGATTCTTTAACAAAAGCCTTCGGTCTTTGGGCCTTTGAGACGCCCAAAAATTGGGGCTATTTTAGCCCACGCGCTACGTCTGGACACGACCGCGGGGTCAGCGGGGTAGCCAACCTTTGCGCTTGCCTGGTTGGCACGCACGGTAACTCGCGGTCGTGTCGGTCACGGCATGAAACGGCAGGGAGAGGCTTCAGTAGTCCCGCCTCCAGCGCGAGCTTCCTACACTGTTAGCAAAAATAACACGCCCAGACGTGTAAACCGTTGTCCCATAGCAGACACGTCGAAAACGTGTTCGTTTGACACGCAGCCATGTGTGTATTCGCCTACACACGAGGTGCCGTGTAAACTTAACACGCTACACCGTGTCTGCTTTCCGAGAAACACGGTCCAGCGTGTTCCTTATGAAACATGGCGGCCAGCAGCCGAGAACAGGCGAGAGACGAGCCCAGCGAGCCCGCGCGCCTTTCATCCGAATTGAAAGCACACAGGACGCGTTTGTTCTCGTTCGATGTCTTTTATACACAGTAAACAGGTCTCCAAGCGGCGACGTAGCTACGTACAAAGGTACGTACGTGCGTCGGTCGGCGGTCGGTGGCGTCGGCAGCTAGGACGGAACACGGAACCGCTAGACAGAAAAACGAATACCGAACTTACGTGAATAAATAGCTCGAACAAACTATTTGAAGTCGGCCCCCGCAGGGGGCACCTGTGAAAGCAGGTGTTTGGTGAGTGGCGGCACCACGGACCCCCGAGCCATGCGGGTTCGGCCCGCCCACGTCTGGCTGTGCGTGGCTTTCCCGTGTCCGGGGAAAAGGGCATCCTGGTGGTTGAGCCGAGCCCGGGTAGGTTTGGACCCTTCGGGGCCCCCCGGGTGAGGCAATACACCACTTCGGCCCCCGCTTCTCGTAGACGGGAGTCCTGGTAAGGCCCGGCAGGATGATTCAGTCTAGTCGCCTTTCTTCTACTATCTCCTCCTAGCTTTCACCTTTACCTTTCCTGTTTCTTTTACTTCTCTCTCATTTCTCTTACTCCTTTTTCACCCCTCTTTGCGGCAAGGGCTAACCTTGGGTGGCAATGGACCTCTGTCTTGACCCACACTTGGGTATAGTTTCCCGGCAGCACTGTTAGTGTAAACGTCTCCAGCCAAGCCCTTCTTGTTATGGTGCGTTACCTAACCCCTTGTTGGGCTCGGTGGTGGGCGGTGCACCGCGGATTCTGAAGACTCTTTGCCCTCCTATGGCGCCCCTCTCTTCCAAACCCCGTTCTTTGCAAGCCGTTAAAAGGCGCTGTCCTGAACACAAGACCATCGAAAAGAACCTGAGGTAGCAAACTTCACGAAGTTTTCGTTGTTCATTCTCTGGATGAACAGAAACCTGTGTCAAAGCTATCACCATTTGTTGTAGCCAAAGTACTTGAACACCTTGTAGGGTTTACCTACAAGGCTAAAAACTCGACTCAGGAGGACCTTCTAGTGAGATAAATAACAAAAAGCAAAGTGAAGCGCTGCTCAAGCTGAACACCCTACTTGATGTCAAAGTGTCGGTGAGCCCTCACCGCACACTGAACACCATCCGTGGAGTCCTCTCTGAGGACGACTTCCTTCACACTAGTGAGGAAGAACTCCTCGAGGGACTCCAAGGTGCCGGCGTCGTTGCCGTAAAACGAATTATGTTCAGAAAAGATGGCGAAGAAATCCCTTAAAAACATGTCATCCTCACGTTTGAAAGGCACACACTACCACAAACAATCAAGGCTGGATACCTCAACTGCCACATCCGCCCTTATGTCCCCAACCCCCAGCGGTGCTTCCGTTGCCAGCGTTTTGGTCACGGAACACGCAGCTGTCGAGGGAAGGAGACATGTGCAAAGTGTGGCAGTCAAGATCACGTCTCTGACATTTGTGAGAATGTTGCTCACTGCACTAATTGCGGGGCCCGCATCCTACTTATTATCGCGGCTGTCCCATCTGGAAGCAAGAAAAAGAAATCATTGCTATCAAAGCCAAAGAAAATCTCAGCTATAGCGAAGCAAAGAAAAGGTATTCCTTTATGTTGAAGGGATCGTACGCTGACGTGGCACGCAGGGGTCTTGCGCCACGTTCAGAATCGAGGGCTACCCAGGTCTCACCTGAGGTTCTGGAGGCAGCCCTCAGGGCCCCACTACCCCAGCTAGGGCAGCAGTGCCCCCTCCTCCTGGAGGAGGTGCAATGGCTGCTTCGCTGGTTCCAGACAGGCCGGCAACTGCCGTACCTGTCCGCACATCGCGGTCCTCTTCCGGGGAGAAGGGGCGAAACTCCCGCCCGACCTCCTCAGAGAGGACCTCCTCTTCGAAAGAGCGGCACAACCCTCGTGCCGCTCCCCCAGTACCCAAGGGGCCGGAAGGGGCAGAGTTGAAAGACACTCTGCCCAGCACCTCCGCTGCCTCTTCGGCTGGTCGTGGCCGGGGCATGCCACCCCGTGCAACGAACCAGCCAAAACCTTTAGGTAAAGGCTCGCCTCCAGAAGTGGAAGCGATGGATGTTACCTCTGAGTCACCCACTCTTGCATCCGACCAGGATGACATGGAGTGGCAGACTCCAAAGCCCAAAGGGAAAAAGCCAGTGGTCCCTCCCAAATAACCATAATTTTAATTCTCAATTTTTTCATTGCCTCTCTCATTTTAATTTTACATTTCACCTTTTAGATAAATGAAGAATTTGCATTTTATGCAGTGGAACTGTCGTGGTCTTTTAACTAATATTGATGACGTTAATTATTTTATGGATGATCTTCGGCCTATTGCCCTAGCATTACAAGAAACTCATCTTCAAGCTCATCATACACAGATTTTAAGGCGTCATCAAGTTTTTCGTAAAGATCGATTTAATTCCACTTTTGGGGGCGTGGCAGTGATTGTGCAGAGTGGGGTTGCCTGCTCCGAGGTCCCACTGTGCACCCCACTTGAAGCCGTAGCGGTACGTGTTCTTTTAGACCGTCTTATAACAGTTGTTTCTATATATTTGCCTCCAAATGTTCCCCTGCATCTCCATGACCTACAGGGACTTGTGGGACAACTCCCTCAACCCTTTTTAATTTTAGGGGATTTTAATGCCCATCATCCCATGTGGGGCAGTGCTCGTCTCGATTCTCGAGGCAGAGTAATTGAACGGTTTTTACTATCATCTCAATTATGTCTTTTTAATAGTAGAGAGCCTACATTTTTTAGTTCGGCTCACAACTCATTTACATCTATTGATTTATCTATTGCATCACCTTCATTACTGTCTTGTTTTTCTTGGCAGGTTCTTAATAACCCTTTTGGGAGTGACCACTTTCCTATTGTTTTAGAGAGCGACATTTTTCTTCCCACCCTTTTAAAACGAATGCCTCGGTGGAAGTTGGACAAGGCAGATTGGTCTCTTTTTAGGTTAAACTCCACGTTGGATGCATCCCTGTTTTCCTCTATGACCGCGGATGAGGCCACATTGTATGTGACGGAGCAGATAATAAACGCCGCTCAGCAGTCGATTCCCCAAACTACCGGTACTCTTCCACGCAAGTGCAAACCTTGGTGGAATAAGGAGTGTGCCATTACACGCACGGAGCAAAATAAGGCATGGGGCAAGTTCAGACGATATCCCACCTCAAAAAACCTGGTAGAGTTTAAGAAACGAAAAGCCAAAGCCGGTGGACACGTAAGCGATCAAAGCGGAAAACCTGGATGAAATATGTGTCATCTCTGAGCAGCTTTGTAACTGCTAAGGAGGTCTGGGATAGATTCAAGAAAATCAAAGGGGTCTATAGGGGTTTTACGATCCCCATTTTCAACCCTCCATCTGCATCACTGAAAGATACGGCTAACGTCCTTGGGGAGTACTTTTATTCTGTGTCCAGCTCCTCTAGTTATTCTGATTCCTTCAAGTTGTTTAAACGACGTGCAGAGCAACATAATATAGTCACAACGGGATCAAATGCCGTTCTTATAATCAGCCTTTCACACAGTATGAGCTAGAGAATGCCCTACATATCAAAAAGATCTCTGCTCCTGGACCCGATGGAATTCATTACGAAATACTGCGTAATCTCTCTACAGAGTCTCTTGAATCCCTTCTTAATTTCTTTAATTCCTTGTGGGAAAGGGCTTGTTTTCCAGCAGCTTGGAAACAGGCACACATTATCCCCCTCCTGAAGCCAGGTAAGGATCCATCTCTGCCCTCTAGTTACCGTCCGATCGCTTTAACCAGCTGTCTAGGGAAAACTTATGAAAGACTGATAAACAGGCGGCTGGTGTACGTTCTAGAAAAGGAAAGCATTTTGGATAAGAATCAGTGCGGTTTCCGCAGAGGACGATCGACCTTGGATCATTTGGTGCGCTTAGAGACGGTCATACGGGAGGTATTCTGAGCGTTACACTTTTTATAATCAAAATGAATTCTCTCGCCCAGGTTTTGCCGCCGTCCATTGCATACTCACTTTATGTAGACGATATCCAGATCTCAGCATCATCGTGTAATCTTTCGAGCTGTGAGCGCCAGCTACAGCTTGCCATAAATAAGCTTGCCAAGTGGGCAGATGAAAATGGTTTTAAGTTTTCTCCCGAGAAAAGCGTCTGCGTCCCATTTTCACTACGCCGTGGTCTGTCACAAGAACCATCCCTGAAACTGCAAAGAACCTGCGTCCCTGTCAGAAAAGAGCACAAGTTCTTAGGTGTCACCTTCGACAAAAAGCTCAATTTTATTTCTCACCTGAAGTCACTCAAAGAAAAATGTCTCATAACCGCAAATATTCTAAAAGTCCTCGCCCATAAAAACTGGGGATCTGACAGAAAATGCCTTCTCCGTCTTTACAACGCTCTTGTTCGATCCCGTCTCGACTATGGGGCTCCAGTTTATGGTTCTGCACGACCGTCTGCGCTCAAGATGTTGGATCCAGTCCATCACCTCGGACTGCGACTCGCAACAGGTGCTTTTCGGACGTCCCCGGTCCTCAGCCTGTATGCTGAATCAAATGAGATGTCACTCGAGAAAAGACGCCAACATCTAAGCTTAACATATTACTACAAGATACTTGCGAACCGTAATCATCCAACCTACCACTCCCTCCAAAAATCTAGATTTTGTCGCCTCTTTGAGAATAAGCCGAGCATCGTAAGACCCTTGAGTTTCCGAGTACAGCAATTTTGTTCTTCACTTGATCTTTGTTTGGACGAAGTTAATCTTATGCAAAATGTAGACTGTGTTGCCCCCTGGGACATAGTGCCATTTGCTTGTGACTGGGCTCTCACAAGGGTTAATAAGCATACTGTCTCTGCCCTCATGATACAACAGGAATTTTCTGAGCTTGAGAAGAAGTATGAAGGTTACACACATTTTTACACTGATGGTGCTAAGACGTCGTCATTTGTTGGCTGTGCCGTGCATTCTGATTGTTTTATTAAAGTGAAACGTCTAAATACTTTCTCCAGCATTTTTACAGCTGAACTTTATGCAATATTTATGGCCATAGATTATATTCTACGGGCTAAAATAAAGCAGTCTGTCCTATTTGTAGACTCTCAGAGTGCCGTTACCGCAATATGCTCTTTGAGAGTTACTAAAAATATGCTGGTGCAGCAACTACGAAATAGGCTTAATAAAGCTGTACATGGAGGCCTAAACATAAAATTTTGTTGGGTGCCCAGTCATATGGGAATAAAAGGTAACGAGGAGGCCGACAGACTCGCTACATCCTCAGGTAATCTTACTCCGTCTCACGCCTGTTTGCCATACCAAGACATTAAACCTCTAACAAAGTCATCACTTGTTCGTTTATGGCAGTCTGAATGGAACATGGAGTGCAACAATAAACTTCATATTACAAAGCCGGTTCTTGGGCTCTGGGAGAGCTCTTCTCACAGGAACCGATTCCATGAAGTATTGTTGTGTCGTCTTCGAATCGGTCATTCTTTCATATCGCTCAAATATCTTCTTATTGGGGAGGACCCACCAGTGTGTGAACATTGTGGGGATACGCTTACCGTCATGCATATCTTGTGGCTCTGTCCAGCTTTGGACAGTGAACGTCGTACTCATTTCCCTGAATTGTTTCATTTCCAAATCCCATTCCATCCTGCTCTTTTACTGGGAGAATATCCCTTGATCCCATTTGACCGTGTGTTGACTTTTATTACTAACGAAGGTTTTATTAATCAGATCTAGTTCTGCATAGCTAATTATTATTTTGTGGCATAGTAACAACCACAGCTTGTTTTCTTTTCAATTTTGTTTGGCGCAGTATGGCCTCCGTAGCTGTTGCGCCATACACAAACACAACACCGACACTGGGCCCGACACTTCCTACTAACATCCTTTTCTACCCGCGGCGTATATAAGCTTGACATGTGCGGGTGAGCTCTTTGGTCGCTGACCGTTACAGATATATAGAAGAAGACAGAAAACACGGCACAATGGACAGCCGTATGTAAGAACTGCTTGCATTTAAAAAGTATGGAGGCAAAATCGGTAAAATTAATCCGTTGCGAAAAGCAACGATGTATTAACAATAAATCTTAAACCGGCCATGAAAAAGTTAAAATTTTTGTTATTTTCATGCTCGATCGGTGTTATGAGCAGTCCGACTAGCTTAAATCGGATAGAAAAACAAATTATTAGGATTTTATCATTATGTATTCAATGATCAATGGAAATTATCCTTGCGCAAAGCATTTTTTTATATAAGTATTTGTGAAGGACATCCGCCCAACACTTCACTTCCGTTAGTTGTAGTACGCGTACGGGAGCAGATGCCTTCACTTTTGGGGCGTTTTGATGCAGTTTGTTGTCGTATGTCGTGTCGGTGTCGAGTGGAGCGGTGGGGCTTGGGAGTTTGTGACCGGTGTTATTCGTGATCACTAATGTGGCGCTGATGCGCTTTTTTTATTTTTTTTTATACCGCCATTACCCCGAACATTGAAAATTCACGGGCCCGTGGCACTGCATTATGCTGAATCGCGAGCTTTCTCTGTTGTCGTTTTTCTGGTAGCACTCGTGGATACTGCAAGCGTTTAAACAGTGTGCACCGTCTCGCCTACAACCGCGGTGACGTGCTCGACCTGTTGAAACTTATTGTTTCCGTCATTTTGGAGTACGCAAGGCAGTTATCTCGCTGCTCTGGTTTCGGTTATAAAAGCAAGGCAAACCGCTCGTAGTTCCCGCCCTCAGTACACGTTGGACATCTTCCACACTTTGACACCGAATAACTGGATGAACGAGGATTTACATTTACTTCAGAGGTCACTCGCGCCGCTTCCTCACCGTTGAGTAGCAGGATCAGCTGGCGACAAGCCGCGGATGAAAGGCTTGAGTATCAACAGCCCAAGTGCACTCGGTACCGATGCGGGCGATGCGGGTTTCTGTCAACCGGTAACCCAGCAAAAACCGTGACCGTTCGAGCTCTTAGTCATGACACGGTGTTGCAGAGAGCAGGGTATAATACAACTACACGGACCACCGAAGCGTACGCACTGTTATCGTAAAGGCTGTGATTGTGCCTTTGTAGATCATCTTATTCGTTTTGCTGGAGACGCAAACGACGGCATGAACAAAATCGTTTGCATATTCCGCATACCTCGCAAAAGCATTTACCCAGTCCCCTTGCAAAAAGCGCAAAACACGGAGTCCGCACCGTCCTGACTTACCAGTCTTTCACCTGTTTTTAGAGCAGTTTGTACCTGCTAGTAGGTATGTCTACTGAAACTGCAACTTGAAACTGGGGCAGTGCCAGAGAGAAAAGAGACCAAGTCGGGAAAGCTTGCTCGCTCTCCCAATTCTCAGCTCTCAAAGATTGTACCATAATTATATGCACCAACGCCTCTTCCCAAAGAAAAGAAAAATCACTATGTTCACTACGTAAAAAATGGTCTCAGTTCATGCATCTGTGGCATGTAGGAAATCTTGCACTAATTATTCACACCGCATGATGAGCGCAACAAACTCACACGAGTCACACGAGATTAACAGGAAAATATCGGTGGTGACTTAAGTTTCCCTGAAATTCTGTATAACCGGTCGTTTGCAGGACCGAATCATCTACTCGAGCGTTGTGCGTCGCTGTGCAAACACGTCGCTTTGCAAATGCAGTCCAACAACACGAAGCATAAAAACGGCAGATTTAGGACAACAATCCGAAGCCCATTGTTCAATTAAAACGACATAATTTTGTTGAAAACGCCCGGAGCTTTTTACTCACGGTATGCGTCGGGAATCTTCCACACTTTAAAACGGAACGAAGGAAGATTTACTTTTAAAAACGCTCGCTGCGTCCCCCCGGACCAGCTGGACCGGATCAGCTGACGACGACGGGACTGAACCCGTTGAACCTCTACTCCAAATAACCAATTTGAGGTCCGTGTTAGTGTGGGTTTCTACCTCCAAGCACCGCACCACACACCACGAACGTGTCGGCTCTTTCTCGCATCGCCGTGTTGCCCCAAACAGAACGAGATCGCCGAAGTCAACGCAGCGCTGTCGTCAACCTTGGCTTGTGGTTGCGCACTCGTGGACCCTGTGACTCCCTTCGCTTTCAAAGCATACACGACGATTACGAATGATACTTTCCGTCTTCCGGGAACATCACAGGGACACTTTTCCGGTCACGTCTTCGCTATGTGCTCGCAAACTGCGAAGCTCTATGCGAAGCTTCTCGCTTCCTGTCAAACCAAAACATAGCGGCGCCATGCGTTGATGCCAGATTTTCTCCGGTTAAACAAAAACAACGAAAGCAAACCGGCTCTAGCTTCCAGCGTACATCGGCGTTGCGCTTGCGCCGTGGCCAGGTCGCTTGCAGTTGAAGGTTGAAGCCAAAACGAAACCAACTGCGATGTCACGTGTTCAGATCGAGGACACGCTTTTTATATCCACGTTAACTGTTTAAAACGAATAATTAGACCCATAACTTTGTTTGTGGTGTGTAAGAAACTATTATCAAGACCCCTAAACGAAATACAATCATGGGCGACATGAGGGAAGCCGCATTGCCATCGACCAGAAAAATGGCAGGCGAGCACGGTATAAGCGCGGGTTTCGCCAACGTCCTGCGACATGGCGCAAATTGCTTTTGGAGCATATCCGTCTCCGAGACATGTTTCTTTCCGCGGCATTTGTCTAACGGTCCTTTCTAAGTGTGTCACCCAAAGCATTTCCGGTGCTTCGATAGCCGGCAATGCTGCGGTCGTCGCCGGGGGTGATGCGTGTTTTCGAGGTCGGCTACACGGGTGTGCGTGTATGACCGAACCAAAACACGTTTTTTTACAACCTCGCGTGATTTGGTGAACGAGTTATCCGTTACTCAACGTGTATATTTATGGTAATTTGTGTAAATATGGTGTTTTTGACCCCAAAATATTTACCAAATACACGGGACTGCTAACAGTGTACCTTCGAACACACTTGGGCGTCCACACGGGGAATTGCAACGAGCGCGCACTACTGGTATACGGTGCCTGCAACGCGTCCTCGGGTTGGTGTGTTTACCGCGTTCCAAAAAGTGGTCCCTCGATTTCCGCCTGATGACGTCATAGGAGTGTCATACTTTCGCCAGTCGCGAATCCTGGCGGCGTCCCAACAGCTGCGGTAAATGTGGCAGACGCCATATTCTGCTGCAGGGCGCTCTTAGTGGGGCAGTCCACGGAAGCTTCGGCAGTCGAAAGTTGGGACGTCCGTGACGACAGCGACACTCGCGTTCGGTTGTGCTACTCGCAGCTCATCGTTAGCATTTCTACGACCAACCGCCAGGGTGGCGACATGCAACAGCATGACACTTCGGCTTCTGTGTTGTCATTTGTTTGCCGCTTCGGGACCCCTTTGATGTATGGGCAGCACAGGACGCGAAACACACCAGTCGAAGACGCGCTCCATGATGGGACCTTGCCGGCGAGATGTTTCTCGCCGGCAATAGAAAACCCCCCCAAAAAAATAATTTTTTTTTAGTTAGTTACAGGTACATTAGCTATTTAATAAGTGTACCACTCGGCTATCAATCAAGCCGCTCTTGAAAGATCGCTCGCTAGGGCTGTGATTTTGTAAAACATTGGAAGAGTGTCGCTTTGACAAAAACGCGCGAGGTGACACTAGCGAAGGAGCTGGCGTTCGACCCTGCGAATTTGGCGCCTTTTCGCGTGCGAAGATGTGGCGGCGGAAGCGCGCACGGACGAATCTTTGGTTCTTTGAGCCGAGAGGGTGAGGATGACGTTGCGCGGGGGCTGGGCAGACCGAGACATAAGGTCCTCTAGCTGTTCTTCCGCCTTTTCCCGGCTTGTAGAAGGTGCAACCGTTGCACTTTTTCACAAAATCGACGAGGCATTGATATCCTGAAATTAATTTACCACAAATCCGTTCACTTCAGGGTTCAGAATAAAAATCAAGATTATTTTCAATCGTGATGTAAGACACCAATTTCAGTAAGATGATTTTCCACAGGGATGTTATTCTCAAGGAAATCCCTTCCGCAAAGCTAATATCAGAAATACATATTTTATTATTGTTTGTCTGCAATTTGATGCTGTCCCTGTAAATTTATTTTGTTTTTTTAATAAAAAGAAAGCAAGCAATTCAAAATGTAGAATATACTGAACACGAGCGAAATGCGGTTCTCTACTGTAGCTAATCGGAGAGGTGAGCTTCGTTTCTACCTTCCACTTTTTTCGTCAATTACGCCTGGCATCTTGTGCAGACATATCAGAATACGAAGGAAACAAACAAAAATTTGTATGTGTGCGCGTACACGCACACAGACCGCCAATGAATTGACTTAGTTGAGAGAGACAAGGGAGGGGGGGGAGGGGGGGGGGGGGGGGGGGGGGGCACAGGCAGATCTACTTGCACATGGGAGTTTGATCTTACGTCGGTCAGTATATATACTTTTTTTTCTAACGCGAGCCTGCCGCTTTTTTTAGACTATGCCACCGCCTTGCGCACAAGAGAAAAAGTCCCCTTCTTTAGAAAACTCGCGGACCGCGGTTGAATTTAAAAACGATATATTTACGTCGTTGAATATCTTTGTTTTTTTTGTTTGTTTTTTTTCACTTTTGCTGCAGCTAAGAGACCTTTATTACTTTGTTTGGAACCGGCCTCAGAGGTAGTGGCAACGTGTGCACGAAGCGTTAGCTCCCACCACATTATCACCTTGAACGGAGTTTAGCAGCCTGCAAATGTGAGCGGGTTCTGAGCTTACGCACTGAACTGCGCACTCAAATACGGTGTCCAGCGGATATCCCAGTCTCGCTGTCGTATTTATGTAACGCGGCAACGCATGTCCCTCTTCTGCGCAGGCTGTCGGCGGCAGGTCTTCCTTCGGGGCTGCTGCCGGACGTGGCCCCACCGTGCCGTCGCGCGGGCAGCCTCAACGGGGCCTGGTACGGCGTCCCGTCCGGCACCCCCGTCCACGTGGCGCTGGGGGACATGCAGTGCTCCGTGCTGTCGGCCGCCGTAGCCGCTGAGACCGACGCCGGTGAGCCGCCATTCCGCGAGCATGTCTTAAAAACGACCAGGACAGTCGCTTGTCAGAATGGCGGCGCGGATGCTGCCATATTGCGGGCTGCGAATCCCGGAAACCGTAAAGTTCTTGCAAGTCGTACGACGTCACGGGTGGCTTTTTGCCGTTTCCACTGGCCGCATTTGGCCGGGCGGAATTCCTCTTCTTCGCCTCGTCGTCTAGCCGACGCGTTAAAGGTCACTCCACAAGTGTTGGAAAGCTCCTCTCTTTTCGCGTCGCGCCATATTCAGCACCTATCTTTGCGCGTCTGTCTTCTTTGACAATTTGTTTTCTGGAGCGCAGCTCTTATGGCGAATTCGGGTGGTCAATCGTCGGCAACTTCTTTTGCCGGAAAACCGGCAATAGTGTTCGTGTGGTCAGTTTCCGGCCGGCGCGCACCGTTCGGGTGGTGGTCTCCGGCAAGCACCGGCAACTTTCCGGCGCTTTTTCCGCCCAAGCTCCGAACGGCCGGGCGAGTAGGCGCCAGACTGTATCCGGTGTCGTCACTTCCGAAATGGGAGAGAAGGTCAGTGAGAAAAAAAATGAACGAAAGAACAAACTGATCAGAAGTCACTTAGCAGCCGCTATTCGAGTCAATCCAAGTCGTTGGGACATGGGTGACGCGGCGACAGGCTCTCGCTAGCGGTTGTCGCGCGGGCAAGAGGCGAAGTAAACTGCCACCGTCTGGCGTTTCGTGTTCGGGTGGTGAGGGTCACGTGGTGTGCCGCCGGCGCGTTTCTGGTTGCCGGTTCCGCCGGCTCGTTCTTCGCCGGCGATTGACCACCTGAATTCGCCATAGGCGCTCGTTTCCGGCTTGAGCGGCATCGCCGTCACCGTTGCCGTCGCCGTCGGCGTAACCGCGCGGTGCATTATGGGAAATGTCCCATAATGCACCGCGCGCGTTGCATTATGCGCGTTGCATTATGGGACATTTCCCATGATGCAACGCGCGGGGAGGAGGAGGAGGGATAGGAGAGGAGGTGAGGGAGGAGGAGAAAGGGAGGGGAGGGAGGATGGAAGCTTGAAGGAGGAGGTGAAGGAGGAAGAGGAGGGAATGGAGTAGCAGGAAGGATGAAGAGTTGAGAAGGAAATAGGAGGGGTATACCTTCCACTCAGTACCCTTCCCTCCTCCTACTCAAGAGCTGCGCTCTAATTCGGCGTTACTGGCTGTTGTAAACGTCTTTCATTTTTTTTTTAGTATTGGGTAGTATGAAGCACTGGCGCAATAGCCAGCGCCCCCACCCCTGCACCCCAGGTCATTAACATCCTAGGCACCTCTGCCGCCCTCCCCCGAAAAATGTTCCTGGCTACGCCACTGGTACAGGGCATAAAAAGCAATGAAACCCGGTACAGCGGCACGATGCCAGTGTGTTCTGACGGCCAAGGCATGTTGGGCTGCTCTCCATTCATAGTTTGCAGACAACTCCCTAGGCAGTGCCCGTTACGCGAAAAAATATGAAACGATGCTCCATTGCCTCCCGCAGCAAGTAGCGGAAGTCACCGAGACTGAGCGGCTTCCAGTACCTGCAATCCGGTTTGCTTTGAAGCAGTCTTTAGAAGAAAAGGACGGGAGACTCCCGGTGCCTTGCCGCCAACACTCAATTTTTATATTTAAGTCAGTGGCGTAGTGCGTGTGCAGTCTTCGTGAAAGACATATTCGATAAATGTCATTAATAATGGTGAGACATATGAAACTTGCGACACCTCTAAAGTTCTGAGAAATGTCTTTGCCATCTACGTAATTGAAGAAATGAGAGTAAGGACCTTCTACGTCATCGAAAGAAAAAAGAAGAGAGGAACCCGGTTTTCAAGGGGGCGATTTTTTCATGGGCTGTTTCGCACGCTAAAACATTTTTTTACGTGTAGTATCTTTTTTATCATTATATGTGTTTTAGATACAATAAAAAGTATCGATGTTAGTGGAGTTGTCAGTGGCCCTCGAATGGCGAAACGTGTTCACCAGCTTCACTGTACACAATTTACCGGAAGTGCAAAGACGTTATGTGGAACTGCCCTCCAAAGAATTTCACATTATAACAAGAAACCAAAAAATGAAAGCCGTTTACAACTCCCTGTAACGCCGAATTAGAGCGCAGCTCTTGAGGAGGAGGGGGAGGCACGGGGGGGGGGGGGGGGGGTCACGTGACGTGGGGAGCATGTGACCTCGGGGGGGGGGGGGGGGGGGGTCACGTTGTCTGGGGGAGTCACGTGACCTTACGGTTACGGCGACGGCGACGCCGACGCCGCTCAAGCCGGAAACGGGCGCCTAAGAGCTGCACTCTAAAACTGTTCACTGCACCTTACGTATGGGAAAGCGCTTATTCTGCTGAAACAGTGCGTGTGGTTACCCCCCCAAAGCGACGGATGCGAAGCGTGGTGTCTGACTGCTGGCCATGTACCAAGTCTGCTCACCGCGGCTTGGCTGCGCAGTGCTCAACATGAGCACCTCGGCGCAGCTGTCCTTCCTGCTGGGGAGCGGGCTTCGACCCGCGCAGCTCGTCGCTGGGGCCTACCGTCGAGCACTTCCCGTACTTCGACGGGCGCTACCTGGCCGTGGCCGCCTCGCTGAACGGCGGAAACGTCCTGGCCGCCTTCGTGCGCGTGCTCCAGCAGTGGACGCACGAACTGGGTGAGGTGCGCGGGCGTGTGGTAGGTGGGGCCCGAATCGTCCCGGCTGGTCCCGGTATGCGTGCAAGCACGTGCATCGTGCCTTTCAAGGTAGCTTCGATAGGCTGGCAAACGCAAGTACGTATACTATCGTGGGCGCAGCTGGTTACACGGGTGGGAACTGAGGGTGAGGAGGAGACGAGACAGCGCGGGGACGGCAGAGCACCGAGATCTCATTGGGATGATTAGTGGGTGGACGCAAGCTATATGCTGCCGTTGTCCCTGCTCAGTGTTCGAACGTTGAGTATACACAAAGGAAGCTAGCCACTACTCATTCCAACCATACAGAGCCCGGCGCGCTCTCGAACTCCCTCTCTCTCGGTTCTGCCCCTATAGACCTTTCCAATGTTTACAAATCCACAGCCCAGCGTGCGATCTCCACAGCTCAGCACGCGCGTGTGCGTCGCTTCGGAAAGCGAGCAAAGCACGCGCCATACGCACGAACACTGGAAATGGCACCGGCCATACGCTCTTTCTTGGAAAGGTCTATAACATCGGCGCAAGCGCTGTGGCTTTGTCTGCTTCGCGCCTAGCAGACGACCACGTGGTCGTGTCGTGCGGTCACAAACTGGAACATCAATCAATCTCCGAGAGCAATCACAAAGCCCGATTCCTCTCGGAGAGCACCTGCCACCGGGAGTAGGGAACGGTCTCCGCTAGGCTTGTTATAATGAATCTTTCCAAAAAAGGGCTCTTGGCCGGTTCCATTTTCAGTGTTGGTGCGTACGGCGCGTGATTCGCTCGCTTTTCGAAGCGACAAACATGCGCGTGCTGGGCTGAGGAGATAGCACGGATGGGCTGAGGACTTGTAAATACTGGAATGGTGTATAGGGAGTATTCACTGGTGGCCATAGCTGTGTGCGCGAATGCTGAGCGCGTGCTGAAGGCGAGCTTCCACAGTTCTTTTGCAACGTGCATTCCGCACCATCAAGAGTGCCGGTCTTAGCAGCCTATTGATGTGAGCTCGTTCTGAGCATGCGCTCTAAACAGCACCCACAAATATGGCGTCCAGTGAATACTTCCTATAGGAGGTATTCACTGGCCGCCATATTTGAGGTCACTGTTTAGAGCGCATTGCTCAGAACGAGCTCGCATTAATAGGCTGCCAAGACTGGCAATCTTGGTGGTGCGGAATGCACGTGACGAAAGAACTGTGGAAGCTCGCGTTCAGCACGCGCTCCGCAGCCGAGCACACAGCTATGGCCGCCAGTGAATACTCCCTATAGGCAGCGTCAGGTCCACGATAGTATACGTGCGCACGGTCACTCGCGCTAGCGACGGCCGGGTGCCCTCCCCCGAGAGTTCATGCAAGTAAACTGTACGCTATGCAGTTTTATGCGCAGGAACAGTGTTTTCTAGCTCTCGCGGTCTTGCCGAGACCTGCGCACGTCTTCGAGCGCACTTCTTGAGTTGCGTGGGTCGGCTGGTGTCGCCTGCCATGCTTCCGAGACTTGGACACCAGGGCCGGCTTCCAAGAATTAGCGTCTCAGCTAAAACATGTGTAAATTAAAGTAAAAGCTGGCGCACGAGAGCAGTGGTACCTCAAGCGCTCGCTCGCCCCAGGCTTTCTTTCACTCAGTCTAAAACGAGACGCTGTTTCTAGCAAGGCGGCCCTGATATTGGGTACCGTTATCAGAGTCAAAGTCCTCCAACGAAGGACATTTCCAAACCAACGAAGGACATTGTGCACGCCCCAGCGAAGGTCTGGCGAGCAACTTCGACCACCTGGGAATCCTTTGATATGCAACCGAATTCTCAGTTCCGCGGAATAAGCCTCTTTCCGTTATCAGATTGCCGAAACAATCGACCCTGCCCGATGTCGGTCACCGCAGGGGACGGCGTGCCGGAGACCACCATCTGGTCCCGGCTCCTGGCGTGCGCCGCCGCGGTCGAACAGTCTCCGACCGACGACCAGATCCGAGTGGACCCGACGCTGTTCGGCGAGCGCCACCGGCCCGGCGCCAGGGCCTCGGTCCACGGCATCGGACCCCAGGGGGTCGGCCTGGGGGGTGCCATGCACGCGCTCTGCAGGGGGCTGCTCCAGAACCTCCACTCGATGATGCCTCGCGACGTCCTCGTCAAGGCCGGGGTCACGCGCATCGTGGGCACGGGCAAGGCGCTCACGCGCAACCCGGCGCTCCAGCAGGCCGTCCGAGACACCTACGGGCTCGAGCTGGTGCTGGGGCGATCGTCGGACGCGGCCCTGGGCGCCGCTATTGCTGTGCTACTCTACGGGGAACACGGCAGTTAGGAACATTAGGGAGTTTTAGTGGATCGTTTCGATACCTCTCGTATCCATACCCGATAACGATACGATGCACGCGCAAGGGCGTCGCCGGAGTACCATGTATCGTTTCCAGAGTTATTAGAACAATCTCCTGAAACTCCCTATTGTGGTGCCCGGTATAGATCGAGTCAGTCGCAGGTGCATTTTCCTGGAGCGCGTTCAATGACGGGAACGCAACCATTTCAACAGAATTCTAAATGGAGAGCAGAAACAACACTTAAGAAAAATATCTCTCCAACCTGTGCCACGCGAGGAATAACAGGTTTAAAACCACGTAGGATAAAATTAAGTTTGAATCTACCTAATTGATCTCTTTCGTTTTGATAAAAAGCCAGTGGGTCGAGGAGAAGCGAAATTACTTCCAAAGTAATGAGCTTTCAACAGCTGGAAGGAAGCTATGGTTACTGCTAGAGCCACTAATGAGCTATATACGCCTAGAAGTATCGGCGCTTTATCCCTTAGATGTTCTGCCTCCAGCACGCGCGCTCCTTGCCCTCCGCCGTGCTCTGGCTGCTCGTGCACGTCGAAGTCGTCGAAGGCTGGAAGCTCGCGCTGGAGGCGGGACAACTGAAAGACCCCCCCCCCCCCCCCCCCCCCTGCCGTTGCTATCCTGTCATGGACTACAGTTTCCAGAATAGTGCAGCCCTGCATGCGTGCTCGAGTGAAATGCCGAATTGACCCGATATGGTTCGCTTGACGCAATGTTCGACGCAGGCTGTATGTTCTCACACGAGGCCTAATCGGTACTTAAGAAAGTTGGACAGTTAGTTTTCCGCTGTAGCCATTCCGACCGGCTCTCGTGTCAAGTGCCTCTAAAGCTGTCGATCTCTTATCTACCCTGTGATAGGTCGTCAGTGTCGTGGAGGAGGTGGTATTTTCTTTACTGACACTTAATAAGCGCTGCCACACTTATCCGTGGAACTTGATAGATGTTAGCCTGATAGATATGTCGATGTGTGTCAGTCCTTCTCTCTTCTATGCATAGGTTATAGTTTTTTTCTAGTCGCTTATTCGAGGAGTCTTCGTACTTTCTTTGTTGATACGTGCAGTCTCTGCCGCTGTTTAAGGCGGCTTTTTTTTCTAATCTATGAGTCAAAAAGCCCTTGTATTTTCTTAACTAAAAAAAAGTGTATATATATATATATTATATATATATATATATATATATATATATATATATTTCTATTTTTTTTGTTTTTTTTTTTGATGCGCCGGTATGACCGTGAAAGTATTGTTGAACGTCCTATGCACGCCTGAAGGTACCTTGAGCATATACGTATATATTGTAATATATGTCTCCGAAATAGGGCAATGTGATAGAGTGGCCACGAGAAATAAACCAGTGTACTATGCAGGCAGAAAGTTGTATCATACGAGCTAAGGGTGTTCGAATTTAAATTATTTGTTGATGAATAAAAAAAAAATCATCTCATGCACAGATTCAGATGACATAATTTTTCAATGTAGTCCCACCCTTTTTGCAATCTGTTAGCGTCACCGGCTTGGATAGCTTCTTTATTTCGTGTGCAACAAAGCTTTTTGTTGTTGGGCTGCACAGCTTCACGCCCGAAACAAAATAAAGCATAAAGTTACCTTTTTCAAGAAGCGTTCTGCGCACACGCAGGCGGAGAGGTAGCGAAACTCCCCTTCCTGCCGCCAGCCGTAGTTCGAACTTTCGCCGCTTGGTGCCGTCTTCGTGTGAAGAAGGTTGGATTTTGAAGGTTTAGATAGCGGCCTTTGCCGCCGCCCGGTTAAAAGGGTTCAGCCGTATCCATCCCATCTATCGATCCTGGTCATTGCATTGACGTGCTTTCCGTTTCGGGCCTGCACCCAGGTCTTGTCCGTGGTGGCAGTCACAGGACATCAAAAATTCCTCGGCCTTTATCATCACACCGCACCAACAATGTAGACCCGATCTGCAATCGTGTGTTTTTGTGTCGACCGATTATCATGTGCGTAATCCAACGTGCACACACCTTCTGATAATGCAGCTGTCTTAAATTATAATGATCGCACCACCGTTACTTATATGGGAAGTTGAAGCAACGTTTTGCACCGTTATACACAGGTCAGCACTAACAATTTCTTCAATCTGAATAGCATTATTACCTGCCGTTGTGGATGTTGTGTGGGCGCTGGAGGTTCTCGACGTGTTGTTGCCCTTTTCTAAAGGCCTTGCCTTATTTTAAAAAAAAGAAAGGCTTATTTCTTCCTGCAATATTTTCCCGCAATACTGTGACTTTTCCCCGTGTGCATATTTCTTAGGGGTTTTCTCCTTCGTGGACAAGACATTTAACGATTGTGCGTTGTTTCTCATTTGGGCTAACTATACTTCTCTCATGGCTGTCACTTCTATCGAACTTCACGCAAGCACGTCAACGACTGGTTCATTGATGTACAGGTTTCGGGTCATCATGTGATAAATGCCGCCCTCACGCAACGTCTTTCTCTGGGTGCGCCACGTACATTAACGCCCGTTGTATCAAAATAGTAAACACTATAGTGTCATCGCTTCCAAGCCGCCTCGACCATGTTTGAAATATGGGTGCATTGCTTCCCAAACTTAACGCCGCCACGAGAAAGCCCCTTTACGGCACTTCAAGTGCTATTCCTGCAGCTACCAATCGAGTTACCTGGTGACACTTTTAAATCCCCTATCACCAGCCCCTCCTGGGAAAGACATCCCAGCTGTACCGATGATCGATCTAGTTTCGAGGAACCTGGAGCAATTCACTGATTCAGAAACCGAGCGGCGGCGTTAAGTACGGGGAATACTGTCCACTTTGTGTTAGCAATTTTAAGACTCGCTCCACTACGGGACAGGTGCGAACTTGTCAGCATAACCTCTGGCATATCAAATACTGTTGAACTCTAGATATAGTTTACACATGTTGATCGTTTCCAGCCTTCTCGAGCAATTGTGGAATGTGTGCTACGGCGATACGATACAGTTGCAGTGAGATTCGTCACCAACTTTACGTCGCAGTGCCTTTCATATACACCAACACGCGGCTCTGACGTAGACAGCTGCGATGGCACTGCTGTCGACATCAGCAAACGTATCATTGTCAGCATGCCCGATTCCCACTAGAGCGACAAACAGGTACAAGCTACACGGACCAGCCTCAACTGCCCTGTAGCAGTTGAGGCTGGTTGGTGTAGCTTGTACCTTGACGCGTAGATGGTCCTGCACACGCCATCCTTCCTTTTTTAAGGCGAAAGCCTTATATGTCCCATTACGCGAAAAGGCGGCGTCGGCGTTGTGCCCGAAAGATTGCCATAAAAATACGTCATCAAGTCAAGGTCAGAGAAGACGCGCCTCAGAAAGAAAACACGAAAAAAAAATGAAAGACGTTTACAACTCCCTGTAACGCCGAATTAGAGCGCAGCTTTTGAGGAGGAGGAGGTAAGGGTACTGAGGAGAGGGCATACCCGTCCTCCCTCCTCCTCACCCCTCATCCTCCCTGCTACTCCTCCTCGTCCTCCCCTCCTTCACATCCTCCTCCCTCCTTCCTCCTCCTCCCTCCCCTCCTGATCCCCTCGTCCTCCTCCTTCCTCCTCCTCCCCTTCCTCCTTTCTTCCCCCTCCTCCCTCCCGCGCGTTGTATCATAGAAAATGTCCCATAATGCAACGCGCAGGACTCGTGACGTCACACGTGACGTCACGAGGGTCCCGGGTGGTGCATTTCTCATAATGCACCGCGCGGTTACGCCGACGGCGACGCCGCTCAAGCCGGAAACGGGCGCCTAAGAGCTGCGCTCTAAAAAGCACAGCAACGCAGATGATTCGTCACGGAAGCCGTGAAGCCGGCGGGGGCGCCGCGCCTGCGCTGTGGGGGGAACGTGATGTAACCGCCGTAGCACCGTGTGCAAAAGAAAGACTTGGCGCGCTGCTTCTAGGAATGCGCTGCGTGTAGGAATGCTTTCGGATTCCTACACGTAAGCAACCTTAAAAAAAAAAACTTCGGTGTGGTGTTTTTTGTTTTATTTATTTATTATGGGGAGGTGCGTGTCCGTTTATGGGCATTGAACTGTTGGCCGTTTTGTCTCGAAACTATTTGCAGGGCCTGTTTGATCCAGCTCTTTTTTCCTTTCGGGCTTTTAAAATTTGGATCTTGGGCCAGTGACAGACTGACAGGTCGAAACTTGAGTGGCAAATTCCCCTCAGATTAATATGTGGAATATAAAATTTACAAGGACTGAAGTGCCCACTTCAACCCCTTTTTTTCTCTCCCCCTTCCCCCTCCCTCCATCCCCAAGCCACGAATATCCCTCTCTCTCTCTCCCTCCCCCCCCCCCCTTTCCTTAACCTGGGGAATTCAGAAGTCATCGCCGCTGCCACCGGCGAAGGTACCTTGGCAGGCTCGCTATATCTCTCGTGCCTACTTTACGAGCACCGAGAGACAGCAAGTCTGCCAAATGTACGTTCGCGTGCACGCTGCACGTGCTCGAGGCTTGTCGGTGTCGGTGGTTTGTGTTTGTCGCTCTAGTGGAACTCGTGCATAAGGTGTACTCACACGACAGACAAATCTCGGCAATGAGGTCCGGCGACCAGAAATATCTGCTTATCAGGCGACGTTGACGTCATGACGAACGACTCTCGCGAGCTAATACGCGGACCACTTTTATGGCGTTTGCCCACGTGATACGCAGGATTCTCCAGGTCCGCATACATTCTGGGTTTTGCCTGCCGTTTGGTGCAGGAACACGGAGGATTTCATGCCGGAGAAAAAGCGATTTTGCTGGCTTTGTGGACGAAGTGTTGTCGCATGAATACATCTTTAAGCCGGCGACACACTGCTCATACATCATACAAAATACAATCTGCAAACACGAGTCACCGCAATATCTGCGGTTCAAAAGCCGTCATGCCAAGTTTCCTCCTTAAACTCGTTGCCATGCGGCATTCAAAGCGCGGATCTCGCGGTGACTCGCGTTCGTATCTGTATGCAGACTTTTTTTTTTTTTTTTTATGATGTATAAGCAGTGTGATCCCGGCTTGAAGAATGCATATCAAAAGAATACTTTAGGCTTCACACTAGTCTTTGAAATTCAAGTAGGCATTTGTAGGGGGTCCACTCCGGTCATCCCAAAATGCTTCATCCCAGGACACTTTGTACCAAAGTTGTTTCATTCCAAGACGTTTCATCCCAACATGTTTCATCCCATGTAGATGAAATGCCAGGATATTTTATACTTTGGAGTGGCTACTTCATCCCGGGATACTTCATCCCAGGAATGTTCAGCCCGGTCACTTCGTACCAAAGTCATTTTATCCCAAGATGTTTCATTCCAAGGCGTTTCATGCCAGTGGCATAAAATGCCCAGGCATTTCATACCAGAATAATTTGGAGCACCCACGAGTTACTGAGCTCGTCGTGTACATGTAAAATAGGTCGGATTCCACCGGCTGCAGCACTTAAATGAACTTCATTTTGGGGTTTGCATAGCAGACGGCTCGCTACTTCAGCGAAAGTCGGCCCATTCCACTTAGAGACTTCCTTCTTTCTCTGTATTCTCCCTTCTCATTCATTCACTTACTTCGATCCCTATTTGCAGTGCTGTTGTAATATTTAGATTTACTTTTTATGAAAGCTGCATACCGCAACAAACCGCAATGCTGGGGATTAATGTCACTTGAAAACCGGCCGAAAGGTATCGTGGCAAGGCAACATTTACTAGAAATATAAAAATTTAAAACGTTTATTTTGCAATAGCCCACCCATAGAGCAAAGCCTGAACACACCTTCAGAGGCCGAAATTCAGGCTAATACGCTCTTCAGAGCACACAATTCGGGCTAATACAGTCTTCAGAGCACGCAATTCTGGCCAATACATTCAAGAATCGCTAAGTACATAGCACGAGCACGCACTGAGAAAGCTGTCTGCGTCTCTGTTGTTATAGTCATCCAGGATCCGGCATAGACGCTTGTTGGATTGCTCCTACTCCTTCGTGTAGCTAGGGGGCTCATGACCCACTTCGAGCTGGATGGCCATCGCGTTCACACGGACCTGTTCAGAGAGAAGCGCATCCTACAACTTGAATACTGTAGAATGGGATGCACCTACATAATTTTGAAATACCCGGCGCCAGCTTTTAACGCTGTTGTTGGTTCTGGAAGGCTGACCTCTGTCACGCGCTTGCAGTTCCACATGGATATTGGGAACCTCTGGTCCTTGTGGGGTCGACCGACCCAGGTATTCTCAAAGTAGTCTAGGAAGTCTTGGTGCTATTCCATGCATCCAAACGAGTCCAGCAGCTGTCTCGCGAGCATGCGATATCTGTCGCAGACGTCGAAAACATCGCAGAGGCATAGTGCGATGAATTCCTTTCGAATGAGGGGGTAGCAGGAGTCATCAATGAATCGCGCGTGCATGCCGAGCTCCTGAATTCGGCGCCATATGCGTTGCGCGAAATGGAATAAGCATCCATGCACCTCGGCGCCAGGAATACATTCCCGAAAAGCATTCACTTCAGCCTTTCCGAAGTCTATCCCTACTGTGTGCACCTGTCGTGGGCTTGAAGTGGCATCGTCAATATCCTCAAGTAGCATTCGCATTGCTCTTTTGTACGTCGCTTCGCGCTTGTTTGCCAAGAGGAACCCTGCCATTGTAGAGGCCATGAAGAACCCAAAGCTGGTAAAACATCTCTGGTGCTACTTTAAATGTGCCGTCAGGTTTCGCAGGTGTTTAAGTGGCACAGGTCCGTGTTACAGGCGATAAATATTATTCTTTCCGAGTCGATACAGCCTGTATCCCCCACGAGAAATAGTTCAGGTGACGCTGTTCTTGTCGTACGCAGGTGTTGTGGTACACTTATGTCTTCGATTCGGTGGGGACCTTGAACTGCGCCATGGGATTCGCGTCGAACTCTGGTCACTTTCCTTTCCAGTGATGACAGCTTGGGGAGCTTCGCGATAATCGCCGGTCTTGCCCCTTGTAGGCAGGCGGCCACGACGTTCCGAGGGGTGTCGTGGGAACGCTTGGCTGCAGTTTTGATCTTATCTTGTAAACGAGCCGCAGCGACATTTTCTGGACTCGGTAGATGACAAGTGTGGCCTTGTGTCAAAGTGGTCGTTTCAGCTGCAGAACAGCTCGTCCGCGGCAACCCTCCTGGAATTTCTCGCATCTCCATGCCGTCTTCTCGTCGTCTGTCCTGTGCTCGGTGTACACGTAACCTTCGAAGCAGAGCTTCGGCGAGCCTCGACGAGAAGCCAAAAAGGTAGCCATGTTCTGTAAACAAACTCGATGACAATCATTAGGTCTGTTCGATTCGGTCAGAAAGTTCTGAACTAGTTCTGTCCGAGTTCAGGCGAGTGCAGGAGTCGTGCAGCGGCGGCGCAGAAACAGTGCAGCCGCCGCGGTAGGACTGGCGCTGCGATCGGCTTTCCGAGCGGAAGCGCATGGGTGTCGTCTGCATCTGTTGGCTCTTGTTTCTTCACGCCACGTTGTATGCTACATTTAATTAGTCGCAGTTTGATGAGACCATTCGTGTTTCCTTAGTTTCAAAGTATAATAACGGAATCTTTTCTGTGAACATTTTTTACTCGAGTGTACTAAAAACGTTTTCTGCGCTAAATGTGTTTCTGTCTGCATTTTTAACTGCCGTTCGGTTCTTGTCGTTTCCATGAGCGTTCGTGTCCTTCACATTCATTTAGCAATAGCAGATTAATTACAAGTCTCTCGAGTTTCGCATTTCAACGGTAGGTTCGCGGCATCAGGATGATTTTGCGTCGGGAGTCACTGGCGGCAGCGCGCGGTCGGTACAGGTCACCTCGAACACGAAGGCCTGACGATAACGTTTTAACCAAGACAGTTATCGACCGTAACTTTGGCGCCAAGCTGAAGCGTTTTCTGATTCTCAAGAAAGACTTGCGTGGAACTAGCAAGCCAATGCCGATTCTCGGCGTCTTTCCCAGGCCCGTTAGTGAACGCCCACAGATACCAGCGGACAAAGCATGCAGTATTATGCTCAGCTACGGGTCATGCGAGGGCCAATGTACTAAATCCCAGACCTTTGCAATGTATCGGAGTCGTCAGTATGCATCCAAGAGCAACTGAAGGCGGGGACTATCAAGAGTGCAATACCTTTCCCGTGTCTGTAAGGAAGAATATCAACACTGTGGATCCCCACATAGCATCAAAAAGAAACAATTTACGTGAGCCAAAATTTCAAAACTTACCACAAGGAGACAAACCTACACGAGCAGGTGCCTAAAACGCTTTCAGAATATCATAATCAAGCAAATTGCTACCCTCAGTTATGATCTCAATTCCGCGTCCACCGCGGGTACGTTTTTATCATAAATGAGAGGAAACGCAACCTCCGTATCGGCGTTATTGTTAAACATCGCAGACATTTGAGCAAGAACTGCGAAAAATGGCACCGCGAGCAGAGATGGGCGAGGAGTGTCGTCTGCTGTCGCCGTCTGCTCTTGTCGTCTGCTTCTGCACGGACGCTGAACTGACTCCGGAGCCGGTGCAAGATTTTGAGGAACTGGGTCTGAACTCGTTTAGAACTGGGATGAATCGAACGCGCCAGTGCAGCGGTCGTGCAATTTCCGGTTGAATCGAATGCGCCAGTTCTTGCACTGCTGAACTAGTTCAGCCAGTTCAGGCGAATCGAACAGACCTAATGAGTCGGGCCGGCTGGACTGTTCGACTGATGGATTCTCGATGCCAAGTGCAGGACGGCCTTACGTGGCACGGGTAACAATATAGGAAAGGTGAAGTGCATATGTCGGCTCCGCGAGTGAAAAGCCGATTTTATAACTTCTTCCTCTAGGCAGAAGACTTTGTGGTATAAAATATCCAAGTATGAAATGCCCTTGGTATGAAGCGTCTTGGGATGAGACGTCTCGGGATAGAACATTTCTGGGATAAAGTGTCCGGGATGAACAGTCCTGGGATGAAGTGGGGTAGAGCCCATTTGTAGATGACATGCGTGGTATACCGTAGGCACCGTGCTCAAATGTGTACGAAATGATGGTTGTTCCGTTTCTTCCGATAAACTTGTAGAACCATACACTATGTCTAATATATGTATATTTGACTGTGACATATTCACTGTTTCATACTTAGTGTACGACGCTGTAAAGGTTGCTGGTGCGGGCATGGGGTTTGATCTCGCTGATCATTTGCACGCGTTCTCGCGCAAACGAAACCATAGATGAATCCACGCGCTCGCGCCAGTGGCTTTTACAGTGTTGCACATTGAGTATGAGACGGAGTGTAGACCCTTTTCGTGGCGAACGCCACCAGGCGGTGCTCCCGTCTTTGACGTCCCAGAGCCGTTTATTGAGAGAGTTTGGCCATACATTGGTTTGAATAGGCGAGCATCTCGGGGCCAACCACAGGCCGCGAAACAGCCCCTAGCGGTGGTCGTGTGCTCTAAATTTGTGACACGACTATAAAAAAAATAATTTGAGCCGCGCCGAGCGGAACTCCGCGTCTCAAGACGCTCGCGCACCCCACCCTTTGCACTGCTTTCTTTCAGCCAGTCTCAGTACACTGTTCTAGCAGTGCAGACAAAGGCATGGGCACGAGCGCGTAGCTTTGGAAAGTGCCTCCTATGCACGAGGTCTCGTACAAACAAAAGCGTTTCGCTGAGCTAGGCTAACGCGCCTGTGCCTTTGTCTTCACTGCAGACATTTGTGAGATGGAGTAGAGGTCTCCTGATTGGTCGACGCTGTGTCACAAATTTAGTTTACGCTCTAAGCGTGGGGGGAATATTCGGCGCTGGCGGCGGCCTTTGCTCCGCCTATTGTCCAAACTCTCCTAATATACGGCTCTGTGACGTCCCAGAGGTTTTCCGGTTCCTAAAAAGAACGAACAAAGCTCATCTTAACACCGCTGCGTGAAATGTCGGTGAAACGTTTAGAGATGGGCTAAAATGTCTCGAATATTCTTGTTAACCAACTTCCCTCCTCCAAGACGTGAAATTGTACAGAACCTTGTTGTCCGAGTGGCATTTATGCTTTCTAGCATTGGTGACATAAGCAAGTTTGACAGGCTTGCAAAGACGGAGGCGCGGAAGTCGCTTGGGACGCAAGCGACAGATCATGTTTGTAAACAGCAAAATGATCTATATAGGTATAGGGGGTATTTACTGGAAGCCGTATTTGAGGGCGATGTTTCGAGCGCATGCTCAGAACGAGCTTACATTAATAGGCTGCTAAGACCGGCATTCTTGATGGTGCGGAATGCACTTTGCGAAAGAACTGCGGAAGCTCGTCATCAGCATGCGCTCAGCAGCCACGCACACAGCTATGGCCGCCAGTGAGTACTTCCTGTAACACATTTACATTTGAACAGTCGGAGTTTGTGACCAATGTATTATAAAGTCAAAGGTTTTTCCTCTTGTATACAGATATACCAGCTTTCGATCGATTGATTTTTCGTGCGACCAAGATCAGAATTGAAGTGAATATTTGAATTTGTCAAATAAAAACTAGAAAAGCAACAACGATGTTTGATGTTTGTAGAGCATGGCTTCGGTCTGCCAGAGTATGGTGACACTGTTACACGCTGTAGATGAGAAATTTAGTGAAGTATAATACGACTGCTCTTGCCTGGGGTCTTTAACGGGCGTCACGCAGTACAGTTGTGCACAACCACACGCCGGTACGATGCTCGACCTGACTGAAACTGGCGAGGATGACAATTGAAATTGGGTTTTGCAACGCGAGCTTTCGCTCCCCGTGCTCCGAGCTCTAGGCCCCTGCGGCATTCCTGAAGAAAGGTCGGTATGTGCCCGAATTTCATCGCACGCGCGTCGCACGGATTTCGGACGCGCTGCCGCACGTTTTGCATTGCCATAGAAAGTTGACGCCCCGCCTGGTTCGTGCACGTGCACTATGTGAGAGGAGATATCTTAGACAATCTTCGTGCTTGTTCGTAAGAGCATGGACATGGCGTCGGTCACATGCTGCACTAAAAAACTACCGAAAATCACGCGAACTTTGGAACTCGGGGAAATATTTCCACGCCGGGAACTTTTTAACAAACACATATGGCTATTTGTCGTACCGGAATTTCAGTTAAGGCTGAACTCCATGGGACGAATATGCTGCGAATAACCGACGAATTTTGGCCGGCGGCTTTTGCTCTGCGCGTGGAATCAACACAGTGGCTGCTACGTCGCGCGCAAAACGAGCGTGCCGTCGGGCGGCGTTCGCCAGTTATTCGTCACATAATTCGTTCCATGGAGTTCAGCCTTTATGCTTCAAATAGGCTTTTAACGAAGCCAATCTTCAAGTGGCGCGCAGTTATAAATACCCATTGTTTTATGTTGCTGTTGCTTGTACGTTTAGACAGCGGAAATTTATAATCAGTCCCAATGGGTGTTTATACTCCGTTCAGCCAGCTGAAAGTGCGGTGGAGGCATATACATAGTTCTCACGTGACGTCATTCTAGTCGCCATTCCCAGGTACTAAGCGTGCCGTTAATGCAGTGGAAGGTAGGTTTGCACGCGCCTCCACGAGCGTCTCGCATCGTGCTCTTTATTCTGTAGAAGGCTGGCCGCACGTGTAAAGGACGCCATTGCTGGGTACTGGGTGACGTCAGTGCAAGCTATGTATACGGGCTCCCCGACTTTATAGGGAGTTTTAGTGGGTCGCTTTGATGCGAACGGTTCGTCGACATCACTGCGCATGCGCATCGTTTGGGATTTTGAGAAAATGTATAGGTTCAGCGAGTCTCTTGGAGATGACCGATTCTTTGAAGCTTGGGAAGGGTTCAGCAGAATTGTTGATTTGCGGCACCTGACTAGCGTAAACAAGAAAGACTCAAAGCCCTGGGCGAGCGGTGGAAGCCACATCGCAAGGCGATCCAGAGGCCGCTGTGATTGTTTTAAAGTGAGAGGTCCGTCTACAAGCGATTCGCCGACGTCGCCACAAGTTTACAAACTTTGAAAGAACTGGGCCTTGATGTCGTCGCTGGCACGACAGCGGTTCAAGCACCATCTTTCCGTTTAACTTCTCTAGTTTAAAATTACGGCCACTTAAAGTTACAACACGATCTGCGTACGCAAGAGAGAAAAAAAACATCGAGTTTGCCAATTTTATATGGTATCATACTTGCTTTCAAAAGTTGGCATGTGGTTCTCCAAATGCATGTTTGCCGGTGTTGGACGATTTTTTCCAAATCTTTCGAAGGAAAGCGTCTCATTTTAGTTTTGGTTTGAACGATGTCTGCTGCGAGTGGTCTCTTTTATAACATAGCGAAACAACAAGAAGCTAGGTAATAATACCCTTCGAAGCGGCATTTTACCATTTCTTTGCGTTTAATGAAATACACCGCCTGGAATCTCGGCCCCGTGATGGCAGCCGTATAGTGCATCGCTTCTCCGTGGAGGCCGAATGCATCGGAAGATGGAGAGCCTTATCTAGGAGGCGATACGCGGGTGCGTCGGCGAATTATAGACGAACATTTAGCTTCGCAACGATTCCCCAGCTTCTTCATTGGACCGCCTTGAAGTGTGTCCGTTGCACCACTTGTCCAAGCTGATCCATTCAAGAAACCGTCACGTTGAAAGGATTTTCTTCTTGGTTCACACGCCGCAAATCGTTACGGTTACGTCGAACCGTTCCCAAGTTCCCGCGCAATTTGCGCGCGCATGCGCAGTTGCGTCGGCGAATCGTCTGGGGACGAACCGTTCGGGTCAAAACGACTCGCTAACCGCCTCCCTTTCGTCACTTGAACCAGCTTTTTTCTTTCTTCTCTAGTGGGAATGAGCGGGAGAGTGTGATCACGTAGTGAGAGATGGTTGTATGATGTGGTCCAACGAGCCTATTGGCGACGTGAGCGAACTAAAGCGTCGCTGTGGTCGGCCCACCACAATTGACCGAATGCTGACTATGACGTCAGCAAAGGATGTCTCATCGACGGAAATAATAGGAATGTAAGAACTTCAATTTTGACGGTGTTGGCAGTGTTGCTTTGAGAGCGCTATGCTTTCAGGCTTCCACCATGCCCATTACAAACACCATCGAACTTGTTGTCCACAAGGTAATGACGTCACGAAAGGTAACCGAACGAGGGCGCAACGGAAACATCTTGCCGCTAATAGCTTCCACCGCGCTGCCAGATTAGGGGTGAACAGAATCATAGCCTCCTCTATACTGACAAAGCCTGGCAGATCGCCACGAGACGCGGCCGCCGAAAGTGAGAAGGTAGAGCGGCAGACAACGGATGAGAGGATTAGCATGTAACGGGCGCCCCGCTGCGCCGATACGCCGAAACACACTTTTCCCGAGCGATGGAATGTCCGCTCATGCTCCTTGCGTCCCTGGCGCTACCGATCTTTTCTCGTCGGGTTTGAAAACTATGTTTCGGGTACTCGCCGCTGCAAAAGATGTGCGCTGACTACAGGCTCCCCGAGAAATGCTCTGTGCTACCAGATCCTCGCGCTCCAAATCTGCGACCGCGGGCACTATGGCTTCGTCGTCGAACTGCCATGCTTTGTGAGTAAATAGGAGGCTATGACGGAATATAGTCTCCGCTGTATATGAGCAATTTAGCCAGTGCAGAGCGGCTGCCACCCTAAGGTGCGACAACCGCAAGTTATTTTTTTTTTTTTTTTTATGGCGCAAGGCGGTTTTTGCGTCTTATAAATGTTGCGCGCTCTTCGGCCGCAGACCTTAACATGAAAAATTGCGAAAGTAACGCGTTCTTTTCGAACTCGGTAACGAGTGTGCTACTATTTGAGCGACTAACGATGGAGTAATGGAAATGGGTTACTTGTATTTGTTAACGTGCACATGTACTCGCCGAAGAGGAATGGCAATAAAAACGTTTTATTTTATCCTTCGTGGGCTTCCTTCGGTTCTGTACAGGCAGGAGCGGTGTCCTAGTGCGTCGCCCGTTCTTCCTTGTGCTTCCGCTCCTTCCAGTGGAGCAGGTGGAGCAGCCCGCTGTATAGCGGGGACGGGTTTTCGCGGCCGCCCCACGTGTGCGGCAGGTAGTCGTGGCCCGCGTGGACTGAAACGGAAGACCGACCACAATGGAACCTTTCACCATACTTCTCGCACGATTCGGCCTCGAGACCAACGTTTATCTCCTCCTACATATCGATGTCTATCGGCAATTACTCTATTCTCCAAGACTAATACCTAAAGGCGGGGCCCAACATCGGCTCAGGATTTCTTCAAATTGTGTCGCTTCTTTGTTTAGACAGCGAAAAGCTGTAGTCCGCCCCAAAGGGCGTCTGGAATCTGGTGTCCCCGCTGCAGATGAGAAATTTAGCCATTGCAGTATACCACTGGTAGCCTGGAGTATAACGATACACGACCGCGCATCGGTACGACGCTCATTTAGGTCGAAAAGGGCAGGGATGGGTATTGAGCCAATGCGGAGCGTAAGTTCGTCTGCTTCTTTTGCAGGGGATGCGGTGAAGTCGGACCGTCGAGCTCCGATTAGCTCTGACTGGCAGGATAATCGGCAGCTTGCCTTCAGGTCTACCCAGTATCCTTCCCATTGGAACCAATCGGAGCTCGGCGTTCCGAAGTCTCCACAATCCCTGCAAAAAGAAGCAGACGAACTTGCGCTCCGCATAGGCAACTTGAGGACAATCACCTGCGCATATAACGTCATTCATTGTGGATTCGCGATCCATACGTCCCATGCGGCAACCACGCCGAAGCTAGATGTAAGTCCTCCGTCTTGCCGTCGACGTGTGCCAGCGTCTGGCTCGTGAGACGCTGACACACGTGGTGGCGGCATTACTGACGCAAGCTATGCGGAGCGCAATGTTTGTCTGCTTCTTGACAGGGGTTTGCCAACATGCGATGTTGGTCATAACCCAAACTTTAGTTAACGATTAAAAAAAAAATAGTGGTAGATCTTAAAGGGAGACTGAACGCAAGGGATTTAAGGGCTGTTTATACTCCGACGTCGAGCGCAGCGAACGCAGCGTAGCGGCAGAACGCGCGCCTTTCATTGGCAGGCAACCAGGAACGCGATATCTGCGACCAATCAGTAAGCGTGCGCGCTGCGCTACGCCACGCCCGTCGACGTTACGATTGGAGTATAAAATGTACCTTTAAGGGCTGTTATACTCCGACGTTGAGCCGCACTGAAACGCAGCGTAGCGCAGAACGAGCGCCTTTATTGGCCGGCAACCAGGAACTCGATAGCTGCAACCAATAAGTAACCATGCGCGCGCTGCGCTACGCGGCGCCCACGACGTTTACGTTGGAGTATAAATGTTACCTTAAGTGTCATAATAAGTGGCGCACGTTCTTTCCACGAGCCAGCAGCCGCCGGTGTGCGCGAGCATACGCAACAAAAATGACGTCAAAGACCTCCATTCGCGGTTAAGATGAGAGTGAAATGTTTGGGCTTGGGGCCAAAGGAGAATAAAGACGAAGTTTTTCATCTACACAGTGGTGTCTGGTGTAAAAGGTAAGCGATTATTGGTCTAACAAGCACGTAGCTTTCATTTGTAGAGATGAAAAGCCTGTTTTTATTCTCCTTTGACCCGAAGCCATGCATTTAACTGTCCTCTTAAGCGTGAATGGAGGTCTTGACGTGATTTTCGTTGCGTGTGCTCGCGCACACCGGTGGCTGCTGGCTCGTGGAAAGAACGTACGCCACATATTATGGGCACTAAATTCTTTGATTCAGTATCCCATTAAAGCACCTAGCATTGAGGTCTGCGAACTATCCTTTCAATCGGAGTCATGCAGAGCGCTGCGTCGTTCTGACGTCATCGCAACTCCTGCGCAAGAAGCAGACGACTTACGCTCCGCTTAGGCGGCGCTGCGTGGATCCACAAGTGATGACGTTTGGGAGAGAAAAACGCAAGCCTTGTTTTCTAGGCGCTATTGACTGAGCCAAGTATCCCCGCAGGTTTGGCAACGCGAGCTTTCGCTCCACATGCTGTATAAACACACTCGGCCACCGACACCCCGCCCCCAGAATTTCCTGCACAAAGTACGCACTATGTCCGAGCTTGTTCATGTAGTGCCAGACGAACTCGTCGGCGGACCGGAAGCGCTGCAGGTCCCTCTGCATGAGCGCGAGCACCTCGAGCTTGCGCTGCCAGTCGCCCGACGGGTTGGGCACCGTCAGGTAGTCGCTCAGGTGGCCGCACAGGTAGGCCAGCCATAGGGCGTTCGTCTCCGGGTGGAACACGTGCCACTGGCCCTGCGGGAGGCAGCGGCAGCCCATGAAGGCCCGGATCCCGTCGACGCACAAAGCGCTGGACCGACCGGCAGCCGTGACGGAGATACGTTCGAGGGCGACGAACAGGTGCAAGCACGTGCAGCTTGCTCGTCCGACAGGATGAGGACGGCAGGGGATATATTCGATGTTCCACCTTCGGCGTGAGGTTCCTCGATAACACTTGGGTGGTTTGAGTACGTCGAGCGTGCAGGCGCCGCCAAACACTCGCTGGAGGCCGTCCAAAACAGGACATCCTGCCGTCTCATCATGTCGCGGCTATACTCGTGTTGTACTCAGACTAAAATAACCCTTTTTTTCTATTTTTCAGAAACCAAAGCATGCTCGTTCGAAAGTCAGATTGGAGTCACGGTCAGACGCATTAACTGTTCTTTCCCCCCCCCCCACCCCCCCCCCAAAAAAAAAAAAAAAACGAGCGCAGTGGAGTTTTACGCATGCGTGACCCCGCCATAATTTGAGTTCAGGCAGCAATGCCCGAAACGGCTGTGCCATCTCGTGCCCTGCGCGCGCAGAGCTCCATTGAGGTTGCCCCACGTAGAGACCGGTCTATCCACGCTGGTGAGAGCGGTCTATTGATAGAGCACCTCACTTTTGGGCGCATGAGGCATCCTATCGATTGGCTGATTGGGAGCTCGAGGACGTCCTCCAGCGGAGACTAGGTGAAGGAGAAACAAGATGAGGCTCAAGACAATAAGCACTGCTATAGATGGGGAGCTCGCGCTACTTGCGCCTATCCAAATGAACGCATGGATGGATGAATGGATAGGTATACGGCTGAAGCCTTCAAATTAGCAGCACGGCACGGCTACGAGAAGCCGAAGCCACGGGAGGCGCGAAAGCAAAGCTCGCGCACTGGAATCAACTGGCAAGAGCTCGTGCTCTGTACCCTTGCCAGTGCTCTGTGTCGTTAGTATGGATGCTTCATCACCACCAACGAGCTTGAGTAATACCTTAGAGCGGTAAACCAGGCAAGATGGCGGCAACCGGGGGGGTGGGGGGGGGTGCCATTTTTGGCCGCTGGTTTACCGCTCTAAGCAGTGATTTCCCTACACCTCCCTACGGGTGTGTAACCCCCCCCCCCCCCTTTCTTTTCCGAAGGCACCCCCTTAATTCACAACGACTCTATTCTCGATGCCCGCCCCCCTGACCCCCCCCTCCCGCCCCCTAATTTCAATTCCTGGAGAGGACCCCTGGTTCTAAGTTTACTCAAGCTCGTTGATCACCACCCGCATTGTGGAGAGAGGGAATCACCACGTGGCTCATACAAAACAATAAATTAAAAGAGCACGCTTCCCCTAAATTCAATCTGGGTCACGAGGCAAAGAGTCGAGTCAATGTAGCCCGCGCGGTTCCATTGGCACTAGCCATCGTACATTTCACTCTCATACCCTTCCAAAAGTATCCGCGAAAATTGCGATTTTCAAAGCACAGCCCGCGCGCGTTTGTCGTTTCGGAAAGCGACCGAAGCACACGCCGTGTACGCGCGAACGCTGAAGGTGTCACCGGCCCATTACAAGCCCGTTTCCCCACATCGCACCCTCAGAAAACATACGCGCTATCATTACCGCCTGCTATGAACGAGCCAGGTTCGACGATGTACAAATCACGTTGCGGAAGCCCGTTTGAAGCTCGCCGTCGGCACGTACGCAGCATCAACTGCAACGGACTCGGATATGACGGCCAGTGAATACAAAGTAGGTGCGCCGATGCAACAGGGGGATGCCTCGCACATCTCGACCCTATGTACTAAAGGTCAAAGCTACGGGCCGCCAGGTCCAACAGAAGTGAGCTAGAAACCAAGTGCTATATTTCTCTGACGTATCAATGCGTATACGTCTAGGAGCACGACACACACGTCACAGCGTGACACGAGGTTCCTATCTGGTTTTTGAATGGACCTGGCGGCCCGTATAGCTTTGGCTAGAGTTGCTAAATCAGCTACGCTTCAGAAAACGTGCACTTCAGCCACCTTGGCATTTAAAACTATGGTTGCCACTTATCTGAAGCTTTACGCGGAATTGCAGGAGGCGCTTTTCCGTTCTTCAGAAATGTTCAAGCGGACAGCGACGGAGAAAAAGGTCATCGCTTGGGTTCCCGGACACCGCACCTAAAGCTTGGAAAGATCGCATTCTAGGCACCAAAATGCGCCACCCACAAAATAATCGGAAAAAGGGAATGGAGTGCTCATACCCTGCGCGTACAGCTTTTTCCTGGAGCTGGTTTTGGCCTTTCATTATGTGCGGTGAGACGAAGTATCGAAAGTATCGACTGGCTGTCACGCATGAGTGCGCGTGGCTGTTGAGTGTGTGTTCACGATGAGCTTCCGCGGTTCTTTTGCAACGTGCATTCTACGCCATCAAGCCTATAATCTCAGCTCGTTCTAATCATGCGCAGTGAACAGCGCACTCAAATATGGCGTCCAGTCAATGTCATTGCTACACTGAGCTTTCAAGGCGCCATGCTCTTCTCATGTTCACGGTGATGAATGGCGGTATAGTTTGTGAACAATGCTCATTTTGGCCGTCCGGCGGCGTGCTCACTTGATGATCCGCTCCATGGTGAGATAGATGGCCGTCTTCTCCCGGTACAGGCAGTTGTAGTTCTTCATGCGCATCACCACCTCATCGTCTGGTGGGCGGAAGTACGGGCTTTTACTACACTGTACTCGCCGCGTAAGTAGGCAGCTTTAGCAGAGCGTTACCGCTGGCTGCCGCGATCACGGCTTGGAGCTCGATGAAAAGCTTGTTTCGAAGTAATAGCGCGAGCTCCCAGCAGCAATACCTCTCTATACAGGCCTACGGCAACGCTGTGCCAAAACTGCCTAGTGTCCGCAGCTTACATGGCGCTGCAGTATAGGAGCTCATAAAACTCAAGAAAACGCAGGGGCCTCAAATTTTGAAGCAACTAGGGCTACGAGCGACGCCCCAAAGACGTCTTGGGGAAGAGAGTGCCCCGGGTTCGAAGCCTTCATTCTCAGCTCAGGAATCTGAAACGGAGACTTTATCTGACATATAATACGTCTCAGTTGAAGTGAAGTTCTTACAAATGAATTTCCAGTCACATTGAGCTGAAATGTAATTTAGTAAAAAGCACAGTTACATTATTCCAAATCGGTTCCTATACTCGGTGTCAGCTATTTTGTGCTACGTTGTCAAAGCTATAGCGTCACTTGCGCAGTGCTCCAACTCTGTGAAAGCGAGTTGCGCGAGTGCACGCAAATGAGACGCAAGAGGAAGTCACGTGCTCTCGCAAGGGTTGCAGCACTGTAAAAGCTATGCTAACCTTGATAATGTAGCGCAAAAGAAGCGTTTTGCGTTACGTTTCCATAACTTCACTCTCGAATCTCAACATACTGATGAACGGATTTTTTTATATACTTAAAATGTGTAATAACGCAACTGTTTGTTTTTTTTTTCTTTTTTTGTTAGTGTGCTACGAAACGTTTATTGCTCACGCGCGCACCGCCGTCCCATGACGCGACTCACTGTAGGTGATCCTGCTGAAGTTGTCGTCGAAGAGCGTCACCTTGAGGCCGGCGCCCTTGACGCAGCAGATGCGGTCGTCGAGCAGGAAGTGCTGGTTCTTGCTCGTGGACGCCTGCACCTTGATGTTCTCCTCGTGCAGGTTCCGGTGCTCGAACTGCAGCTCGCGCTCGGCCACGGCCAGCGTGCAGGCCACCTGGCCGATGATGCTAATAGCCTGCGACGGCTTGATCTGCACGCAGGCCACGCAGAGTAGCGATCATCAGAGCTAGCTCCGAGTAGGACTCCCGCGTGTGTACCCAACACCACCTAGACACGTAGAAGGCCTCTGCACCGTCATTACAGTCCGATTGATTGAGGCCTGAGAGTGGGCACGAGTGCTCTGTCAGTGTTCGGCTGGGGCTCGTGTTCAATCAGCGCGTCGAAGGTCGGTCTCGGGCCCAATAGCCGAGTTAGCGTGATCCGACTCTGCTGACGTTTCATGAGGGGAGAAAAGGCCCTGCGGAGGCTATGGTTATTCTAAGTGGCCTGGTATCAGAACCTTAGTTGGCATGTCTGAACTATCCCCTTTTAAAGCGGATGTGACTTTAGGCAGACATTGCTTCAGGCACAATTTTCGGTATCATTACAGATAAAAACATATGGATACACGTTTCTTCGCATAAGAGGGGCGTTCATAAAGTTCGTATTATTGTCACGAAGGAATAGAGATTCAGCAATCAAACTCGAGTAGGAGTTGAGACTTTCTCTATATATTCGCTACCAAAAGTCACCCACTTTTCTAGCGATGCACCACATGCCGGAGGCCATTGTTATTGAACTCCTCGTTTTGAGGGTTCAGGAATCGCTCCACTTCAGCAGTCACTTTGTCGCCGTCCTTGAAATGCTTTCCTCTTATTTGGCCACACTGGAAGCGTTTCCGCCATTTAACCAAAGTGTCATAAACTGGGACTGGGGCGTTGTCCCCGAACAACGCTCCCAGATTGGAATGAATATCCTTGGCATTGCTTCCCTTCAAACGGAGAAAACGGATCACTGCATGTGCTTGGTACCGACGGGTGGTGCCATTTATGTTTCGACTCCCTAGCGGCGTTCCGAGCTACTATAGCATGCGATGTTTATACTGTGCGGAAACTAGGGGGACGCGCGCTCATGTTGATGCCTGTTTTGTTTCATTTTTTTCAATTCTTTGTGCCGATATTACGAACTTTATGAACGCCCCTCGTACAATGAATGAATTCTTGTTTTTATTTATTTTGGACTGAATAGAAAAGGGGAAGGTGGTGGTAACAGCAATCAGTCGCTTTGTTGTGCACCCTAGTTTTTGAACTCTCAGAAAGATAACGGTGTTTTGTAAATTGTGAAGACTGCGATGCCTCATTTCGCTTCCAAACCAAGAAGAAGCCGTACGTTTTGTGGGAATCATTAAGTCAATAAGCATCATCCATGTTTTGCTAACAAGCTCTGTGAAAATCGGAGGTGTTACGCATAATGTCTATTTTGACGTCGTTTGTTTTAGATTGTATGGATACCGCATAATAATCATTACCCTCCTCAATAAGTTTCTCACGCAAGTTGCGGACTACTAGGTATGCTGAAAGAGCAGCCTTTAACTTTGGACAAGTACATTGTTCTCACGTCCTTTTTCTCTGCTACCAGCGACTTTAGCTGAAAGAACATTTTTTTCCGCGTCAGATCTTGTGACAAGTGTATTTAAAGAGTATGTTTGGTGCTCATATGCACTACGAAGTAAGAAAAAAAGGTCCGATGCCATAGGCTCCGGCCGTAGCCGTAACGGCAGGTGTGTTTTGTGATGTTGCCCTGAACTGTATGTTCAACGCCCGGATAACAAGGGCGGATTTCGGGGCTCTGCCGAAAGCAAAAAGAAGAAGGAAGATAGGAAAGTGCCAGGAAAAACTTGACAAGTCAATGCAAAGAAAATAACGCAAAAGAATCTGCACCAGACGGGTTTAAGGTTTGTAGTTGAGCAACCAAACTTTCAGTTGCGATTTCAGAAAACCTTTTTGCACATAGAAGGAACATTTTCTCCGTGACAGATAGAGTTTTCACCGAGATTTTCTTGTCAGCTTTTACTACATGTCTGTTGCATTTACTGAGTCAAATAAATTGTATTTTCTAAAAGCGAGTTTATTTACAAATTTGTATTGGTGGCAGAACGAACATTGGATCAATATTAAAAATTTTTGTTTTGAAAAAACTAAAACAATTTCTATTAATTTGGTTCAGAAGAAAGCCCACATTGTAGAGAACAACTGAGAAAGGTTTCATTACGCTACTTAGGTTAGACACGCCCAAACGTTCCATAACTAAAATAAAAAAGGGTGATTTTATCACAACTAAGGCACGAATTTCGGGTCGAATTTTTATTTTTGTAAACAAAAATATATATATGTTCTCGGGCAATTCCTATAATAAAAGAAGACGAAAACGGTGAGTTCTTCGGATTTTTTGTTCTCAAGTTATGGACCGTTGAAGCGGCCAAGGTGTAAACTGACGTTTTTCCAGCTTATCGGGGGAGCCATATTTCACTCCATCCCTTTTCCCTACTTTTTTACGCTACATCAATATAACTTTTTGGGAACACTCTCGAGATATGCTTTTTTATGTTAATCAAGTGTTTAGGTCATAAGATCCTTAATGTTTTTTTTTTTTTTTTTTTTTTAATTGTCAAACCGCCTCTCGGCGACGATATTTGACGAAGTTCAGCAAGCTGTGCTGTGTGACCTAATCAACATATGTTTATGATATTTACATCACCGTAAAGCTCCAATTAAGCGCTTTCTTTTTAATATACTTTGAATATTGTGCGCTAAATATATAATGCGCAACATGTGCCTGAAAAACCAATATTTCGAAAAACTAGCAAGTTTGGAGTCGATTTTCTAAAAAAAAAAACACCTTTTATTTCTTTTATTTTTTATTCACAGTTAGGTAATATAGTAGTCTAAAAGGAACTACCAACAGAAATTGTAATATATTGTTTGTATGGCCGCTATTAAGACTCGACTCTCGTGCTATGAGCGTTTTGAACGGGACTTCGCACAGGCGCTCTGCTGAGCAGAATTTCGGCCTATGTAAGGTTTTCTATTTATCGTTAGCAGTTATCTCAATATCCAACCATAAACATTAATGAAATTTGAAGTAGTGCACTTAAAAAAAAGTTTAGAAGTCCGTATCCACAAGTTCGGTCACAGCGCTTACTTCCTCCCAATTCAGGGGAATGTTAATCGTTAGAGAATTCCTCTAAGGCCTTTTGCTTCGGCTTTGAGTTTGAAATACCGAACTTAGTATGTAATTGTCATATTTTCTTATGTCAAACAGATATGTAGTGCATATACATATGTACGATTTAGTACCTGACGCTTAGGAAGTACGGTTTATTTGTGCACATACGGACTCTTTCGTAAAATAACGAGCACTTCGTAGCGTGTAAGGCTTCAAATGTATTAGTCATTTGTTTAGGTTTCATTTCTATTTTCAGTGATTCATGCCGGGTTACTTAGACTTTTCCCTCTTGACTTAAGTTTGTCCGGGAGTCTAGATGTTACGTATCTTCTCCGTCAATACATAGGGCGAAGCTCACACACCTTGCAAATCACCCCAGTGCCGTAAATAAATATTGTTAGGATAAATATTGTTGCTTTACTGGCGTTTACACTCAGATATTGAGGTACGTACTAACATTAAATAGAAAGCCTTACATAGGTCAAAATTCTGCTCAGCTGAGCGTCTCGTGCTAGCGTTTTGAACGGGACGTTCAAAACGCTAGCACGAGATTTGAGTCCTAATAGCGGCCACACAAACAATATATTACAATTTCTATTGGTAGTTCCTGACAGACTACTATATTACATAAATGTGAATAAAAAAATGAAAGAAATAAAAGGTTTTTTTTTTTTAAGAAAATCGACTGCAAACTTGCAAGCTTTTCTAAATATTCGTTTTTCAGGCAAATGTTCTGGGTTATATGCTACGTGCTCCTGTCAGTCTTTTCCTCCGGCTCAGTTTAGATCTTTTTCATGCGAGTTTTCAGTCTTCTGACAACTATTCTTTGTTTGGTCGCAAGTGCGAAAAATTTATGTTTAGATTGCATTTTTATTTTTCAAATTCCAACCGCTGAGTGAAAAAATTCCAACCCCGGTGGCGCCTCCGCTGTTGTTGTGGTCACGTTTGCTCCTCCTATTGACTGAGTTCTGAGCTCTCACTATGCGACTCCCACGACAGTGTAAGCGTACGTATAGACGCACAACACAGAAGCAGCGGTAACGGTAATCTCAATTTCGGTCTTGATAATCGCCATATCAGCCGGATAACGCGCAGTCTTTTATAGATCTCCACGCGTTCCAGCAAATCACGTGGTCGCTGTCCTGCCCCTACCCTTGCGTGCAGGATGCTCTCTCCACAGTAGTCGCTCTCCATCAGCATGTACCGCTGGATCTTGCTTCGCATGTCTGCAAACGCCGTTCACACAGACGGCCCAAAAACAAACAAACCGCCGTAAAAACGTTTTGCCGTATCCGAGATAAAACTGACTTTAGAGGTTATTATGTTATCGCAACAAGGCGAGAAGACTTCTACTCCGTTGTCTCTTATACTAGTATATAACAACCAATTTCGGCAATAATGAAGCCTCCCTGATTATGCGCAATAAATGACAACAATAGCCGTTATTTATAGATTTTAATGGGCAAGACCCTAATTCATCTAATCCTACTGCTATACAGTAGAACTCCTCCATAATAATGTCGAACGTTTTATAAAGATCGCTATTTTAGGACCAAGACTGTACATTAGCACCTCGAATGCGCATGCGTTTCAGGTACAGACCAGAGTGGCCGAGTGGGCTAGCGCACACCAGCTCGGAGCACGTGGAGCGAAAACTCGCTCTGCAGAACCCAGGATCCTTGGTTTAATCCCCACCCCTGTACGTTTCGATCTGGATGAGCATCGTACCGCCGTGGGGTCGTGCATCACTACTGCGTGATGCACGTTAAAGACCCCAGGATAGCGGTTGTACTGCACTGGCTAAATTTCTCATCTGCAGCTGGGATACTCGTCGCCCGTTGAGGCAGACTATGTTCTAGGCTGTATAAACATACACACAGACATGTACACGTTACCCAAAAAGTAACTAAATACCGTTACTCGTTACTCGCTCAAAAATTAACTAAATACGTTACTCGTTACCGATTCTCAAAAGGAACGCGTGAGTTACCTCAAAAGTAACGAGTTACTTTCCACGTTACTTTGACGACCAAATACACAACTGTTTTTGTTTCATGGTTTATTGTTTTCTTTTTAGTAGTCATTGCCCTTCAGCAGCAGCTGCCTGTAGAAGTTTTCATCAGTTATGTTTCCCCGCTTCCTTGAAAATACATCTCCGGCGACGCTGACGAGTCGTTCTACCGACGCGCTCGAAGGAACGGCAGTGTTGTGCTTCAGGAAGAGCTGGTGAATCTTCGAGAACTGCGCCTTCATTGAGAACTGCGGGTAATGGGTTATGTGCCTCCCCGTGTTTGCAACCTCCAGGTTTACATTCGGTCCGTACCCGTTTCTAGAAGGTTCAGCCAACGAACCTGATTGTGCTCGCTGGGTGAAGGACATTCCCAGCTGTAGAGTTCAGTACAGCAACGTTTATCGCTGGACACGTCAGTCGAACCGTTCGACTGACGTGTTCAGCGATATACGTTGCTGTACTTTCATACTGGTTAGTTGTTTTTCGGGTTGCCCATCTGCCTTTGTCACAACAGACGCATACTCAGGCTAGAATAAAAACAAGGCCATTTAAGCGGTGTTGTACACGTTACTCCTCAAAAGTAACGAGATACCGTTACTCGTTACTTGGCCTTCAAAGTAACTAAGTATACCGTTACTCGTTCCTTTTCTAAAAAAGTAACTAAATACGTTACTCGTTACCGAAAATAGTAACTAGGTACAAGTAACTCGTTACTTGTAACGCGTTACGTACATGTATGCATACACACAACCCAATTTCTTTTCTTTTTTTTTTTAAGCGCCACGTGAGCGCTGGAAAGAGCGCTCATGTGGCGCTTCCTAGCGCGTGAAGTTCTAATATAGCGCGCGATTCGCGCTTTAGTAGCGCCTTGTTACCGCTTCAGTAGCGCCTTGTTAGCGCTTCTTGAACCGCGGTTACTGCTGCGGATTAGCGCGTGCACTGCGGTTCCGGTTCCTGTGGTTGGATGTGCATCAGCAGCACCATGGCGGACATGTGGGACGCTGAAATAGAAACGCGACAAAATCTGTTACTTACGCAATTAGTGCATGTGTGTGTGGACGGCTTAACGCCCTGAAGAGCCTTCTGGGTGCGCGAGATCTTTCGCCATCGAGATACCGACGGGTATCCGCCGAACCTTGTTCCCAGGCTGAGGGACTGAGACGCGGAGCTCTTTCGAAGGTGATTATTTTTAACTGTGTGTCTTTGAAACCAGGGTCACGCATATCGAATAGAAAGCGATGAGGTCGTACCCAATTAATCGCTCAAAGTCCATGACTATGGATCGTCTGCCAGGCAGTTTTCTTGGAGAGCGGCTCTTTTACTTCCTCTTCTTTCACCACCAAAGGAAAAACAAAAACAACGGAATTGCCGCGCATGCGCTGTTCCGCATGCAGCAAGCACGGCACAAGGAGCGTGAGAGCGCTAACACTGCGCTGCTGAAGCTCTAACCGCGAGCGCTGCTGAAGCGCTAACCAAGCGCTACGTCACGCGCAAATCGGTGCCACATGAGCGCTGTTTCCAGTGCTTATGAGGCGATAACTTAGCGCTCCGCAGTGTGTGTGAACCGGCTTTAACTCTGGCCCAGGTGCCGCTATGCAATGCGCTCGTAGACTCGTTCATAGTAGAAGCACCAGCAAAGAAGACGAGTGAAGGCGGGAGTTCCATCCAAATCATGATCCAAATGATCCAAACCCTCGGCTGCCTTACTTTTTGTTCACGCGCCGCAGCAGAACAGGCGTCTGTCACAACAGCCCCCACAGTTTCATTCTCTCCAGAATAGAGGTCAAAGCGTGGCACAGCTGTGACATCACGAGGCTGAAATCGAGGAGGCTAAAATAGAGCCTCTGATCCACTTACTACACCAGGTAGACGAAACGACCGTGAATAGCGGTTTCCCAGTGTAACGCGGGAACACAAAATCGGTTGAGAAGAAAACGCAGATCACGGAGCTTCTTGGGGCAGTGACTACATGGCGCAAGCGACCACTCGATTCGAAGCGCTTAACCGTATTCATTCATCCATCCATCTAGCCATCACTCACCGGGATGCGGGTGGAAGGAGCGGGCGCGTGTGGTGGCAAACTCGTCGTAAGCCTTTACGAAGTTGTCCGGCATCTTGTCTTCGATGAAGAGGATTCTGCGGGGGCCAGTGAAGGGAACAAGACAGAACCAATTGAACATTTCCAGCGTATAGAGCGTGGTCTAGAGTCACTTCACGGGGTTCCCAGAGTGTTGCCAAGTGTATACTGCGTGCGATCTGCCTGCTGGCCTCGATGAATAAAATTCTACCACGTGAGCATTTTGCACTTTGCCTTCCAGTTGTAGGGAGGAGTCGCATAATTGAATCCAAAAGACAGCACGTCGCCACGGCATTTTTTTCTACGTATGGAGTGACGTGGCAACCCTGCAAAAAGCAGCAGCCTGCTTTTAAATAAACGAGAACCGCAAAGGACCATACGGTTTTTCACGGAACATTAGTAATTTACCAATTTAGGTGGTGAACTCATCTACTTACAGGGGTATTAAAAATTACTCTTGTTATCTTACCAAAACCTTTCTAACGCGCAGAAGTATACGTCTCTTTTTCTTACATCTGAATATTCTGAGAACTACCTCGCGCGATGTACTGCGCAAAGCTTGCCTGTGTTTTTTTTTTTTTTTTAGGTGACAGCAAGTGAAATCTGACAGCCACCGTTTCCTGCCAGAAATGTATATCGACACAGCTGGCTATGACACGCAATCGGTGGTAGTTCCGTATTGCCAACACCACGCATCCGCGAAGCTGGGAGAACACCTTACACGCTCAACGGCGGGGGTCTTGCTCTTACATTTGGTATTGGTAACCACACGCCCACTTGGTCGTCTGCTAGGCGCGAAGCAGACGCGCCAAAGCCATTCCCGATGTTATAGCCAGCCGTGTCCATGATAGTGCGATCTTACATAATTGCACTTCTCTCTCAATTTTGCTCCAGTACAAGGAAAGATGGCGGCGCTAATTAGGACATCGCCATATTGCTGCAATAAAATTGCGGAAGCAGATCACCGTTTTCAAAATGGTAATGGACCGATGTTATAGCCAGTTTCATTACTCCACCGCTGTCGCCATGTATCGTGTGATCTGTAGCATAGCTTCCTCTATACTCACAAAGGCCTGGCATTTCGACGACGGAGCCATAGAGTGCCGTTCGCAGATTTGGAGCCAGAGGATCTGGTGGCACAGAGCATTTCTCGGGGAACCCATAGAGTTATTATAATGTACGCTAGAGGTTCAACTGGCGCTAGTGTCTATGCGACTTTCCGTGACGCAAATTGAAGCAGACAGCAACCAGTCCTACTTTTGCGGTGCTCCTGTGCATTCCTAGGGGAAAACGCGCGTGCATTTTGTCTTTTCGCCGGAAATAATACGAAACATTTTGGTTATTTGGGTCGAACCGAATAGCATGTACCTTGATTACACTGTAAAAGTGTAATTGCTTTAGTCAGAGCATTTTTTCTTCATCAGTGAACGATATTTAACTTCGCTACATTTCAGTCCCAAATGTGTGTTCTGCAGCAGGTGTGTAAAAACAAGCGACAATTCAAAGCAAAATCACAATCGAAACGAATATGGAGTGTGTTCAAGGCTCGCCAGCATTCCGTTGACGGTTGTATATTGATAATATGGCAGTCCTGTCACTATATGAAAATGATCCCGTCGTGCATGAGCGGATAAAAACCCCCAAAACATAGAGAATAAAGTCCGTGGGTCATGAAAGGTGTCCCTTCGTATTGTTTTCCTCTGCCGGGCAGCTTTTATCGCGCACTTGTTCTCAAAGATATCGAGCGCGCGGGTGATATTTTGAACGTAGAACAAGCAGCTTCGCTCAGGGCAGAAAGAATAAAACGGTACTTACTTATTTAAAATCGGAATAGATTACGTGGCCTTCAATTTATTTTGATCGTACATGCACTGCGAGTTACTGATCCAGTGTTACTGCGTAGTTCTTGCCGCCACTCTTGATTTTCCAGATGTCCTTCGTTCGTTTGGCATGTATATCCCCCATGCTGGAAATCGCCGATGCCGCGTTCGCGCTAACAGTGTCCGACAGTGCACATAAATACACGTACGAAGCAGTTTGAGCACCGTTTTAAATCCAATAAATTGGACAGAAAAACGCCGTAACTGACCAATTGCTTCATCTGCCTGACTGAGAAATGTTCCAAGCCACCTGTTACGTACGAATTATTTGGGATATTTGCTCTTACAATCGTGCGCAAGGAGTGCACTCACTTTTTCCAGTAGAAATGCATTACCGGAAGTCAATTTTTGACCGGCTACTTTCTGCTTCAATTTGCCACTGCAAACTAGCAACATTTTAACCTCTAGCGTACATTACAATTACTCTATGGGGGAACCCAGAGCCGTGTATTGAGAGTTGGCCAATAGGAGGAGCAAAAGCCGCCGCCAGCGCCGAATATTCCCCCCACGCTCAGAGCGTAAACTAAATTTGTGACACAGCGTCGACCAATCAGGAGACCTCTACTCCATCTCACAAATGTCTGCAGTGAAGACAAAGGCACAGGCGCGTGAGCCTAGCTCAGCGAAACGCTTTTGTTTGTACGAGACCTCGTGCATAGGAGGCACTTTCCAAAGCCACGCGCTCGTGCCCGTGCCTTTGTCTGCACTGCTAGAACAGCGCCCTGAGACTGGCTGAAAGAAAACAGTGCAAAGGGTGGGGTGCGCGAGCGTCTTGAGACGCGGAGTTCCGCTCGGCACGGCTCAAATTATAGGGAGTATTCACTGGACGCCATATTTGTGGGTACTGTTTAGAGCGCATGCTCAGAACGAGCTCACATCAATAGGCTGCTAAGACCGGCACTCTTGATGGTGCGGAATGTACGTTACAAAAGAACTCGGGAAGCTTGCCATCAGCACGCGCTCAGCATTCGCGCACACAGCTATGGCCGCCAGTGAATACTCCTATACTTCGTTTCACTTTATCTGCAAGCGAAGTCAAAGCTAGAAGCGCGAGACCAGCGCCTTTTGCATTTCTCCCCAGCTCGCGCGCTCGAGCAAAGCCTGAACGCACGGAGCTTCCGTGCTCGCGCTTCCAGTTTTGCCTTCGCTCGCACAAAAGGTGAAACGAAGTATAGTCGTGTCGCAAATTTAGAGCACACGACCACCGCTAGGGGCTGTTTCGCGGCCTGTGGTTGGCCCCGAGATGCTCGCCTATTCAAACCAATGTATGGCCAAACTCTCCTAATATACGGCTCTGGGGGAACCTGAACGCCAGCGCACAGAATTTGCAGCGACGAAGACCCGAAACATGGTTTTCAAACTCGACGAGAAAGAAGCGGTAGCGCGAGGAGCACGAGCGGACATCCCATCTGTATCGCGTGATCTGTAGTCTTTCTGCACGCGCGAACAGAGCACGAGGCTGCACGGGCTGTCTCGTGCACTGGCGCTTGCCTCGTATTAACTACAGTTATGGCGGCGTCACGCATGCGTGGAACGCTTAGTGAGATTCACTGGACGCCATATTTGAGGGCGCTGTTTACAGCGCATGCTCAGAACCAGCTCATATTAATAGTCTACTAAGACCGGCAATCTTGATGGTATGCAATGAACGTTGCAATACAACTGTGGAAGCTCTCCATCAGCACGTGTACAGCAGTCGCGCACACAGCAATGGCCGCCAATGAATACTCCCTCCTTTCATGTGACTCCACGTGCCGCACGCGACGACGACGACGACGCACCTTCGAATCAGACGAAATCCGAAGCTCTTGTTGTGGATGCCCGCGTGCAGGTCGCTGAGTCTCCTGCATCGAGAGCAATTGATACGTTGCCCTGTAGACATCCTGACACGCGTATACATGAATCGTGCATGACGTCATTGCACACTGCTGGTAGTCGCTCCTATCGTTCTTTCCGCGAGCAAAACAAAATAGCTGAAGCGAACTGTATGCTGTAGAATGTATGCACTCAGCAGTATATAAAGCCTCCACAATTGCTGCAAATGCGACGTCAATCCGAGTCTATGTTGCCGCCATACAGATACTCGGGAACATAAAAATACATGCAATAAAAACTACATGCGTTAGATGACCAAAAGAAACAACTCATCACGTGGTGTGAAAGTAAGATGGTCGCGAGTCTCGCGGTCGTGCTGGTAGTTTCGACGTTTCATCACTAACGCGGAACTTAAAAAAAAAGGTATAATGATTAGAAAAAAACGGACACAAGACAACAATGTCTCCAACATAGCTGTCTTTGAGACGCTGCTGTCCTGTCCGGCCCTCTTTCTTTCTTTTTTTTTCCGTGTTTTCGTGACTTTGGTATACACTATGCACCACCAGCTCGCTATTATTCGCAGCTCAATATTATTTGAGAAATGTACTTGGAAGTTGAAACTCATGTAATGTACCTTCCCAAAGTGAACAGTGCGAACAGGCTCTTGGAGTGGGCGACTGCTTACTTGCAGGTGAAGAGGTTGGCGTACACCCTGGACGCCGAGTGGGTGTCGATGTAGTACAGCTGCACCACGGTGTCGGATGTGGCGTACTGCTGCTGCTGCTTGGAGCCCGTCGTCGCCAGGAAGGTCTCCGAGTCCGTGGTCTCGGTGATTTTCTTCAGCTTGCCCTCCTTGTGCCTGCAAGATGTCATCGGTGCAATGGCCCTAAAACCACAGACATGCTTCATTCCCAACAAAATGTATGTCTGTTCGCTGCGGGAACCGTTTCCCGAGACGCGCATTTTCGCATTCTCAGAACTGCCATAGGAAGCCATCCATAAGAGTAAAGGTTTAGCGGCACTCGAAAGCAGAACAGGTCGGCGCCCGAAAGAAGAACCGAAACTTCAAGGATTAAAGCCTACGGCCGATAAAAGTTGGAAGCGTTTACTAGGTTCTGGTGCAAACTATACACGATTGAACATGAAGGTAACCCTTAGACTTGACCGGAAGATAGTAAAAACAATAAGATAAACGGACAGAAAATGGGGACAGGACAGCATCTCAATATTTGAGACGATGTCTGTATCCACTTTAACTGTCTCTCTTACTGTTTTTGCTCTTTTCGCCCCCCCCCCTCCCCGCCCCCCAGTTTCAGGGTTTACCATCACTTTCAGTACACACAGGCTAGCCTGCACTTTCTCGTTTGCATTTTTTTTTTCTGATATACTATTCTTCCAACCGATGCATCAATTGATTATAAAGAGGCACTGAACCGATCGTAGGCCGGTGGCGCCTCTCGTGGTGGTGGGACCAAATGGGAAGGCGTGCATGACGTATTTGTCGGGTCATTGACTCCGTGGAGAGCAGTTCCAATAAACCGGAAAGGAACTGGTAGGAAGGACTCGAAACGGAGCCTCCAAGAATCACTAGACTGGTGTCCGGGATTTTGAACATTGGCTGTCACTGAAGCTGCCAGGAAGTCCCTTTTTGAGTTCAACGGAAAGCGACAACCGGGTCTCTCTCTCCCTTTTTCTTTCTTTCTTTCTTTCTTTCTCGGATTTTCAGCCGAGGTTTCTGTCGCTTTCAGTATGCCGTATATAAAAAAATTATTCGTTCAGCGAGATCTTTCTATCTATCCTTTTTGTTGCGAATCATGCAAAAGATTGACATCGATGGATCGTTAGTCGCGACTTCAACAAAAGTCTTGAAATAACAAGTTACCGCCTGGGGAGCGCGTAGCCCTTTCACAAGCTGTGAACTGTAGCGCAGGCAAATTGCTGGACACCTTTTCCGGCGCTTATTCCTCAGACCAGAAATTCCGAGTCGCTATGGACGCATGCACGGCGTCTGGCATTCCGCAGAAGGGAGCAACTGCCCACGCTCAGAACACGTTCCCCAGCTCTGAAGACAGAGATCGCAGCACGCAGAAGGCGATCGTTGGAATGGTTGCTAGGCAACAGTCGGAAACTTGAAACCGCAATAGTTCTAATCATTGCTACAATAGACAATGACCGACACTACGAATTAAAACGACAAGTTCCCTATAATTCCCTTGTGCTGCATTCTGGCAACTGCACCGCGCTATTCCTCTTGCTATCTGGAAGGAGCGTTTTCTATAGTCCAGCCAGAAACTAGAGATGTCGTTGCGTGCGACATTGTCCATGACGTCGCTCTCATTCACTTACTGCCGCAGGAGAGCCTGGCCGAATGTCATCTTCTCCTGCACGTCAGCCAGGGACACGAGCTTGGCGATGCAGTCATTGAAGCACTCTCGGCAACTGTGCGGGAACTGCACAGAGAAAGGGACGATAGCACTTCCCACCTGAGTAACACAACGGCGAAGGTAAAAAAAAAAAAGTGATGAATGTAATTGTCGCTTCTTCAAAAGGAACGTCATAAGAGGCTCTCCAAAAGTGCCAACCGTCATTTTAAAGCGAGGCTTATTGCTTAACATTAACTGAAGAGCGTGTCGGTAACATTGACTGGCAACAGAAAAAATACAACAAACTCGGCACGAGGGTTTCGTCGTCCCTCGTCCCGAGTTTGTTTTATTCTTTCTGTTGCCAGCTTATTGCTTCTTCGCGGTTTTGTGACCAGGGTCAAATTGTTAGAAAGAACTTGAAAGAAACCGGAAGCCTCCCAGTGCCAGACGGCAGCTAAGAGACGACAGTTAATGCGCCTCGAATAAGTCTAATATAGAAACGTCGGCCAGTTGCGCCACTCTGGGGGATTCCAGAAGGATGCTTTTTCAGCTAAGGAACTCAGCTTTTCCAGGGCCCTGAAGAAGCTGCATCTTAACCAAATGGCGGCTTCCACTCTAAAAATTCCTAAAGATTTGTTTCTTTTTTTTAACGTAGCAACATATCCACGGCATTTGAAAGGTCACTGCAGATCGGTGGCAGTGTTTTTCACTCTCAATCAAACAAACAATATATAAACATAATGCGCCCGAGGGTGAGGCGGACTGCGTTGATATTACGAATGCGTCACCTCCTTATGAATAAGGCAAAAAAATTTTATAGTACAACAGTTCATGTGAAGCGCGTACGCGGCGACGAGGTTTGGATGACGATTGGAGATAGGTCAGCAACTCTGGAGGAGTCGTCTCGTCCTCTTCCAGACGGAACCCCTGCAAGGACGGCCGAAAACAAAATTACACACCGTGTTTTGGAAGAGTACTTGACAACTGAGTGTTACATGCAGCAGCAGTCATTCGTCACATTCTTGTATCTGTTTGGATTTACATCTGCTCGGCATTCAACCCACCAGATCTGCCTGACGTGGGAAGGTAGTCACTGACACGATGAAAACGGCAAAGAAAAGTTTCCGTTGTCCTTCCTCCAGCGCGAGCTTCTTGTACCTTCGGTAGCGCTCGGCGTCTCGTCAGCTTCGAGCGTATACGCGAAACAGGAAGGCAACGAGCGCTTGCTGGAGGCCAGTCGTACGCCACACCGTTTTCGTCCTGCCAGTTACTATAGCGCTACCACTAAGCATCGGACCAGACTTCATCTTACTAGTTTTGTGCACTCGAAGGCATGTCATTTGATTGGACAACAGAAGAAATGCGAGCTAAGAATGATTTCCCCCCTAACTTTAGTTTTTTTCTGTTTTTTTCTTTGCTTGCAGAAGGTCTAACCTTCTATTGAGCCATTGAAGTTCTTTTATCATTTATAACTTATGATTGAGACAAATACCTTTGATATTTTCATGAAACAAATCCACCACCTAGCTTCAATTTTCATGGCAAAGTGCAGTCCTCGGGGTGGAGAATAAGAACCAACATGATTTAAATCAAACTTTTCCCACTCAAAATAATCCTCAAATATATAAACATATTTTTATTGGAGTTCGTCAATCATTTAATGCTTTATACATTCATTTCGTTGGTATTTAAATCAAATGAACATCAAGCAAGAAATATTAGGCTGAACACGTGCAGTGCTCTTCTGAGCAAATCGGAGCGTTGAGCCTTCATTCCATCCTCCGCTTCATTCGTCAGTTACGCAATATCCTATTGTAAGCAAAACACAACACGCAACCAAAAACGAAAACAAGTGATATCATTGTGCATGCAAATCAGAATGCGAAAAAAAAAGCAATAAAGATTTTTCACTAACTAAATAATCACGCTGCTTTAGTTCTAGTATAGTGGGGTTCAGTAAACAAATCTGTTAATTAAATTGTGCTTTTAATTCCTTTTAATTTACAGTAATTTTTGTTTGGCATCGTTTTCAGTTATCAGAGGGGTTGATCAATCAACGTGCTATGCTAAAAATTAATATAGTGGGATAAATTTTTCTAGCTACAATGATTTAAATCAAGTTAATCTGAGTTGAATCAAATAAATCTGACTTAAATAAATAAAACTGATTTATTTTATTAAAAAGAAACGATATTTTCTATCTTGAACGTGCTGTAGCAAGCAAAATATTATCTTTTGCGATTTATTCAAACGGTTACATTCACAGCCTGGCCCTCACGGACCTTGGGTGGCGTTGGCATGTTCGTTGCAGCAACTTGGCTCGGATGAAGTAGCATCGCTGATCGTTGAATTAATGATGTTTGCATATTATGTTTCAACATAAAATCTGTAAAAGAGGCTCTGCCTTCAGCACGCACTCGTTGCTTTTCGTTACGCTTTCTCTGCGTGTGTGTGCCGGATTGTAATGAAAGGTAGAAAATTCGTGCTAGAGGTCGAGCTTCTACTGCAGATTCTCAATGCCGCTACGTGCGACGTCACGACGTGCTTCATAGTCGCTCTTCGGACCATTCGATATGGTAGCAACCAAAGTTTCCACTTATGCGGCCCATAAATCACAATATTATCAACGCTTGACAAATATGGAATCGTTAGCTTAATGACCAAATCCAACAAAGTCAGCAGTAGGTGGACGACCAGTAAGAGTCGACTCGCACTGGGCAAACATTGAGCCAACTTTTCTCGTAGACACGACAAAAGAAAAAAAAAAAGGAAACATAATTTGTTGGTATTCTTCCGCGGCCCCCGATCGGAACGAAATAAACGTTTTTCTCAACCTGCGCTAGGTAGCAAATAACCGATTTTCTTTCTCAACAGTACACGTCGTTTTGCCAGGAGACTGTTACTGCCTCACTGTTGCTTGATCAGGTACCTTAAACAAACTTATTCAGGATAGGCCAAGAATAAGGAAGAATGTGTCCTGCCCGCATTTTTTTTTCTGTCATGATTCGACAAGAGTTTAGATCATAGCAGCTAACATACACTTGATTCATAGCTGACCGCGATCCGAAATTTAAATGAAAGCCAGCTTGTTTTGCGACCACCGAATCAGGGGTTAACACACGGCACGTACTTTCAGCTGGAGCGAGGCCTTTCGCTGCCTGGGTTTTGTCTCATCCAGGATGAACTTCTTGCTGTTCAACATGGAGTTTCCGCACGACGTGGACTTCTTGAGCTGCGTCGTGTGGCGACATTAAAGACATTAAAGAACACATTTTAAGGGCCCAATGGAGCTTGTAGAAATAGACTATACTGAACAGAAAACCCCGCTACTGAAGACACAAACAGGGCAACACAGAGATACCAGGGTCTCACAGTTGAGACCTTGGTGTGTGTGTGCGTGTTATCCCGTTTGTGTCCTCAGTCTCGGGGTTCTGTTCAGTATGATTTAAGGTACAGTGATGTTTAAGATATCGATGCAACCGGTTGGTGGCCTGGGACATTTCCCCGACTGGTGCGTTGACGGCGTGTGGATTATGTCCCCTGTGACTTCAGAAGCATGCAGAAGAAGCTGATCGCCGCTATCCTGGCGGTAGAACAACATCACGGATGAGTACGGCAGGCGCATTTTCTCTTACTCCGCAGCAGAGGAACCTGCAGGTTCCAACAGCCCTGTGTTGGGACGCCGCGACGCCAGTAGCGTCCGAACCCTGTCGTCGTCATTCGCAGGGCGCCTCTACAGCCAATCCCTACCCCGTGCTATTATCCGGCGGCTTCTGTGACGTATATTGTCGCCGTGACACCAGTCGAAGGATGCGTGTCCAGTTTACAACAGTGCCACCCGCCCTATTGCGGCTTAAGAAAAGCGGGACGAGCTCCTCCCGAAAAGCTCTCTACTCTTTCCACTTCAGCAGAGAGAACGCTGGAGAGGAGGCTTGTGGAGAGGGGAGAACTACCAGTCACGACGAGCGGAGAGCTGCGCGGGAGGGCCTTTCCCTGCTATTCGAAACCTGCAGCAGATCTAGGGTAACTGTACATGCGCCATATTTGGTAACTCTATAGTACACATACCGTCGAAAGGGACGGCGACCAGTGCGACGGACCAGCCGACCGCGGCAATGCGTCGGCCAGCGTGCGGTTCTGGATGTGAACGTTGCTCTCGTCCGTCTGCAAGAGCGAGCGGCCGACAACATTTTGGGCCAATTAAGGCCGATGGCCTTTAAGACAGCCAGCAACAGCGGACGTCTCGAACGCACCTCGATGTCGGACTTCATGTCCTCACAGTGGTGCTTCATTTCGCTCATGACGCTCTAGGCCGGTGTCCCCGTGAAACTTGTAAGAGTTGCCGCTGCCCAGCTGCTTACGTGCGTCGCTGTCAAGTGCTCCGATCGAAGCTCTCTGTTGTAGAAATTTACGCCCAGCCTTTCTTGCTGTTCCTCTTGACTCAAGTTGAGCTCCGGAAACAAATATCTTCGTCCTTTTCGTCGTCTCTTGTCTTCCGGGTGGTTTTTATACTAGCGGACAACTTTATGTGGCTATGCCGCGAAATCGACGGGACCAAGCGGCTAGAACAAAACGCTGTGGAGGCAGGCTCGCCCGCCAGCCTTCTCGAGTAAATCAGACATTCACTGCGCCTGGCTGACTAAAGGAAAAAGCCGTGAAAGCAGGTTCGAGAACAAGTGATAAAAATTGCGCGCGTTGAGCGTTCATCAAAGCTATGCATGCGCACTCCTTACTTCTGAAATGTCACAGAAAGTTGTCCTCGAATATAAAGAGTTTGCGCTCAAAGTAACTCAAAGGGCGCCGACTTTTGGGAGTGGATGAGGCGGGATAAACGAGTGGTGTTGGTCGACTCGGCTACATGACGGCCATATCAGCTGTTGGCTTCTGTGGTGATTCCATTTTACCACCCAAGTTACATCCAGAAGTTAAATGGGCGGTGCAACTATATTCAATTGAAATGTATTTCATTTTACAGGAGCTTACTGGCACTAGTGGGACTCAAGGATACTCGCACGGAACGCTACTTGCCAAGAAACTCCTTTGTTGCGGTGTAATTTCAAAGACAAGAGAGCGTTTTCGTTGAATCTCTCCTTCGCATAACTTGATGACGTAGCTGGGCGGTCGCAGTACCACCCAGTGACGATATCTGAATGCAGCTCATAGATTGGACCCGAGCATTGCGTGGACACTCGATTTGGGCTCGTGGTACTTGATAGCTCGAGAAGCATTCAGGTAGTGGCCCGTGTCCAATCGCTGCAATGACGACAACAGCCGAACCATGACAATGTCTGGAACTCAGCGCGTGTCCTAGGCGGCAGGGCTGCCAAACCTAGGGAAATTTCCCCGATTACAATATTCCGGTCTATATGGGAATAAGGCAAATCTTGCTAGTTTAAAGAAAATTTTGGGCACCGTATATATCTGGAAATCGATAGCTCAATTATGATTTTCTTTTTTTTTTTTTAGATAACATCGAATTTTCGTGACTTTGGCTACATTTGGGTTATTCCCTCCATCCGTTTGGCGGTTTTTTGTGCGACCGTCTGGCAATACTGAGGAGCACTCGAACAACTTCTTTCGGCAAAATCAGTCTTCATCGCCGACGTGAAAACTATGAAGCAAGGGACCAGTCAACTCGAAGCTTCTGAGAGCGCCGCTGTGCCTTCTCGGAAAGAAAGCTTGAGTGCAACAAGAAATACTGCGATGTCTTGAGATACAGACTTATCATGGCTAATAATATTTCGTGAAGTACCGTGCACGAAATGGTGCTTATTATGTGTCGTGTTCTATGTGTTCGAGTTTGAGAACTCTAGCTTGCGTTACACCATTTGTTTTGGACTGACTGTTATAAAAAACGATAAAGAAGTTATAAAGCAGTACCATGTTCTGATGACGTGCTTAACATCTAAGGTAAGATAAGGTTTCATTTTTCCGTTTGAATCTCCCGGTAACACTTCCCCGCGCCAGATTTGCTTTGACCACTCTTTTGGCCCGACAAACTCATTTTTTCCAAACGTACGCGAGGTGAAGGTTACACAATATATCTCGCATCGTAAAAATGGAAGTGATGCAGAAAACAAGGAATATTTAGTATTATAGAATTATTTGGGCAAGCGAGGTAAATTTGGGCCGAAATAGGGAATCAGGCCTCCGCAAGGGAAATTCCGACTTACCGTGTTGGCAGCCCTGCCTGTGCCTTCCTAGAGTTCCTGTATAGACCTTTCCAAAAACGAGCTTGTGGCCGGTGCCATTTTGAGCGTTCGTGCGTATGGCGCGTGCTTTGCTCGCTTTCCGAAAGGACGAGCACGCACGTGCTGGGCTGTGAAGATCGCACGCTGGACTGTGATTTTGTAAACATTGGAAAGGTCTATAGACCTTTCCAAGAAAGAGCGTATGGCCGGTGCCATTTCCAGTGTTTGTTGCGTATGGCGCGTGCTTTGCTCGTTTTCCGGAGCGACGCACACGCGCGTGCTGAGCTGTGGAGATCGCACGCTGGGCTGTGGATTTGTAAACATTGGAAAGGTCTATAGACCTTTTTCGCATAACCTCAAACCAGCCAGTAACTTACGTACCCTCGACCTGGTGAATTTTCGGATTGCCCGCTGACACAGGGTATGCAACCGCCAAGTGTATGGGCGCAAAGGCTTAAAAACGGACGTCATGCATGAGTTAGTTCCGAGTGCTCCTTTGTACCGTGCTGCAATTTCCGAAAATCTACGGTTGTCTTGCTACCACTGCGTGGTCGTCGGATGAATAAATCATTTTAAAACGCATAAGAACAGTAGCAGAAAGTGTGCCATGAGCACAAGAAGCTGCAGAGCGAGTGTGGCTGCAATGTTTCGAGCTTCGCATTTTCCCCAAGAATCCTTATTTATGAAGTCAGTCGATTGCGAGCTTGAATCGCCAGAGATTCGTATCAGACTCAACGTCACGTTTAAGCTCACGACCACTTCGTCTACGACAAGAGGACCGATTTATTCCCGGTGCAAGGGGTCCAATAAGGTTATCACTGCAAGCCCCATGGTATGTAAAAGGTATGAAAAGTCTACATGCCACCACTCAGATGGAGCTATCAAATGCCGAGAGCTTACCTGCATAGACTACATTAAACTGCTCATATATACTTCGCTTTGGTAACTCAATCAAAACACCCCACCGTCTTCGTCCTCGTTCTCTCGAGGAAGCAAGGTGATGGTCTGTGAGTAGCCAGCTGGATTCAACCGGACAAGCTCCAACCAAGTTATTGCAGCCCACCATAGCCAAGTCTAGCCAAGTTCCCCCCATACCCACATCGTTGCCTACCCAGATAGCTGTGCTGCCAGAACTAGCCGGTATTTCTTTTTCTAAGTCGCTAGACGGCGTCGTCGGCACCGCAATTCTCAAGATGGCGGCGCCGTTAAAGAAAAGGTCTATTAGCGGCGAGATGTTTTGGTGGCGCCCTCCTGTGGTTCCCCTTTGTGACGTCATTACCTTGCAAACAACAAGTTCGATGGTGTTTGTTATTAGCATGGTGGAAGCTTGTAATCATTGCGCTCTCAAAGGAACACTGCCAACCCCGTCAAAATTAAAGTTCTTTCATTCCTCTTATTACCGTCGATGATAAATCCCCTTTCCGACGTCATAGTCAGCGTTCGGCCAATCGTGGAAGGCCGACCACAGCGGCGCTTTCGGTCGCGCACGGGGCTTTGATTCCACGTGCCGCGTGCCGCCCTCGCCGCTATTCGCCGAGATCCGATCACGTGAGGAGCCGGATCAAGTGTCGTGCAGCAAAGTAGACGTTGCACGCGCCCCGGCGTACGTTCCCCGGCTTTTGAGCGCGCCGCGCGCCTTGAACGCGCGCGCTGCTATTCGCTAATTCAGTCACGTGAAGAGCTGAATCCACATGCCATGCATGAACGCGCCACTCTGGCTCCCGTAGGGAGCCTATACAGGAACTCTATGCCTTCCTAACCCCAGCGCGTGCCTATGATCAACATTGGCGGCATATAATAGGCTCCAGATCACGTGGCCGCAAGTTCTGACTGCGAGTTGAAGGGGTAAACGCTGCTCGTTTTTCTTTAATTTTTTCTGCTCCTTCGATTGCGTGTGGTGAAAAAACAAACGCTAACGGTTTTTTTTTTGTTTCTTTTTAATATATATTGCTGGTTTTTGTTCAGGGTGGTTGTAAGATGGTCGCATAAATTAATACATATAACAACTGTGGCCGAAATGGCATGAAATTAGCTTACTTTTTTGTTAATTGTTATATTATTAAGTACGTGCCACTTTTTATCATGTTCTGTCGCTTGTTATTAGCGGCGAGAAGTTTTGGTGGCGCCCTCCTATGGTTCCCCCTTGTGACGTCATTACCTTGCAAACAACAAGTTCGATGGTGTTTGTAAATAGCATGGTGGAAGCTTGAAATCACTGCACTCTCAAAGGAACACTGCCAACACCGTCAAAATTAAAGTTCTTTCATTCCTCTTATTTTGCCAATGATAAATCCCCTTTCCGACGTCATAGTCAGCGTTCGGCCAATCGTGGAAGGCCGACCACAGCGACGCTTGTGTTCGCTCTCGGGGCTAATAATGTGCCCTTTTGCCTGCCTCAGCAAGCCCTGCAATATTGTCAAATACAAAATTAAGCAAAAAGAAAAAAGTTAAATTGGGGGTTTTACGTGCCAAACCAACGACGGGCATCTGGCATGCCCCAGCGGAGGGCTGGGGATCAATTTGGACCACCTGGGGATCTTTTGACGTGCAACCGAAAGCTCGGTTAAACGGCGCCTTCTCCACAATCAACCTCCGACAAATTACGGGCACCACGGCCGGGATTCGAACCTGCCACCTGGATCCTTTAATTAAGATGGTGAAAGTTGTGTTTTAAAGGGGCGATGCAACAAATTTTCTACTTTAAACAAATACAGCTTAGGATTATTCCCGGATATTTATTACCCGAGAAACACAGGCTGCTTTTTATCTCTACACAGTGGCAGTCGCAGAAAAAATTCGAGAAAGACCGACACCATTTACCCCCTCAACTCGCAGCCAGAAAAAGCGACCACGTGACCCGGAGCCGATTATATGCCGCCAATATTTTTAATATAGCCACGCGCTAGGGTTGGCACAGCACAGGGCGCGCGCTGAGCTTTAAACATTGTTAAGATTCGGCTGTTCCCGTCCTCCCAGCGATTGGGCACGAGCCATTACCCGAATGCATGTCGAGACATTGATTGTCACGAACCGAAATCGAATGCCTCTTCGTGCCCACTGTATGAGCAGCATTTAAATATCGTCACAGCGAGGATCGCATAACTTGATGACGCACGCCTGGGGATCGCATTGTTGGTCCCCGCAGCTCCGTCATCAAGTTTTGTATATGAGAGACTGAAAGAAAAAGTCCGCTTCTATCCATGAAATTCCACTGCGTCGAAGACGCTTCTTGGTCAGTGGCGTTGCGTTCGAGTATTCTTGGGTCCCACTGGTGCCAGTAAGATGTTGTAAAGTGAAACACGTTCCTACCCAATATTGTTGCACAGCCCCTTTCCATTAACCCTTCCAGTGGCCCCTGCAAGACGAAAACAATGTTTCCCGCATTCCTAAAGGTCATTAATATGGCAATTTGGGCCAGTTGGGTCATGGTCGTAGGCAGGCGCCGAAAAAACACAAGGACAAGAAGAGGCGTAAACACCGGCGCACTCGCAACTAACATTTATTAATAAATGTTAGTTGCGAGTGCGCCAGTGTTTACGTCTCTTCTTGTCCTTGTGCTTTTTCGGCGCCTGTCTACGTTCCTAAAGTTCCCCCCGTTTAAGATGGCAACGGCCACGTAGAAGAGCTCAAGGTTACAGCGCATAGCCGGTGACAGAACAGGCACAGAAAATTGATGGACACAGTGAGTTGCGCTTTTGGCGCTGCTTTATTGGACCAGACAACTTGCGTCGGCTGCGCTCTGACTCACGATGAAACAAAGTATTCGCAACTTTAAGGTCATAGAGTTGATATAATCATCTAGAGCAGGGATCAGCAAGCTACGGCCCACAGAAAATAAATGCCCCCCCCCCCAAAAAAAAAAAAGCTCTATAAAGCAAAGGGGGGGGGGGGCAATTATAATTATTTATAAGTCATTATAAATGCCTCCCTCCCTCCCCTGCGCCTCAAACACACACTACAGGACAAGAGGTATGTTTGACTACAATCCCTGCATAATTGGGTGTATTAACTCCGTCCAAGTTCTAAGATATTTGCCAGAAAGAGTTCGCAGATCTGCTGATTCCCTGACAAACAATAAGCTGAAGAATGCATTTGGAGAGAACGGCTTCAAAGTTTTCCCTGGGCCTCCCTCAAGTAAAGTTTTCAAATCTACGACATCTCGCAGCGGCCCTGATCGAAGTGTTCGCTACAGTACGTTATTTGCGAACAAACGTTTTCAAGGTGAAGACCGTGCGGTCAAGTGTGTACCTTGCGAATGCCAGATTTGCACCTCCAAAATATTTACGACTCTCAATGTTGGCCAGCAATATTGAGCACCCAAATTCTTATTAAGAGGAGGCTCGAGTAATCGTACGTTCCCTCCCCTCAGTCTCCATTTCTTCGTCCGGCAATTTATCCTGTTTTAGCTGAAAGGTTGCCGACCCCTGATATAAAGAGAAAGGTCCTATGCATTGCGGCCGCTTCGTAACGGTGGTGCATAAACGCAGGCATTGGTGGTCCGGATGGGCCCAGATCACTGGCAACGCTTTAGTATAAAAAAAACAAAAGCCGGAAAACCTCACTTGTAAGTTGTGTACCTATTGGTTTTCTATAGTTGTATCTTGTACTTATCTGGCAGAAAACACAGGCGTCGTGCATTGTATATATATATATATAGAAAAAAAAAGTTGGCAGGCGCTCGAACAACTTTCAACTCGTCTCGACAAAAGAAACACGCCCAGCCTATCGTCTGCTTCCTTTTTTCTACATTTCTTTCCACTATCTTCTTCCTCTTTCTCTTGGTACCACCGATGTCAGTGTTCAGGATTTTCCACGTTCTGCTCCCGTCTTTACCTCCCTGTTCAAGGTAGGCGACGCCACCCAGCGGTGAAGACGTGACTGTTAGAAATGGGGCACTCGCTTCTGTTTAAATGTGCACACGAAAACGTCCACGGTCATGCGGCGAAATTGTGAAACAAACAACGGCGATTAAGTGTACGAGGATGAAGTTGCGAACAGGAGACTCTAGAGCAGTGTTGTACGGAACGGCGTTCCAAGGAACGGCGTTCCTGTAACGCGTTCCTTTTAGGAGGAACGAAGGGACGCCGCCGTTCCATTTTGCATCGGTGGAACTGGAACGGGAACGCGTTACATTTTTACAGGAACGGAAGAAGGAACGGCGTTCCTTTTTCTTCGTACAGTGATGTAATTGTTTTTATTATTTCTAAGAGGGGAATTTTTAAAAAGTATAAAAAAAATATATTTACGAAGAGCAGGATCTCGTCACTTTTTTGTTACGTAGGGCTTATTTTGTGGGGTCCTCGCTTGGTAACAGTCGGATGCAGGAGAGCTAGGCATTGATTCTCTTGTACGCTTCATCTGTGTGGGATCCCGGCCAACATTGTCTTGTCACTGCATTAGAAAGCATTCAGAATCAAGCAGCTCGATTTATCTTATCTAACTATCATCGTACTTCCAGTGTAACATCTATGAAAATAACCCTGTCATTACCTGACTTATCTTCCCGCCGTAAATGTGCTCGTCTCTTCTTATTTCATAAAATCTATACTTCGTTTCACCTTCGGTCCGAGCGCGGACGATGGTATGAACCGAAGGGCCAATCAAACAACGCAAAAAGCGCAACGTCATGGCGTGCTCTCTGCGCTTGATTGGACTAGCCGGCGTAGGAGCACGCGCAGAGAGACGGCGAATACCCGCTGGTCCTATCAACTGCAGAGAGCACGCCATGACGTTGTGCCTCTTCGCTGTTTGATTGGCCCTTCGGCTGATTACATCGGCCGCGCTCGGACCAAAGCTGAAAGAATGTATACCATCACAACTCACTTTTACGCCAGTCCCTCATGCTCGAACCATCTTATCGCTCAGCTCGCCTTGATCACGCTCATAAGGTTGGCATACCAAGTTACAACACTAACGCATTCAGTATGTCATTCATACCTCGTACGTCAACAGATTGGAACCGCCTTCCCGCTTCAATCCACGTTTCTCTTTTTAAACGAGCACTTGGTAACAGCACCCTTAGTTGACTGATTTAATTGCCATCATTTTTTGTGTGTTCACTCCCCTCTGAAATGTACTATGTACCTTGAGGGTAAATATATAAATAAATAAACGCTTTAGTATAAAAAAAAAATGCCGGAAAACCTCACTTGTAAATTGTGTACCTATTGGTTTTCTATGGTTGTATCTTGTACATATCTGGCAGAAAACACAGGCGTCGTGCATTGTATATAAAAAAAAAAGTTGGCAGGCGCTCGAACAACTTCAACTCGTCGCGACAAAAGAAACACGCCCAGCCTATCGTCTGCTTCCTTTTTTCTACATTTCTTTCCACTATCTTTCTTATTTTTTAAAGTTAACGGAACGATGTTCATTTTCTTTCTCACAGATTGAACTTGTAACGTGCACGCGTTCCAGAAATCAAAAGGAACGAGGAACGAGGCTTACGTTTCCTCTTTTCGATGAACGTGTACAACACTGCTCTAGAGCCACTAACGACAGTTCTGCAATCTTGGTTCCTCAAATGATTGTTGCCAGTCATCTGAAGCCTCATCTGAAATTGCAGGACCTTCCGCCACGAGAAACGTTAAAATTGTCAACGACAGAGCAGAACGATACTATACTTGAGTTTCCTGTCACCTTACCTGAACCTCAGGAAGTCGCACTTTCAAACCGTAACTATCATTAAGCACCTACTCTTCATTGAGTGCCAAAATGCCGGCGCCTACAAGATATAGTACATAATAATAGCGCAAAAACAGACGGGACAAAAAGACGAAGCACACAGGACAAGCGCTAATTTTATTGAATGCTTCCAACTTTGCTATCACCGTGCACGCGCGTAATCTCGTCTTAACAAAAACACGGCGTACCGCCAAATCAGTAGATATACCCCACCCACCGCCTGTTCAAAAAGTTAGCAAAACAGCTACATCACCCCGCCGCACAAACCAAACGAGGAAAGGAAAAAGCGCCGTGTTTATATTTACAAGCTAGATAGTGTTAATGAAGCTGTGCTCTTTCGGTTGCATATACACCGATGCGACGCTGATGCAAACGTCTTTGTCGCAAGCATGTATATTCGCCGCCTCCAGGAACTCTCTTTGTAACCTTCCTTTATTACGTCCCTCCACCTGCGCACCGTCCAGCATGGGGCAACAACCACAAGTTTTACAATGCCCCGGCAAGTGAGAACCGTAATTGCTGCCAAGAGAAGCCGCATGTTCTCAAAGTCTATCATTTAAGCAACGTCCCGTCTGGCCTATGTAAACACGAGCAAGATAATCGAGGAATGAACGGAGTGCCGATGGTCTAATCGTAACATATTTGGTGTCTCTAGAAGATTTTACTGAAGGGTTTCTCAAATTCTTAGATCTTTAGCAACCCTTGCCATGCCTCGAATGGCAACCGGGAGACCCCTCCAAGTTTCGGCACCTATGCAATACAGCAGTGAGGAGGCCTGCAGACTCTGCAAACAATGACGTGTCTTCGGCCCATAGTTATATATCGGTGAGTGGCCTCACATCTGCTACAATAGTGCTTGGACTGGAAGGTCAGAGACAGGGACGGTCGAGGAGATTTAGGAGATTGTAATGCCCTTGAGGGTGTCCTGGGAAACCCTTGAGGGAATGACGGGTAACCCTTGAGAATATCCTGAAAAAACTCTCGAGGGTATCGGGGAGAACTCTTGAGAGAATCCCGGAGAACCCTCGAGTGCATCCCGAAGAATCCTCGAGGGGATCCCGGGGAACCCCTTGATTTTCTAGAAATTCGGTTTGAGAGCCTGCTCAAGGGCAGGGGTCTCCAAGCCGCGGATCGCGAGCCAAATCCGGCGCGCGGAGGTCTTCCGACCGGCCCGCGGCAGGCCGTGGTCATTCCAATGAAACCTGGCACGCGGTTCACTTCCAGCAGGCTCGCTGTTACCGGCGCAAAAATAAGCGCGCGTAAAGCAACAACGGCGCAACGCGCATCAGCCGCGTAAACTAAGATACCGGAAAGAAAAAAAAAGAATACGAAAGAAAACTGCCTATCGTAGGCGTGTCCTCTCGTCACATTATTCACTGGACATTGCCCTCACCAGCATCACCATTCTCAGTCCCCCGCTTCATATTTATGTAACTTCGTACGTTTGCTTAGTGTCCTCAGAGCCGTATATTAGGAGAGTTTGGACAATAGGCGGAGCAAAGGCCGCCGCCAGCGCCGAATATTCCCCCCACGCTTAGAGCGTAAACTAAATTTGTGACACAGCGTCGACCAATCAGGAGGCCTCTACTCCATCTCACAAATGTCTGCAGTAAAGACAAAGGCACAGGCGCGTGAGCCTAGCTCAGCGAAACGCTTTTGTTTGTACGAGACCTCGTGCATAGGAGGCACTTTTCAAAGCCACGTGCTCGTGCCGCCTTTGTCTGCACTGCTAGAACAGCGTCCTGAGACTGGCTGAAAGAAAGCAGTGCAAAGGGTGGGGTGCGCGAGCGTCTTGAGACGCGGAGTTCCGCTCGGCACGGCTCAAATTATACTTCGTTTCACTTTATCTCCGAGCGAAGCCAAAGCTAGAAGCGCGAGACCAGCGCTTTTGCATTTCTCCCCAGCTCGCGCGCTCGAGCAAAAGCCTGAACGCACAGAGCTTCCGTGCTCGCGCTTCCAGTTTTGCCTTCGCTCGCACATAAGGTGAAACGAAGTAAAGTCTGGCACAAATTTAGATCACACGAGCACCGCTAGGGGCTCTTTCGCGGCCTGTGGTTGGCCCCGAGCTGCTCGCCTATTCAAACCAATGTATGGCCAAACTCTCTCAATAAACGGCTCTGAGTGTCCTGTGTTGTATCTAGTGCATGTTGTCACTCTTCAGTAATAGACCGATCTCACCAGCCAGTTTGGCTACGCCACCGCTGCCGCAATGCATCGATGGAACTTTAGTCTTTCTGCACGTGCGACAACCACGCTGGAGCTTTGCGCGTGCAGAGCATGAGACGGCACGAGTCGTCTCGGGCACTGCCGCCCAACATTATTAGAACAACTCAGTTCTGGAACTCCGCTCCGGAGGGGGGGTCCCTTTGCGTGGCGCCTGTTAGAGGGCGCGCGCTCCGCATTAATACTCGCTATCATCATCATTGACGGCGCGGTTCTGGCCTTTCTTACGGATAACAGCAGCAGACAACTTTCAAATTGTTTCTGCTGCTGTTGGTAGTCACATTTTTACTTTTTACTGGCGACAGGGCAAAAACTAACCCAAAACCATGCTGAACCTCGAGAGGAGTCGGGACTCAAAAGCAGCCGCGGAGCAGTAGCAGACGAAAATGCGTGGATTAATGCGCCGGCAGCGCCATCCAGCTGCAAAAAAATCGGACACGGTTTCGGACCCCCTCCAATGTACAGAGTCTATGGGAAGTTCCATAACTGAGTTGATCTAGTAACGGTGCTGCCGCCTGCCTACTTTGAACTAAAGTTATGGCGGCCTCACGCATGCGCCGGAGGCTTGATGAGATCGGTCTATTATACTTCGTCTCACCCTAGCATGGACTTTACTTCGTCTCACCCTAGCATGGACTAACCGCGAAGGCTGAGCTAGCGCGAGCGGCCAGCCTTGACTGCCTTGACTAGAGCACTTGCTGCACGAGCGCTCGTGCAGCCGCCGCGGCTTCATTCAAAGCGACTAGCTCGCGCTTTTAGCACGCGCGGCTAACAATAGTCCATACTAAGGTGAGACGAAGTATAACCGCGAAGGCTGTGCTAGCGCGAGCGGCCAGTCTTGACTGCCTTGACTAGAGCACTTGCTGCATGAGCGATCGTGCAGCCGCCGCGGCTTCATTCAAAGCGACTAGCTCGCGCTTTTAGCCCGCGCGGCTAACAATAGTCCATACTAAGGTGAAACGAAGTATAGTCTTCTGCCCTGTTGGAACACGAGAAAGTTTCAACGCGCTTTGATTTATGCCTGGTGAGGTTTCTGGGTCCCCATATTGTGTAATAGTTTTTAGCTAAATACTACATTTAAAAATAAAGTTGTTGTACTCATCCACCGTACACTCTTTGTGTACTTTTTACTATTTCTATTGTGTATTTATTAACTGCCTATTTAGAATTATTTATTTAGTTGTTTTTTTCTCGTTCATATTTACTTCTTTATTTTCCGGCCCCCAAGACAACGACAGGTCCGGCCTTTTGGCGAAAACGTTTGGGGACCCCTGCTGTAGGGGAACGGTTTGTAAATCGAAAGAGCGCCCAGAAAACGAGTCGTGAACTCACCGTTGTGGTAACTGGGTGTTCCAGAGTGGCGTCCGGAGGCGCGAGCGAACACGCCACGCTGCCAGGCACACAGTCCATGCAGGCCATTCCGCCTCCAGGAATCACACGCTGCCCGGTGTCAGCGGTACGGAGCCTGCGATGACGACACGTACCGTGGGCTTGTTTGCATCGAGGACGATTGTATCTGGCAACTGCGCGACACGTTCAAACGAGTCACGAAAGTTGTCAATACCGCCCAATTTCTTCCGCTATAGTCCGATGTCTCCGTGTGTTGTTTTGGTTTGCATTCGGTTCAGCAAAAGTGCTTCATCTGTTTTGCGCACTTGCGCTTTTGATGGCCGAATTTCGGCCGGTTCCGATGTCGGTTGTCACGTGGTTGAGCATCGTCTAGGCATTGGAGACGGACACCAAGATGGCTAAAAAAGTCGTAAAAGCAACAAACTAAATATAGAAGCAACACACAGCAACGCACACTGGCGACTTGAAATTATCAGAGATTAGGGGTGTGCAAATATCGTTTCGAATCAATTGGCTTCGACACTACGAATTCCTTTGCACTGTGAAGTCTATGCAGCTATATTCGACTCGAACCAGTATTTTCCCAGCCATATCACTGAGGCATCCTTGTTTTGCGAAAATGCACAAGAACCAGGTGCAATATAACTAATATGTTGAAAAGCACAGTGAACCCTCTCATCCTGAAGTCACCTTCTCAAGGGACGAACGCCGTCATGCTGCACATTTGGCGACGATACGTCACGACGCCACACTTCAACGAGGCAAGTGCGCTTGACCTCGTTGAAGTGGGGTATAAAGCACAAGGAAAACGGTAATGCAACGAAAACGCAATAGCCTGGGCTCCCAGTCTTGTATAACTCAAATGTGAACAAGTGTGAGCGTTTTCGCCTCTATAGAGTTGGCTCTCATCCAGGTTTGCTTTATGTCAATCCGCCATTTTCACTCTAAAAATGGGGTATAGCCATTACACCCCTTGTCACATATAATACACCCCAAAACTTCAGTTCGACTTACAACGCACTGACGTCGAACTGACGACTTCAACATTACGAGAGACTTGATGACGGTGCGATATAACATATTTAACAGCTAAAGTACGTATCAAAAACTACAGGAAAAAACAAAACAAAAAACACGGAGGTATTGCCGTATGGCCAAGAAAACCGCGGTTACATTTATATGAGGTCAGTCACACGTACATACATTACCCTTTTTACAAAGTTGTAGGACTCAGCTAACGCCGCTCGTGAAAGTTGGTACTGCACTCTACGTCGATCTAAAGTTTTGGTGCATTATATGTGACAAGGGGTGTGAGAATATACTTCTTTGTTTCTAACGTTGTTATAGGTGGGGTCGTTGAAACTTTAATATTCTGGGTGCTGCGTGTTTGCTGTCGTCAAAAAATCCTTCAGTACGCGCCAACAACTTGAACCTACAAAATAAGTGAAAACAACTGATATTCTTTAACTAATCCCAAGAACGGAAGGCAGAAACAAAATTACTTAATTTTTCTGTCTTAATTTAAGCTGTAATTTTTTCCAGAATACAAACTTGGGAAAACAGTTTGTTTTGAGAAGTATAGACTATTGAAATAGGCCCCCCTACTGGCGGCCGTGCGCGCAAGCGCGTGGTAGTTTTGGCAGGCTTTATTTACAGAAAAGACCTGCAGCCCTAAGAATAAAACATAGAAATACAGGAAGATCCATTGGTGGATTCTTAAAGGGGCCATGAAACAAATTTTGGGCTGGGATAAATGATTTTAAATTGGGACTTTACTAATCGCATATCGTTTAGTTGGCCAAAGGAGTCAGAAGCCAGCTTTTCGGTACGAACATTTGAAAATATAGCGGACTATTTTGTAACTTCTTTCCTTCGAAAGCTCTCCACCTTTTCACCATGATACATCCGCGGTTCCCAGAGCGCGTCAGCGGTGCCAACCTGACGTCAGCCGAGCCCAGCTCACGCATTGGACACGAGAACTGCGTCACTCGGACGTATGCGCTCGTCAACAATCAATCCGTCGACGAATATTTGGATTCGCGTTCGTGACCAATGAGTGCCCTGACGGAACTTATCGTCACTGGCGAATGACAAGTTCTATGGTGTGCAAAAAAGCACGGTGGAAGCTAGGAGTCATCGCACCGGTGCCGAAGAATGTCACGACGACGTGATTTCACAATTCGCATTTGAGTTGAGGATTAAAGCTAAGGAGGAAGAAGTAGGAAAATCGTTTCATGACCCCTTTAAGGAATGCGTTAGCATGACCCAACGCTACACACGTTCCCCTTTGGGAAACGCTAACTGTCTATTTTTTGCTGCCTCTTTTTGACCTTGTTACGGGGTCAGTGTTAGCGTCCCCCAAAGGGAGAGGTGTGTGGCGTTTCCCAATTGTCATGCTAACAGATTCCCCAAGAATCCGCCAACTAGATTCTTGTAATTTTTTCAGCCCTTTTCTGTACTCTGCCTGTCAGAGTATGTCGACACTCTTGAATACGGTCATCCATATCACTCGTGGAAAGAACCATATCCATACCACTCCTGAAAGAAACCGCATTCATATCACTCGTGGAGGGAACCGCATTCATCGTTTTAAGTACACACACACATCACAGCCTACGCACCGCTACTACGGACACCCAGTGCGAAGAAAAGCCAGGACGGCAGAGTGGCAACTGTCAAACCCCCCCTCCCCCCTCCCCCACGTCACAAGGGCGTGGGGGGGGGAGGGGGGGTTGCGCCGGGCCTTGGGTGGCGATGACCCTAGTGACGCCCCTGCGCCCGCATTCCACCGCGCCGCGGCGCAACACCTCCTAGATAACAAAGCCGTAGTGCTGAATGAGATGGCGTCACCAGAGAAGGACATCGCTGAGCAAAGATTGGACACGACGATTGCGTCAACGTTCGGCTCAAAGTTCAAACTTGACATCGAAGCCGAGCGCTGACTCGGCTCCCGGCGGTGTCTTTCAGTTTGTCAGCTACGGGGAGAGAGGAAGATGGAGGGGGGAGAAGTCGACGCCTGCTGACGTCAGCACTTCGGACCAGTAGGAGCATCGTACGCGTCACCCACTGTCCCTGTAGCTGACAAACGAAAGTCACCGCCGGCCCCGGGTTTTCGTGAAACCAGAGTTCTAATGCGAACGCATTGAAACACACAATAATACGATAGTAATATAATATACAATAAAGGCTGTTGATAACGCATAAAACGTGCATGTAAAGAACAAAATCTAAAATCTGGACCAGTTTCCGAATAAATGGAAAAAAATAATTGGGGTTGTGGGGATATTTAGACAGCGTGTAGTTGGTCCGCCATTTCAAAGATGCGAAGAGTCACTCGCTGCAGGTGAGAAATTTAGCCAGTGTAGTACAACCGCTAGCCTGGGGTCTTTACGTGCACCACGCAGTAGTGGTATACGATTGCACGCTGGTACGATGTTCATCCACATCCAGATCGAAACGGGCAGGGGTGGGGATTGAACCCAGGATCTCTGGATTCTGCAGCGCGAGCTGCAGGGGATCGGTGACCGAGTGGGCTAGCGCAAAGGAATGGTTTCATGTCATTATGCATTAAATATGCCTCTAACAACTCGTTCAACCCAATAATTGTTTTATTTAATTCTTTTTTTAATAATCTGTACGACATATTTTCTTTTATCTTCCTCGAACGGTTTATATGCTACTTGAGACGTAGTTGGGTATTTTAAGTACTTATTTTTGTCAGTCCCAATCAAATCATTAAAACTGCTGACACAAACCTCGGTAGAAAATTTCCAGTCTTTAGGGTAAAGAGTCCCATCCAATTAAATGTTTCATCAACTGTTACTAGAATTTTCCTTTACAGATCTTGCTGCAAGGTTTTGTGTATATATATATATATATATATATCTATATATATATATAATACTATAATATATATATATATTAAAGCACCATTGAAGCGGATTCCACAAAAACACGCATATTCAATTGTAGGTCCTTACCAAAAAACAACGAACAGTTTCTTTTAGTGTTTTCTGGAGCCCTACGTAAGTTTCGAAGTAGGAAGTTTAAATCAATAGTGACAGATGGGCCAGTTGGTACATGATTTCTTTTGCATAAATGCGCCGCAAGACAGGGACAGAGTAAGGGAGACAACACGAAGGGAAGTTTAAAGTTCGGCTATACTTTCATTCATAATTTGGGTGACATGAAGATTTACAACTCCACCCACACGAGCAGAGACATGGCGGACGACAGTTGCCCTGCCTAAAGTCGGGGTCACACTGCTCATACATCACACAAAAAGGACAATCTGCCCAACACGAGTGACCTCAATATCCGTGGTTCGAATGCCTCGTGCCAAGCTTCCTCCTTGAACTCATTGCCATGCGGCATTCTAAGCATACATCTCCCGGTGACCCGCCTTCGAATCTGTAGGCAGACTGTCTTTTTTGAGCGATGTATAGGCAGTGTGACCCCGTCATTTTAAAACCCCAGCCCCACTGCTCGTACATCATACTGCTCGTGCATCATGATGTACGTGATATGATCGGCAGATATGACGACAGAAGTACCTGCGTACATGCATGTTCGAAGCATGTATGCTTTGCTGGTCACGTAGAGTGGCCTGACATGTAGTCAGATGTGATATTTATTTCATTAAAAAGGCGCCTCAATACTCGTTAAATCAATTATGAACATCAATATCCGCAACTGCTCGCCAAAATTTCGCAAGTACGCGTGGCCGGTCGTGTCGTGACGTCACATCAGGCATGGTATAGCGTCATAGTCGCGGGCGTTGACTTATTCCCGGTTTTGATCAACGTGGCTCATGGTGCGTACAAAGATCGTCGTCGAAGAAGTGAGCTTCCCTCAATACCGTCAATCTTGACTTCCTCACAACGAGGTTGTTTTACCGAGACAGCGGCACAAGAGCTGCCGTGGCTCTCTTTGCATGACGTTACGTAAAAACTTCCGCTGTTGCCAACGGAAACGCCGTGGGTTACGCCGTGGGTTTCGCAGGAGCAATCTGAGCAGCTTGACCCTGTTTAAAATTGAATTTCTTGTGCGGAAGAGGATGAAAAATTCGAATATTGTGCGGAAGATATTTTTTTAAAAGCAATAACAATATAATTTAGTTGTTTTTTTAAACACAATTTTGCCGGACAATCCCTTTAAGGCTTGAGCCATAAACACGTGATATCTGTTCGGTTTGTATAGGCACCCTTTTGGTTTCCTATTGGGCAGGAGATCGAACTATAGGGGGCGCTTTATCGAGCTTGCTGTCCCCACAGCCCGGTGTTTACCAACACTGCATAACAAAGAAATTGAACCTGCCGAGCACGGTCTAAGCACGAGCGCTTCGCTCTGACCAGTGCTTTGGTCGCACGAGGAGTGGCCTTCGAATCGTCATCTTCGATTTCTCGGATCAAAACAAACAAGAAAATACGGTTTGTTGTCCCCACAGCTGAAGCGCACCGCTAGAGGCGTGACTGTTCGATCTCCTCCCAATAGGTCATGTGGCGATTCTCCGGTGTCCCCCGCCCAGCAGGTGAAGACCAAGCATCCACACTAGAAGCTATTCCCAGTGCACGAGCTCTATAGCGCGCCGAATAGCAGCCTTCTATGGAATTCACCTCGCGCCTGTATATCGTTCTCTGTGGCAAAAATGCGGAGTCGAAAACAACTGCAGTTGTCAAACGAAGCACGGTTTCGGTCCTACCGGCAGCGTTTGTAAACATGCCCTGTACCCCACTTCGTACCGTGCACTGCAACGCTGTCAAAGATGCTTGCGCGAGCCCATGCGTGGCTTGACATAAGTTTTGCCCATTGTCATACCGCACGCGAAGTAGTTCTTACGAGACTTTGTTGTCGGAGGAAGAAGCCATGCTTTTTTTGGTTTGAAACGTGTGCGTCTTTTGATAACATATCTAATCAAAAAGGCACCTGAATGTATCTTAATTTTCTACATAAATAGGCAATTTAGTGATGCTTCGTTAGGAGCCGGAGTTTTATTTACTACCGCGGTGAAGACGAGTGTAGTTTCAATGGCACGCGCTGTCATGATAATGCGACATTAGAGAAAGCCACGCACTCATGTCAGAAGCGTTAACAGCCTTGTACAGAATGCGTGAAACAGTATCAGTCTCTCCCGTTTCAGGAGCTTGACATTTACTACTGGGTCATGGATACTGTTGAACATTTACACAGTCGGTGTGAGGTGAGCACACAACATATTGCTGGTGAACGAATTCTCAGTCAGGTATTGTGTACCACGCCCCGAACTCACCATTTGTTTACGTACAGAAAGCAAGAGACATCTTCCTAGACCCTATACTTTTTCCCGCTCGGTATACCCATAAAATAATGTTTCACCTGATTCCCCAAAAATTTCAAATGCGCCTCGGCGCCTTTAGCATTAAGCCGTGTTTGTTGGTTTTTGTGTGTGCATGTGGGCAAAGTTTTTTTTTTTTTTTAAGTTCATTTACATGGTTTGCACGTGATGCCATCGCTTTGTGCTAACCTCGCGAATAACCTTCTGTGGCTGTAGTCAGAGGGACCTGCATAATGGTCAAAGCGTCGATAAATGCCGATTAAAGCGCACTCCTCCCCTCTTCGATCATGCTACAGAAAGTTCCACGGGTAGAGTGGTCACTCCTACTTGTCCTTGATGAGAAAAGCAAATTTGGTGTTGCAAAGCGAATGCAGCAGAAGGTACGCGCTAAGCAGCAAGGCCATTATAATGGCTGCTGATGGGACGTCATTGCAAGCCATTTATAGGCTGTCGCAACTTTTATTGCCGTCTATAGGCGCTTTTTTTTTTTAATCACTGCGTGCCGCTTTTAATAAAAAAAGTTAAAGAATAATGAAGAAAGAGAACCAGAGCCGTACTCAAGCCAGTGGCGTTGCCAGTGAAGGTGGCCCTTATAAGGCTTTACCCCCCCCCCCCCCTCCCCTTTCCGAAATTCAGCCGACCCTATATGTTTCCGGTTTCAATGACCCCAAGACTTCCGCACCCCAAACAATCCCAACCTCTCAAAAAAGAAATCGTGGCTATGTTACTGATTTGACTCGTTGTGTCATCTCGTAATCACGTTCCAGCAGTGCCTGTGATGTTTGTCAAACGAGAGAGCTTTTGACCCTTCGGCAGGTACATTTCTCCTTATATTGCTTGTTCATGACATTCTTTACCTCTTCGGCGAGAACTTGTAAGGTAGGCGTATTAAAAAGTAAAGTGCCGTCTGTGTTTCATGAAGGCCGAACAGAGAAATATGTGTCGTGGTTGCAGCATTGTAAGCAAGTAAACAGGTTACGTCATCGACAGTCCGAGTTAAACCAGTAAACGTTTTACCGTTTAAGTTATCACGCTTCCGTTTTGCCGAAAACCAGAAGTCTGCATGGAACTTCATTACATTTACACAGAGGGTTTGTGCATTTAGCGCACTTCAAGTGCGCAGCTAAAAAATAAAGCACACACAAAGCCTCGAGAACAATGTTTGGGGGGAAAAGTGGCTGCTGAACGATCTGTGAGCACTCGGCGCTCAGATATGGCGTCCAGTGAATACCACACCAGTGAAATGGTATGTCAGGACGACGTGATTTCCCCTTTCGCTGTTGAGTTGAGAGGGAAAGCAAACTTAAGTTTCCATTATTTCTTTCTTAAAAATGTGAAGCGAAAAAGTGAAACACGGTGCTTTTCTGTCCGGTCATTCTTGGCTGTTATTCTTTCTGGGAAATAAAGTTAAATTAACCAATACACTCGCTCTCTCAGTCCAGATATTGCAGGTTTTGAAGGCGTGTAATGTATTCGCAAGACATTTCCGTGTAATTCTGTGAGCGCTCCTATAGCTCCAATGATGTTATCTCAAATAAGTAGGTGAAATCATATAGTATAGAATAATGGGTGCAATCACTCTCTTGCCAAGCGGCATCAGATGAAAGGGCTAAGGGTTTAGACACAGCTCCCAGTCCCGTCTCCCATAAGTACACGAGAAGCAAGTCGAAGACCACTTTGCATTAGTCTGATGGACACCTAAAACAAAAATCAAAACCCGTACTCACGAAATGTTTTCCTAAAGCTCACCTCAGCGACGTTCGTCTGGTGTAACGATGCTCCGACTCATAAAATTAGTTGCGGCAAATATATCACATCCGTCAACTGAAGACTCCTTGATAAAGAAAATGTCCATAGAAAACCTTCCAGAAAGCAGGCTTTGGTCAGGTTTAACGTATATATGATATTCTTTCCGCGCTTTTGTCGAGCAAAACATAGGAGAAAGCAAAGTTACGAAACGGTCGCGTGTTAGTATTCGTACTCGTCGAGGAAACGGCAAGACTTCTGCTGACGCGTGATGGGCTATAAGGTATACTAGATAGCTGACGGCGGCACCCCCCAGCACTTGTAATCCTTGTCTGGAACAGATTCGGATTCCCGAGACGGTTGTCGCCAAGTTTATTGTTATTGTGCACCGGTGATAAGCGCGTTTCCTCTTCGTCAAGTTAGTCGGATGGACTCGGGTTGCGTCCGCTCAAGAGTCACTCACTGGGCTTGCAACATTATTAAACAAACTGCGCCGATTTTTTTTTTTTTTTGCATTTTTGCATTAGGGGGTTTTATTCTCGGCGTCAACTATTTCGTGCTACATTTTCACGACTGGCGTATCTTCCGCAGTGCTCCAACTCTGCACTGCTGCGAGACCACATGGCTTCGTCTTTCGTCACGGCAGGCAGGTTGGTCACAGACGGAAGTTTTACACAGAACCTAATTTTAATTTTTTTTTTTATTTACAGATACTTGCTGCGCCGTAAGGCCTTATGTAGGGGGTACATAAAAACACGCATTCAAAGCACTCTTCAAAAGTACGAGCAACAATCAATAAGTACTATCTTTTCACTCTAAAATGCATCTCTGCAGTCCATCATAAAAAAAAAAAAATATTTTCAATAACAGAAATTCGTTTTTCCGGAAGCGCATTCCACTCCCGGACGGTTTGAACAAAAAATGAATAAGAAAAACAGTCAAAACGATAAAGACAATAAACCGATCTCACCAACCAGTTTGACTACGCCGCCGCTGCCACAATGCATCGAGGGAACTTTAGTCTTTCTGCACGTGCGACAACCTCGCTGGAGCTCTGCGCGTGTAGAGCACAAGACAGCACGAACCCTCTCGTGCACTGCCCTCTGCCTCCTGTGAATTAAAGTTATGGCGGCGTCACGCATGCGTCGAGCACTTGGTGAGATCGGTCTATTGTAGTATTTTGAGTTTAGTGGTCGTACGTGCACGAATTCTGAACGAGGGAAGCGCGTGCCGCACTCGCAGTGGCGCCTGCTCAGCTCGTGGTATTATCGCTTTAGGACAGTTGACCCTGGGATTTGGAATAAAGAAGTTAAGGCACGTTTATACTCCAACGTAACGTCGACGGGCGCGGCGTAGCGCAACGCGCACAGATACTCATTGGTCGCAGATATCGAGTTTCTGGTTGTCGGCCAATGAAAGGAGCGCGTTCTGCGCTACGCTGCGTTCACTGCGCTCAACGTCGGAGTATAAACAGCCCTTCAGGTAGTCACAGGCGTCGTTTCTCGCCCTCGGCGGGGCCCGCGAGGACGCGGGCCCCCGCCGTTACCGGGTCCCTTTGCGGATGAACCCGGCGTCTACTCCCCGGCCACAACGACGCCTGCAGCAGCGGTTGCCGCTCCTTTCCCGACTTTGACAAGGCAAGACATCGCCCCCACCGGCATTCAAGGCCATCCACGCAGCCGTGCGCCGGTACCCGACATCAGCTGTGGGACCACCACCTCACTACCAACATCGGCCACCTCCGAAAATACAATAATATTGGTATCAAGAGGATCGCAAAAGAAACAATAAGAATCAACACAATAGGGTATTGTATTTTCCAGGCCCCGATGCAACTTGGCATCGAGTAAGTAAAAAAAAAGTTCCTTGTTCATTCAACCGTATTTTTTTTTACGCGCATTGTGACCAAAAAGTGTGACCGGGAGAACATTTTGGGGATGAATGGGTTGGATTTGTCTAAAAGTTATTTCCGTGCAGTGTGAACGAAGTGTCTTAATGCTTTGTGTAGAGAATGTCAATCACAGCCTTTTGAATAAATGTGATGATTGTATCGGTATTGAGAATGACTGTATAGACATCTCTAAGTGGCCATTCAGTGACTGGTTCATATGTATCTAAAAGTCAAATATGTGCGTTGTAAACGAAGTGTATGTCCGGGAGAGGAGTTGCTGTTGTCTATCAGAAATATATATAAGACGCGAGAGAAAATAAACGATTTAGTTGCGTTCGAGGCGTCTTCTCCTGTGCCTATTTCTGCCACTTTAAAGCTTCCTATTTTTCTTTCCACCACAGTCTCGAGTTTTAAACATCATGACTACAAACAAACAAGTATTAGTAAGACCGTTGGACGGAAGCGCCGAAGAAACAGAGAAGAGTCAAAATTACGCACGCCACGTCTTTGTCACCTTCTTCGTCCCTGTTTCTTCGGCGCTTCCATCCAACGATGTACCAACTAGCCCATCTTTCAATCTTAATATGTATTAGCAACCATTGCCGCATCAATAAAATGTATTTTATGGGGCACTGCCACTTTCGCTTGTCAACGGCAACGGAGGAAGGTCTTCACCGGACTGTTCTTTGATTTCTTTCCGTTTCACTGCAGACAAAGAAAATACCCGCGTGGACGAAGAACTAATAGCGCCGTTGATGAGTAAGGGCCGAGTGTGTGCTAGGATACCGAGTCCACCCGAGCCCGAACTGAACGCTGGCGTACGCAGTGCATGAAATTTATTTATGCTTAAAAAGCAAAAGAAAATGATACACGGTGTGCCTTTGAGGTAGAGGCGAGACTGTTTTACGCTGTAGCTGAGCTGAGAAGTCTAGCCAATGCAATATGACTGCTAGCCTGGGGTCTTCAACGTGCACCACAGCCGTTAAAGACCGTCAAATGGTGCTAACGTCCTGAATGGCCTCGTGTCATCCGCCTGGGAACGTGTCTTTCACTTCTACATTCATCAGTCACCGGAAAGCTGCCATTAGTATGCGCAGGGGCTCGACTACGTATCGTCACTCAAATGACGATATGTAGTCATTGATGTGTCCAGACTGAGTTCTGAAAGGGTGTGTAGGAATTGTGTTGAGCACACCGCAAGCGTTACTATAGTCGGTGACAGGTTAAGGAGTTCAGGGCGAGGGAAAAGAAGGCTGAGGAGAAGGAAGCAGATGAATTGCTGGAAAGGAGGTAACACCCCCTCTCTCCACTGAATGAATGAATGGATGTTAATGGCTATACCCTTTGTCACGGGCGGTAGCTTGCGCCAGCTGGTCTAAACGACAAACATGTAATTCTTCCCGCCCTTCTAAGCCAATATTATCCCCTTAACTATAACCAGGCAGTGTGGGATATCGCCAGGATGACCTTTGGGGGATCGTGAAAAAAAAAAAAAAAACTAAAAACATCACCCCCGCCTCTTCCTCCCAGCGAGGGACTCGCCAATTTAACTCTGATCAAACTTTGTCGGCGTTACTTCAGCACCGGACCCACTGGGGGCAGGGTTGACACTTTGGGCCGGAGCCACGCGGGAGGGAGTCCCAATTTTTCTCTGTCCCGTCTGTCCCCAGCTGTGGTAGTTAGTTGTGCATTATTTAATTTTCTCCACATAGTTTCCACCCACCTTCTAATTGCCTCTTTGTGACTAATCCTTTTCTCTTCCGTCCTTCCATCGTCACCAGCAAAACCAAGGGCCTCGGCCAAATCTGTTACCCCTTCAAGGAGGGCAAGGCGAAGCCCCGTGCGCTTCAAAACCAAGTGCTCTAGTGTCTCGCTCTCATTATGGCAGGCAGCACATAAATGTGTCTGTCTCCTGAAATTTAGTCCGTTGCGTCCTCGTCCTCAAAACTTCCGTTCTCGCCTGAAACAGTAAAGATGGAAGTTCCAAGTGAATTGTCAAACACACTTTCCTTTCTTATATCCTGTTTTTTGTGACCTGTAGGTTGTTAGAGCTGATTTTTCCTGCATTCTTACCTCCCACATTTTTCTTTCTGCCTCTTTCGCTCCTTTCTCCACTCGAGTAGTCTACTCAGCCCCATCATTAATGTGTAGGTATTTAAATTTAAGCTTTCGGGTTCGGTTTGTCCATCTTGTGTTGAAGCGTTTCGTGTATAAATACTTGAATACCATCCGTGCCCACCGCGTATCACCCATTTCGGTCAACATTTGTTCGAATTTCAACTTACTAATTGACTCCCATCTCTTAACTGGGCTTCCTGAGGCGACAGTTAAAAAATACAACACTAGAATGCAAGATAACCGCCTATAAGTCATTAGTTTGGCCAACATTAGAATACGCGAGTGTTGTTTGGGACCCTCACCAATTATATCTATCGTACGGTCTAGATAAAATTAAAAACTGGGGCTTACGATTTTTTTCCAAATATAGGCGCGCAGAGAGCATGTCCGATTCGCTTAATCAATCAAAATTGCAAAGTCTTCGAGTTAGACGGATTATTGCGCGCTTAAAGTTCATACATCAACTTTATCACGGTCACCTTAAATGACCCCCACCTGTCTTGTGTCTTGATCCTCATCTGTCTCCTACACCTGCTTCTCAAGTTTGGCCCGCTTCTCCCGTTCCTCGTTAAGCTCAGCCTCCATTTGCTTTAGCTTGCCTTCACAGTCCTTAAGGCCCGTTCACACTCTTGCAACCGAATACGACAGAGAGAGACCGAGACTTCTTAAAACCTCTTAAAATTTCCTAGGACGAGAGAACACACTGGCACGCTGGCGCCATCTATGCGGTGACCCTGGAACTGAAATTCACAAGAGCGAAGGTTTTGCGGTATTTCCGAGGTCAAAAGTGTGTAATACCTATATAAAAAAAAAACTTGTTTATAGCGTTGACAAAAGTTTTTCGAGCCAAGGAAGAAAGGATAATGCGCGAGAGAAATAACAAATATGCCGGGCCGCCAAGTTTACACTGCTACCCAATAAATGGCGCCAGTGTGTCCTCTCGTTGTAAGAGGTTTTAAGGAACCCAGTTTTAAGAGGTCGCAAGAATGTGAACGGTCTTTTAGTAAGCTCCTGCCACTTCACTTCAGGCTCCTCCCTCTTCGTCGACTCTCCGGCCTGCATCTCGAGCAGGACCAGCTTCTCCCCCTCATCTCTTCAAATCTAGCCTTCCACTCTCCTTCTAGCCTTGTTAAGCCTTCCTTGACCTTCTCATTGAGTTGGCAAGCGAAGCCACTTTTCTCTGCGTCTGCTACGCTCTCGAAGTCGGTTTCTTTCTTCTAAATAGCACCACCACTTGCACTATCCGTATTCTACCATGTTCAAGTCTCCCTTGACCTACCTGCCATTTCGACTCATCGCCTAGCTACTCAAAAACGCACCCGTCTATCACAAAGGAAAAGCCCACCAGGAAACTGCACAAAAACCGACCCTAATCTGCCTTCCCATGGCCCTCCTGGCCGCCTACGCTAATCTGAATTCCTAACCCTGCCGCTATGTAAATCTACCGCTATTATACCATGTACGCTTTAAACACCAAAAATACGAAGAAAATGAAAGTACTTAGCTTCGCAAGTCGACCACAGCTCGAAAACACGTCCGCTTCGCTTTAAACAACATTTCGAGGTTTTCTCTCCCATTCCGGCTGCGTCCTCCTCCCCTGCCATCCTTTCCCTCGCCCTGAACTCTTAACTTGTCACCGACAATAGAAATACTCGGTTGGGAAACTAGACGCGATCGCAACGCCGCCATTTCTCCCGCAGCGGCCACTCCGGGAACTGCACGTCTGCACGTACCGGTCAAGTAGGGTAGCGCAAGGGCCGGTGGCGCCATCTCGCAGTGGCAACAGTGCGACGCTGTAATCGTATCTAGTTCGGTCTCGGTGGACGCGAGCGGTCCGGGTTTCAAGGGTGAGTTTCTCAACTGAGTGTTCTAGTAACGCTGGTTTCACGTTAAGTCTGACAGCAGCCAACGCTACGACCCGACAGAGCCAATCACGCAGCGTCAAAAGTGTATCGTCACGGCATTCGTCATCTTTGTGCATTTGCTGTCACCAGCTAAGCCAATCACGTGATTGTGCGTGATTGGTTGAGCCGGCGATAGCCAACGCACAAAGACGGCGAGCGACGTGACGATGCACTTTTGACGCTGTGTGATTGGCTCCGTCGGGTCGTAGCCTTGGCTGCTGTCAGACTTAGGGTCGCAACGCTCTCCCATCTTAGTGGGTGGACCCAATGGCGCGTTGGCACTTTGAAGGGATCGCATGAGTCGGTTCCTTAACGCAACACTATACGATTTACAAGAGAGGTACAGTCTCCCGCAATATGAAAGATTTGACGGCATTGAGCAGTTCATCAGCGCCATGCCATGGCTATGTGACGTCCTACTAATGCCGCAACGGGCCTGAGCTAAGGCGATTATGAAATCCGTGACATCCTATTGACGAATGAATGCGCTCTTGAACGCATTTTATCTTTTAGATATAGAACTCAGGTGTAACATTAATATTTGTTCATTTGGCGGTGCCTGTTCTGACATTTTCTGTAAGAGACAACTGACGAAAAAAATTAAAAAAAAAAACAAACAGTGATGACTAGTTTGTTTCGAGCCTTCGCGACCATATCTCTAAGCATGACGTCGAAGAAGCACCTCTTCCGCTAAACCGAAACAGAAAATTGTTAAGCGTGTTCAAGTCTGGTTCAGCACCGAGTGAGTGACCTCCCCTCGAATAAGAATAGAATCACCTGAAGCGCGCACAGCGCCCCCACCCGCCGCCATCTCGGCCACGCGCTCCCACTGGGTCTTTCATATTGCAGGAGGCTGTACCTCTAGGTGATGCATTTTGTGTCGGTATTTCAAACAATGAACTCGCCCGAGTAAAAAGTAAAACAACTGAGACCATTTTCACAGATAGGTGCAACTATATATCGTTATAAATAAACCAGAGCTTGAAATAAGCTATAGTCGGTTACAAGTCGACAAGGTAGGAGAAGCCCCTCCCACAAGCGTGGTGCGCCCGTTTCAAATCCCTCCGCAGTCGAAAGAAGAGTTCACTGGAAACGCTTTTTGTTCCGCTTCAATGGATAGATATTAGCTGCAGAGTGATGCCAACTTGTCTCCGACCCCCACTTTTTAAGAAAGCGACCTTTGTATTCATCGGAGGGGGAACCGATCCCCTGAAAGCAGCCTTTGTATCCATCGGAGGGAGAACCTAATCCCCGAAAGTCGTATTTGTTTCCATCGGAAGGGGAAAACGCTAATCTCCCTCTCGTGGCTTCCACAATGCTAAGTCAAGGTCGAAAGATAAAGCAAATATGTACAGGAAGGCAAGACCCTCCTCGCGCGTTGGCCGCGACGTCACGGAAACGATGGGACGCTATTAGATGCGGAAGTGGCGGAGTGATATATGATTCCCTTTGAGGGGCATTTGCCACTACCTTCTTGACCTGTAACTTACTATAGACCGTTTTTGCAAGGGCGCCGCCAACTTGAATTGTCGTCACTTCCAGTATGGGCGAAATTTTGCCTTTGCCACGCCAATAGAAGGCATTTAGGATATAAGCGTAACCGTCACACTTTCTCGTTTTGCCTCCCCTCTATTTTTTTACTATTTGCAGGTTGAAACGTTGGATTATTTTTTCGTCGCCCATACCGGATACGCTTATTAGGTGGCTGGGGACGAGAGTACACAGAAAAGGTCTATAGAATATCGACGCTTCATTCCCCATCGCTCTTGTGGGCGCCACCATCTTGTTGCTTAGTGCAGAGCTGGCTCCATTGGCGAGTTGCGATTCGAAAATGCGACTTCCTGAGCTCCGGATACGCTGTCCGGGAACTCGGGCAATAGGAAGTATTAGCACAGCGTTACCGCAGGAGAGAGCGGTATTGCTATAGCGGAAGCTCACGCTGCGCGTTCGAAGCACGCTCTTCAGTGCGCGCAGGGAGCGTTGCCGAGAGCTTGCAGTAACGCCTTGCTAAAACTGCCTAACATCCCTTTGCTTCATCGCGGCCGACGTTGCGAGACAAGGAGACAAACAAGCAGCACCGAAAGCGCAACGTCACGCCGTCCGGAGTCTGGCTGTACGTGCTCGTCCGCAGGCTAGTCCAATCAAGCGCACTGATGCGGAGAGTGCGCCGTGACATTGCGCTTTCAGTCGTGAATTTGGGTGCGTTCTTGTGCTTCCTTAGGCTTGGGCAAACGACTGTTTCTGTATCACACGCTGGTTTGTTCCTTCGTCGTAAACAGCGCACTGATCTAAAGCCACTCACCTGGCGCCTGCGACGACAGATCGCAATCCACCTGCGGAAGGGAGGCTGCGCCGACGAGAGTCTCTCCGACCGCGTGAGTTCGACGCCAACCGCTCCAACAGAGCGTCGTCGTCGGTGGATGCAGCTGCCAGTGTGGCGACGGCACCCCGTACGTTACCGTCCTTCGGCACGCGCGCCGGATGTATGCGCCGGTGTTCCCGGGCGGAAGCCAAATGGCCGGCACCGGAGCCCAGACGGTTTCCCTTTTGCGCGTCGAGGACGGACGGCGACACAACCGCGGGGACGAAGCACGAAATCGTCGATCTCGCGCAACACGGTTCACCCGGCTGGGGGCAGATGAGCGCACGATGACGGCATCGCATGCGCGCCGCCTCCTATCAGTTTGACGTCACTGCAGGGTACGCGCATGTTGAGGGCAAAACAATCGTCACCGCGACTGCCACAATATGTATGTCTATGTACGCCTCTTTTATTTATTTTTTTTCTATGCCCCGCGGCGCTATCTCTTTTTTTTTTTTTTTTTTTGGCTCTGTCTTCTGAAGAAGTAAAAACGCGCAATGCAAGTCGATATCAGGTTCGAGCCGCCATGACCCTGGTGACTGTCTCACCTGTTGCAACATACAATCTACGAGAGAAGCTCCGCTAGCACGTACTTGCAGCCTTCTGTCGTCGTTTGTGCGGACCTGCGTATGGGACGCCGGAATAGTGTCGAAGGTATACTTTGTTAATCAAGCAGTGCCAAAAGTTTATACGCAACATCGGACGTTTTATCGAACAGGTGTCTCGCGCATTAGCCTTGCAGGGCGAGACACAGGCATGCACGACGAAACGACGGAGATCTCGGAAAGCCCCAGATTGCCGGTGGCAAGCTCGGAGGCCACGAATGATCCATGACAGGGAAAGGGCCTCCATCACATATGGGGTATTCACATGACATTAATCCGCTCTTTTGTGGTTTGATGCCAGCTTGATCAGACTAATAAGATTATGCGCACTACTCATTTGAGGACGTCATCTGCATTCTTGGAGCACTCGCCTTCGGCACATGTCGGTGGACGGAATTACGGCAGTGAATTCTCCCTATACATATAATTTACCGTGGTTGGGGTTCTATACGACGCTTCGGTCGTTTGATTGTGCATATGTCTCGCACTTTTACTCGCGCTATCGGAGTTAGGCTTTCCTGCAAGGGGTTTAGGGGATTTGGGTGCCTTTAGACGCTTTACACACGCACCAGACTACAGCCGCCATTGCCAACCTTCTCGTGTCTTACAGAGATACCGAGCCACTGAAGAGGGCGTTGACGAGCCTTCAGGAAGGCGCTGGGGAGAAGTACACAGTAGCATCTAAAATGGCAATAACCTGATCTGTTGTGGCAATGAGGAAGTGAAGCGAACGGAATAAGAGGAAACTGAAGTTTGATTGAGGCGGCGCCCATGCATAGCTGCCGCATAGCGTCTATAAGGGCCGGGCGCTTGGCATTGCGACGCAATTTGTGCTGTCACTGTCTATTAGCGGCGAGATGTTTTGGTGCCGCCCTCCTGTGGTTCCCCCTTGTGACGTCATTACCTTGCAAACAACAAGTTTGATGGTGTTTGTTATTAGCATGGTGGAAGCCTGAAATCATTGCGCTCTCAAAGGAACACTGCCAACACCGTCAAAATAAAAGTTCTTTCATTCCTCTTATTTCCGTCGATGATAAATCCCCTTTCCGACGTCATAGTCAGCGTTCGGCCAATCGAAGGCCGACCACAGCGACGCTTTTGGTCGCGCATGGGGCTAATAGCCATTCAAACACACGCGTCTTATAGACCGACACGCGGCCCTGACGTCACGCAGCTGCGGTGGCGCTGTCGATGGCACTGCGCATGCGCAGACGCTTCGCTTCACGCGAATTCGGTTTCTGCGCACGCGCAGTGCCCACACCTGGTGTGGGCAAACGCGGGTTTGTTTGTAAACAGCGTGTCGGTCTATACCCAAATCACACGGCAGCGTAAAGGTACCTTTAGCCCAGGTACCTGTCGTAAAGGGAGCTGGAGATCTTGATCACATGGCGCATAAAGGTCGGTTCTCACCTGCAGCGAAGCGCTGATGTAGCGCTCCTCACGTGCCGTCAGCTACTTATCGTCTGCCATGAGCAACAGTTTTGACGGTGCGATACAAAGCTGGTGAACGCTCCCGTCAGCACGCGCTTAGCGCGAGGTAAGCGCTACGCTTGTAGCGCTCCGCTGCATGTGTGAACAGGCCTTTAAGGTCCCTTTCGCTAAGGGAGGTCCTGTGTTAAACGGAGCTCGCCGAGCTCCCTTAACAGCTACAGGGAGTAGCCTCGGATCCACGAACGCAAAATAATATCACAGATATATAAATATATCTTGTTTAATGCATTATAACAAATTGAATACATATAAGTATCAAATTATGAAATGATTGTGAACACAAATGTGATGGAATAATATAATAATGATGAACGCATACTCTAGCTAGCAGGTAGCAGCGGCGGCACGTAGAAAACAATGTCTGCTACGAACCCGAACGCGATGGACCACTGCGAGCTCTTTTTCGAGGTTGTAGACGAGTTGCCCGACTCTCCCGCCCAGGACCCTTTATCTTCGTCGTCGTCCATCCCTTTCGATCGCGTGACTGGCGTAACTGTGAGACTCCGTCGTGGTTCCTTTTTGCCGGGCACAATTTAGCTACTTCAGTGAAGGCCCGTTCACACTCTTGCGACCGAGTACGACCGAGAGAGACCAGACCGGTTTTTAAGCCTCTTGCGATCTCTTAGCACCGGACGCGCCGCAGCGGAGCTGGTCCTAAGACGTCGCAAGAGGCTTAAAAACCGGTCTGGTCTCTCTCGGTCGTACTTGGTCGCAAGAGTGTGAACGGCGCTTGAGCTGCTAAACATAAAAAGGTCGCCCACCTCGTAATGCAAACTCGTAAACGCAGATGATTTAGGGCCAGTGTGGCCAGACGGGTCGGACGTCTTAAAGCAAGACTCATTTAGGTGCGCCCTTAGACTTAGAGAAAAAAAGTATAGTGCCGCAAAAGCAGTCAGAAATAAATTTCGATTTTAAATGTGATATTTCACATACAATAATAAAAAAAAAATTGCGCGTCAAACCGATTTCGAGGAATAATTATTTATCACGTGCTCCTCTCGCGGTTAAGCTGGAATGCAATCGACGTCAACCTAAAGTGCTCCGTTTATTTATCATGTGATCAAGAACGCCGTTTACTACAGGTACCTTCAGCTAAGGGACCTAAGCTAAAGGTACCTTTACGCTGCCGTGTGAATGGGGTATTAGTTTTAGAAGAAAATTACAGGAGGACGCTTCAGCTTCGCTTTTTAAGAGTGGAACGCGATAACTCAAGATATATAAAGCCCCGCTCGTTCCCAAGCCTAGTCGGTCCGGCTCGTGACCGAAGGGTCGTGGTTCAATTTGGTTTCTTATAGAAAATGAATTACTTTTTAATGTGACATCATTTGAGACATGCGGCGACCTTTCATTCGCATTACATCGCATGTTTTAATCACTTCCATTCCACGCGTGACGATCAGGTTTCACGTGAGCGTTGTGGGTTATTTAAAATTCCCGCGCGAGGTCATGTGGCCGTGACGTCATGACCCTATCGACCAATTCTGGATTTTCCCGTCCCAACGCCACCGACGCCGGCTTTTCTGCGACACGAGCTGTCGCTTTAGAAACGAAATAGCACTTCATGAACACTGCGGGAGTCTGCGTCTCAAAGTGAAGCACTGAAACTTACAGCGTGCTCCCCTGCCACCCCAAAAATATGTGCATGAAGATCTAGGAATTGCTATTATCGGCGACTTGTAAGTGAAAGTTCCTCGTCGTTTGACTACAAAAATGTCAAAATCCGAATTAACATTTTTTTTTTTGTTTTGTTTTGTTGACGCACAGTTGTAGACACGGCAGTGTCATGTTGTATATCTCTTTGGACATTATACTAACGTTGTGACTGGGTCGACATTCTTATGAGAATATATGGCTTTAGTCGATTCGACTGCATACATTCCGCTTCGTCATTGCTGCGGCGGCGCGTTTCGGAACGTCAAGCTTTCCCATAAACCGACATGAAAACACGACTTTCGTGCGTGGATCAACCGGCGCATGCTCGTCCAGCGTAACAATCTACGAATACAGTAAAATGTATATCTGCGCGTCATTCTGGGCTCACCTGGCTCTGACGGAAATGCTAGCGTGCACGTTGCATCCGCTATTACGCCGTGTCACCCAACTGCGAAATCGGGATATATATATATATATATATATATAATATATACATATATATATATATATATATATATATATATATATATATATATATATATATATATATATATATTATATATACGTATATATACTTCCTGCTGCTATGCGACGCACGGCTCTATTATGGCAGATCAGCTACTGTCGTTATTAAAAGGTGTACCTATAACAGCTGATTATTTTTTCCCTTTCAAATTGTAAAATTGTGCAGCACTCGAACAAGCCAGCCGACTCCCTCAAATCTAGTTTTTTTTTTTTTTTAAATATATATGAGAGGATTGTAAGAAAAAAATCATATTGAAAAGGAATACAGAATCCCCGTCATTGAATTTTTAATTTTTAACAAATATTCAATATAAAGGTGCCGTTAATTCAACACCCGAATGGAATCGCGTCGTTTATTCGGAAGCTACGGGATTCGAATATTTATCAGCAAATTTCAAATGCCGTACCCTTTCGTTCTCGAGTTTCCTCTAGGTATATGGTAGGGCGATAGCACGATGAATGAACTTGCCGTTTATCCGCTTCAATGACCACGTCATCTTGTCTTCTGTTCATTTTCATGAAGATGTCGTACGGTTTATTAATCCCATCAATAAAAACAAGGAAAAAAAATTACAGGAAGATCTTTAGCCAGCCGGCAATGGCCAGGCGGCGCCACCAGAGTGCTGCATTCAGCGCCACAAGCGGAGGCGTATCTGTTAATGGGGCGGCCAGTGTACCCGTCGGTCCATGGCGAGCGGCGGCGACCCTGATTTCAGCAGTCCCCGTGCGCACCATGTCCCTGGTTGCTTTATGTTTTTTTTTTTTTTTTTAAGACCATCGGGAGCCTTGATAGGTCTAAATTTTTAGATCATATTCTAGAGTTGTCATTTGGACACCACTTTGAGTCCCCTTCACGACTATAATCAAATGTAAGCCAAACTCTGCATGCTAGAGAACAGTACGCACCAAGGTACGCAGATTGCAATGGCTGTAATGTGATATGCAAGCCAGGTGTAAAAAGGTGACAGGCAACGTGTGAGAAGGATATTTACGTTGGCAATCAGGTCAGCTGAACTCGGAAAAAACAAGAACACGAAGGAAAGGACTGGACAATCACACCGCTGACTAACAACTGACTTTTACTTTTTCCTCATCCCAGCCTAGGCCCTTTCTTCTTCGTCCTACGGCATATTAAACACGTTTAAAACAACCTTTTAGCCTACCACTCAACGGGATGTGGCAAACCGCAAATATGGGCGTTCTTTTTCGGGAGCTGTAATTGACGGGGTGCTCACTCAATGTTCTCCTTTTTCTTCAATGGCCAAGGCCTCCAGCACCTCACGCGCGAAGGAGTTCTTGTTTCTATGAAGGACGGTTATGCTGGTGAGCTTTGCGTCACATCCACACGCTTCGCAGAAGATTTTCCAAAAGAAAAACTCTTGCATCCTGTTTTCTGCACGCCGTCACATTTGTTACCAGAGTCATCGTTGAATTTGGATGCCGAAACAAACAACATTTTTGGTTGCGACCGCGCGTGCCGAACGGCTATGCACGCGTAAGACTACAAGTGCCAAAACGGGCCGACGGACCTCTCGCTTGTAGGCCTGATCGCCTGATTCTCAACGTCACCGCGAAGTAATAATCGGCCCTATTGTTCCTACCGTATTTCCATATGGGGCTATCTAATACCCAATTCACACGGCAGCGTAAAGGTGCCTTTAGCTTAGGACCCTTAGCTGAAGGTACCTGTAGTGCCTGTAGTAAACGGCGTTCTTGATCACACGATAAATAAACGGGGCACTCTAAGTTGATGTTGATTGCATTCCTGCGAAACCGCGAAAGGAGCACGTGATAAACGATTATTCCTCGAAATCGGTTCGACGCGCAGTTTTTGATTATTATGTGTGAAATATCACATTTAAAACCTAAATATTACTTGTGTTTGCTTTTGCGGCACTTTATTTTTTTTTTTCTCTCCAAGTCCAACGACGCGTGGGTGCACCTAAATGAGTTGAGTTGAGAAAATGTTTTATTTGTGGAACTGAGGGTGGGGGATGCCTGTCGCCCTTGAAACTAGACATTGGTGACAGGAGGAAGGGGAGGAAGGTGAAGGGAGTTTTATACAATGTACAAGCCCTGCCGACTTTATGTAGTCGATCAGGCAATCGAATATTGCCTTCCGGTGTTCGGGGCAGCCGACAGGGAGGATCCATTCTTGCAGGCAGCTTGGTCTCACAGGCTGGGAGAGCGACTCCAATGCATTCTTTCTTTCTTCTGCACTACTTGGACAATCCCAGAATATATGCTGTGTATCCGCGGGCACAAGGCATTCTTCGCATAATCCGGCTTGTGGGTCTTCTTCGTTGTCTCTCCTTTTAAACTTGTTCATTGTGGCTGGGGTCATGGCCGTTGCTGTGCGGAGTCTTCGCAGGCACACCCTCTCCCATCGGCTGTACGACGTCGAGGGGAGCGGGTGTTCATCTTGTTGGAGTTGTTCGTTGAGACGTCTTCTTCTCTCTTCACGTTCTTGTGCTTAAAGTTCAGCCGGATCGGTCTCTTCTATTGTGTCCTTTCTGTTGACGGGGCGAGTTGAATCCTCGGCCGGGCAGGGATGCATGTAGCTGTTCCCGTGCGGCTGCATGCGCCTCGTCGTTCCCTTGGATACTTTGGTGACCAGGGATCCATCGAATTTTAATGTCATATCCTTCGATTCGAAGTTGTTTGGCCGTCGTCTTGATTGTTCTGACGGTCTTGCTGCGACTGTCGTGTTTGCTGCATTCTTGCACGGTTTCTTTGCAGTCTGTGTAGATATAAAGTCTACGTTTTAGTTTGACGTCTTTGAATTCTATTATGGCCTTCTTAATAGCTTGAAGTTCAGCTTCCTTGACGTTGGTTTCGCTGCATAGAGTAGTGGCGAAGCATCTGTGGGTGTTGGCACAGTAGTATGCGATGGCTGTGCCGCTTTCGTCTTTTGTTGCGTCCGTGTATATAATAGCGTTCTCGTCGTCTTCGAGAAGTGCTAACACCTCGTCTAGATGTTTACTTGAAGCGTGCTTTCTTCTCTTCACTTCATTCTTTCCTTGATTTTGTGGAGTGGGTCTAGTGTCAACCACTATTTCGTCTTCCCAGGGTGGGGGAGGTTCCGTAAACACCGGGTAGTTTCCTTTACAGTACCCGAGGTCTTTGAGGATCTCCCGTCCCGGTTTGGTTTTCTGGAGCCTAAGCACTTGGCCTGTTTTGCTTTCTTTCGCGATCTCCTCGATGGTGTTGAGACCTGCTATTTGGTAAAGTGTTTCGATTTCGGTACACTTGGGAAGTCCAGTGATAACTCTTAAGGCTTCCCTGTTGAGTGCTTCTAGTCCGTTCTTCTGTGCTTTGGTGAGATTAAGGTAATTTATCTCGTAAGTTGCTTTAGGCACAAGGATGGCCTTGACCATGGTCTTGAGGGTCTTATCTTGGGCTCCCCAAGCTTTGCCGGTGGTGCGTTTGATGAGGTTGAGCGCCTCTTTCCATTGGCTTCTGATTTGCTTATGCCAACTTCCCGCTTTCCCGTTCTCGTCGATCGGGATACCAAGAATCTTGATGGTAGGTTGTTGACGAACCTGTGTGCCGTTGACAAAAAGTTTGATTCTACTTCCCACATTTTCTTTTCGCCCTCTCCGGTCAGAGATGGCGATGTAATTCGTTTTTTCGGGTGAGAGTTGAAGCCCCGTTCGTTCGGAAAAATCTTGTATGGCGTCGAGTGCTTTTTGCTGCGTGACACTTTGTTTGGAGACGCTGCCGCTCTTCATCCAGATGGTAATGTCGTCAGCGTAAATTGTGTATCCCAATTCTGGGATTAGCTCGAGTGAGAGTGCAAGATCCGCCATCACCGTATTAAAAAGTGTCGGCGTGATCACGGCTCCTTGCGGGACTCCGATTTTGTTCTCCGTCTTCGGTCCTCGGGATTGTCCAATGGCCGTCTCGAATTTCCTTTCATCCAAAAAGGAGCGAATAAACTTCAAAGTTTTCCCCTTGATCCCTCTGTTTACCGCGCCACGTAAGACTGCGTCATGTGGTACGGAATCAAAGGCTTTCTTAATGTCGATCGCGACGATCAGGTGGAGATTGTAGCAGAGTCGTTTTGAGGTGACGTCTTTGTGGATCATTGCCAAACTGTCTTGCGTTGAAAGACCCGGCCTGAAGCCGGGTTTTTCAAGTGTTAAGCTTAGTGGCTACAAGACATACACCACATCATCCATACCGAGAGCGATCCCGCACAAAAAGGGCACGGAGAGAGAAGAAACAATGATCTTAGGACAGGTGGCCATTTTGGTCGACGAGCACGTTCCGCACGCGCAAAGGGAATCAACAGACCTGTGCAACGAAGCGCGAGAGGTAGTCGTAGTACAGATCAAACACAACAAAACGACTCTTACGGTTGCTTCGACCTATATAAGGCCCGCCGTCAAAAGAGGTGATGATATGAGCTGGCTTGCACAAATGAAGCCTCGACATAAAAAGGAAGCCATAATAATAGGAGGAGATTTCAACGCTCCACACGATCGAATGGGGCTACAGCCACTCACACCCTCGAGGCAAGACGATGAAGAGCAAGTGAAAGGAGCTAGGTTTCGTCTTAATCAACAAACCCGGCACGCCCACGAGGATCGGACTTCACGCGAAGCAAGCATGCAGATACCACGCCAGACCTCACGTAGGCAACGAAGAATATTAAGGCGAACTGGAGAACTATGCAAGACGCAATGGGCAGCGATCACCTGCCCATCAAAATTGAGCTACCGACCAAAGACCGGTACAAACGAGACGCACCCTTCATCAGATGGGATAAGTTTCGCGAAACCATCCAGACGGCCACTTCCTCACTCCCCCTAGACCAACAAATCCAATTAGCAATTAAAGTGGCGACAAAAACCTACCACGTTAAAGAGGGCACCCCTAACCCAGACCTGCATTTGCTCAACCTTTGGGCTGCTAGGCTCCAGGTTCAACAACGGTACAGAAAGGCAAAACATAATATTCGTTTCAAGATTAAACTCAACATCGCCACGGCCAAAGCCAAATACTGCACAAAGGAGCTCAAGCGGCAAATCTGGAGTCGGCACTGCAACTCGTTGAACGAAAAGACTGGCTTGAGAAGAATGTGGCGGACATACAAAGGCATGTCCGGCAAGAAACGAAACAAGTGCACTGGTCAAAACCTCGCCATCAGGCTAGGAATCACGGAGGAAGAACTTGCCGTAAGGCAGGCGAACACTTCTTTCCGCAACCAACACCGCAACAGCTGCAACAACGCTACACAGAAGTGATCCCTGAACTCGGCCATCCGCACCAGCTGACGCGCCATTCAACATGGGGGAACTAATGGCGGCTCTGGCTTCGGCAAAAAACACCGCGCCGGGGCCGGACAGGATCACAATTACAGCCCTCAAGAATTTACCGGAGGAAAAGAAGACAGAACTACTAAAGTGGTTCAACGAAGTGTGGGAAACGGGACAGCTACCAGAAGCGTGGAAGGTGCACCGTAATTCCTATTCCCGGACCGGGCAAGCTCACTGATTCGATTCAGAACCTACGACCCGTCTCTCCCACTTCGAATCTATGCAAGATTATGGAGAGAATGGTTCTGGCGAGAATCACGTGGCTCCTCGAAATCAACAGTCAGGCGTATTGCGCACCTAAATGAGTCTTGCCTTAAAACGTCCAAACCGTCTGGCCACACTGGCCCTAAATCATCTGCGTTTACGAGTTTCCATTTCGAGGTGGGTGACCTTTTACAGCGGAGCTGTTAAGAGCTAGGTTCCCCAGGATCGTGTCCGGTATGTCGACACAAACCCACGCGCCATCTATAAGCGACAGCGGCAACCAGTCTGGTTGCCGCCGTCGCTCATAGATGGCGGCACCCTTTCCAGCTATCATAGGCCACCGCCGAGAACAGAAGCTACAGCTCCGCTGCTCTTTCTTCTTCACAGAGTGGAAAGGCTGAACGTTTTTTCTGGTTTTCATTTTTCCGCAAAGTTCTTACTGAAGTAGCTAAATTGTGCCCCAGCTGAAACGAACCACGTCGGAGTCTCACGGTTACGCCAGTCACACCATCGAAAGGGATGGACGGCGACGAGGATAAAGGTCCTGGGCGGGAGAGTCGGGCGACTCGTCTACAACCTCGAAAAGAGCTCGCAGTGGTTCATCGCGTTCGGGTTCATAGCAGACAGTGGCGTACCAACTTGTTTTGAGTAAGGGGTGCAAACCAGACCCGACCCCCCCCCCCCCCCCCCCCAACGGCCGGGGGGCGGTGCCCTTGGTATCCCTTGGGCGCCGCCGGCCAGTGTTGTCCTGCCCAGTGGCGGCTGTTTCAGGGGTGGCAAAACACATGCCTTGCCCCCCCCCCCCCCCCCCTCTGAGAACTGAGGGGGCAAGCGCCCCCTTGCCCCCCCCCCCCCCCCCCAAATTGGTACGCCAGTGGGTAGCAGACATTGTTTTCCACGTGCCGCTGCTGCTACCTGCTAGCTGGGGTTTGCGTTCCTCGATTATGTATTATACCCTAATCACACGGCAGCGTAAAGGTAGCTTTAGCACAGGTACCTGTAGTATAAGTGAGCTGGAGATCGTGATTACACGGCGCATAACGGTCCCTTTCGCTAAGGGACGTCCTGTGTTAACGGAGCTCGCCGAGCTCCCTTTAAAGGGGCCATGAAACGAATTTTGGGCTGGGATAAATGATTTTAAATTGGGACTTTACTAATCGCATATCGTTTAGTTGGCCAAAAGAAAGATGGTTGAAAGTCAAAAGCCAGCTTTTCGGTACGAACATTTGAAAATATAGCGGACTATTTTGTACCTTCTTTCCTTCGAAAGCTCTCCGCCTTTTCACTAAGATACATCCGCGGTTCCCAAAGCGCGTCAGCGGTGCCAACCTGACGTCAGCCGAGCCCAGCACATGCGTTGGACACGAGAACTGCGTCACTCGGACGTATGCGCTTGTCAACAATAAATCCGTCGACGAATATTCGGATTTGTGTTCGTGGCCAATGAGTGCCCTGACGGAACTTACCGTCACTGGGGAATGACAAGTTCTATGGTGTGCATAAAAAGCACGGAGGAAGCTAGGAGTCATCGCACCGGTGCCGAAGAATGTCACGACGACGTGATTTCACAATTCACATTTGAGTTGAGGATTAAAGCTAAGGAAGAAGAAGTAGGAAAATCGTTTCATGACCCCTTTAAAGCTACAGGGAGTAGCCTCGGACCCACGAACTCAAAATAATATCACAGATATATAAATATATATTGTTTAATGCATTATAACAAATTGAATATATATAAGTCTCAAATTATGAAATGATTGTGACACAAATACTCTAGCTAGCAGGTAGCAGCGGCGGCACGTGGAAAACAATGTCTGCTACGAATCCGAACGTGATGGACCACTGCGAGCTCTTTTTCGAGGTTGTAGACAAGTCGCCCGACTCTCCCGCCCAGGACCTTTTATCTTCGCCGTCGTCCATCCCTTTCGATCGCGTGACTGGCGTAACCGTGAGACTCCGTCGTGGTTAGTTTCTTCCGCGCACTATTTAGCTACTTCAGTGAGAACTTTGCAAGAAAATGGAGCTACTAAACATAAAAAGGTCGCCCACCTCGCAATGCAAACTCGTAAACGCAGACGATTTAGGCCCAGTGTGGCCAGACGGGTCGGGCGTTTTAAAGCAAGACTCATTTAGGTGCGCCCTTACACTTAGAGAAAAAAGTAAAGTGCCGCAAAAGCAGACAGAAATAATATTTCTGTTTTAAATGTGATATTTCACATCCAAAAAAAAAATAAAACTGCGCGTAAACCGATTGTGAGGAATACTTATTTATTACGTGCTCCTCTCGCGCTTAAGCGGGAATTCAATCGACATCAACCTAAAGTGCTCCGTTTATTTATCGTGTGATCAAGAACGCTGTTTACAACAGGTACCTCCAGCTAAGGGACCTAAGCTAAAGGTACCTTTACGCTGCCGTGTGAATTGGGGATGATTCCATCACAATTGTGTTCTCAATCATTTCATAATTTGCTACTTATATATATTCAATTTGTTATAACGCATTAAACAAGATATGTTTATATGTCTGGGATTTTTATTTTGAGTTCGTGGGTCCGGACTCCGAAGCTACTCCCTGTAGCTTGTGGGGATTCCTAAGGTCTCCCTTCCCCGATGGCTGCGATAACGGCCGCAGGTCGGAACACTCGGCCTCCTTCGCCGTGAGCTCTGACCTGTTCGTGAGGCGGAGGGCCGCCTGGCTTGGGGGGCTCTCCTCTCACTCTCTCTCGGGGGGACCGATTTCCGTTCCCCCGCTCGGATGCGGATCACTGCTGACAGGCGAGGAGGTTTCGCCTCTTGTTTTCCCGCTTTCGGGAAAGGGACTCGTCCGGGTGACCGCGAAAGAGATAGGTACGTGTGTCGGCGACTTCTCCGATGCTTCCCCGGTCTTGGCGCTCCGGAACCCCGCGTCTGGCAGGTAAGGACCTTTTCTTACCTTGCCGGCGGGGGGGCATTTTGGATGGGGACATTGTAGTTCATTTAGAAGAGTACGTTAATAAATGCTCTTGGACTCTGTCCTTACTCTGGTACGTGTGTCTTCTCTTCCGCTATATTCGAGAGAGTGAGACAAGGTAGACGATCATTGGCACCGACGGAAGTAATTAATCGAACCGACCCGCGGTAATGTAGCCCTAAACGTCGTCTATATTGCCGCGGAGATGTGGGGACCGCGCTACTAGGTTTGACGTCTCCTTTGAGCTATCGCCGCTGTTGAGACAACCCTTTGGTTACTCTATCGGTACCTGTGTTGGTAGCAAATTCATTTTATGTGGGAGTATTCTGCATTTAGCTACCAACATAGGTACCGATAGAGTAACCAAAGGGTTTATCTCAACAGCGGTGGCGATCTCAAAGGAGCCGTCAAACCTAGTAGCCTGCGGTCCCCACATCTCCGCGGCAGATTAGACGACGTTTAGGGCTACATTACCGCGGGTCGGTTCGATAATTACCTCCGTCTGTGCCAATGATCGTCTACCTTGGTCTCACTCTCTCGAATATATCGGAAGAGAAAGACACACGTACCAGAGTAAGGACAGAGTCCAAGAGCATTTATTAACATACTCTTCTAATGAACTACGATGTCCCAATCCAAAATGCCCCCCGCGCCGGCAAGGTAAGAAAAGCTCCTTACCTGCCAGACGCGGGGTTCCGGAGAGCCAAGACCGGGGAAGCACCGGAGAAGTCGCCGACACACGTCCTTTCTCTTTCGCGGTCACCGGACGAGTCCCTTTCCGAAAGCGGAGAAACAGAGGCGAAAACCTCCTCGCCTGTCAGCAGTGATCCGCATCCGAGCGGGGGAACGGAAATCGGTCCCCCCGAGAGAGAGTGAAGGAGGCCCCCCAAGCCAGGCGACCCTCCGCCCCACGAACAGGTCGGAGCTCAAGGCAAAGGAGGCCGAGGTTCCGACCGCTGCCGTTAGCGCAGCCATCGGGGAAGGAGACCAAAGGAATCCCCACAAGCTGTAAAGGAAGCTTGGCGAGCTCCGTTTAGCACAGGACCTCCCTTAGCGAAAGGGACCTTTATGCGCCGTGTGATCCCGATTTCCAGCTCCCTTTACTAAAGGTACCTGTGCCAAAGGTACCTTTACGCTGCCTTGTGAATTGGGTACAAGTGCCTCGTAAAACAACTTGTATAAATATGTTATTTTGCCGAGTAGTCTGCAAAACGAGTTTGTCAGACCAGTTTCCAAGACTGCACAACTATTTTCATTCACTTCAACGATTAATGTAAAATACACTTACTTGATGCGTCGTACTGCAGTGATCCACTTCTGGCGCCGTGTCGCTTCCCAAGATCTCGAAGGGAAGCGGTAAACTTTGACGATTGGGTCACCTTCGCGGCTGTGGCGGTGCTTCACGCACCAGTGGCGACGTTCAATTTTTGGGGAGAACTCTAGGAGTAGGTGAGATGTCACAGGAACCGGTGAGGTCATAGAGGCGTCGAAGCTTAGACTTACTTTTACGAAAAACGGTTCCCAAAAAGGCTCACGCCGCGATACGAAATGCCACGTTCACATGTGGTTTCTGAATGCGCCCGCCCGCAGTCCCCGCGACCCGGGCCGCCCTGGCCTACCCAGTGTTTTATTTTGCAGCCGCTAGATGGCGCAACGTGTAGTACCAAACTGTATTGCCGGTTGCGTATTGGTAGATTTTTCGGGAACGCGTTAGCATGACCCTTGGAAACGCCACACACGTCCCCCTTTGTTAAACGCTAACGCTAGCCCAAGGGTCATGCTAACGGATTCCCCAAGAATCCACCGATGGATCTTCCTGTAATTTTTTTCACACTTTCTTGTACTCTGCCTGTCAGAATACGTCGACGCCCTTGGATATGGTCACCCACATGACTCGTAGAAAGAACCACATTTATACCACTTCTGGAAGAAACCGCATTCATATCACTCGTGGAGTGAACAGCGCCCATTGTTTCAACTACACACACACATTACAGCCCACGCACCGCAACTGCAGACACCCAGAGCGATGAACAACCGGCGACAGCAGAGCGGCAACTGAGCACGCCCGTATTCCACCGCGCCGCGGTGCAACCCCTCCTAGATAACAAAGCCGTAGTGCCGAATGAGATGGCGTCATCAGAGAAGGCCAACGTTGGACACAGATTGGATACGACTAGTGCCACTAAATAAGCTACGCTTCAGAGTAACGACACTTGTCCATATTGTGGCTTAAAATCATGGTTGCCAGTTATCTGAAGCTTTATCCGAAATCACAGGAAACGTTTTTCCGTCCTTCATAAATGTTTAAACAGTTCGCGAAAGAGCAAAGCAATAATACACGAGCTTCCTAACACCAAATCTAATGCTGAGAAAGTCGCACTTTTGAATCATGACGATCGACAGTTGCGTTTGCTCTGCCTACGACCCAAAATGGCGGTGCCCACACAATGTCGGGGAACAGAGTGCCGATACTCTAAGCGCAGCTCATTTAGTGGCTCTAGATACGACGATTGTGTCAACGTTCGGCTAAAACTTGACTCGAAGCCGAGCGCTGACGCAGCACTCGCAATCTGTGTCCAGCGTTGGCCTTCTCTGATTAAGCCATCTCATTCAGCACTACGGCTTTGTTATCTAGGTGTTGCGCGGCGCCTCCTCTTCTCTGACTCCGCGCCAGCTGTGCGCGTGATTTTGCCGAAATCGAGAGGGCTCGTTTTGACGAAAACCTGGCGGTGTCTGTCAGTTTGTCAGCGCCGGAGTGAAAGGAAGAAGTTGACGCGTGCTTACGTCAGCGCGTTGGACCAGTCGGAGCGTCGCACGCGACAACAGACGAACAAAAGACACCGCCGGGTTTTCGTCCAAACGAGCGTTCTAATGCTAACGCATTAAAAAACAGGAGCAACTATAGACGCAGCCACGCTACGAAGTAATGGGGCCAATCAAGGATTGTCAAAGCGCAAGTCACTAGGCATTTTCTGTTTGATTTGTTCGGCGACAATAGAACACGTACATAAGCATGAGGAACATCATGATGGTGAGCTGTTGACGCTGTCTGGTTGGTCCCATCTTTTCGTAGCGTCAAAGAGTGGAAGTTCAGTCATCGTCTTTACAGTTTAAACAAGCGCGTCTGCAGCCACAAGCGGCACTACGCATGTTCCGTTTTTTTCGGAGAGTGATGCGTCTGCGCATGCCCCATGTTCCGAAGCCAGGACCAGCGCCTTTATGCTGACTAGAATCCGCCTCCGACTGTTAACGGCGTCCTCAGTCGAAGTCCCTCAATTACCGCCCAATGACGTCGAACCTGTACTACACTGATCAGTCAAAACTTATGACCACCCCTTCATTTTGAGAATGAGCGCGCGCGCCATCCGCGTTTTCTACCATCAGCTTTTGCGGGTGGTAGATAACGGCTGCCATGGATACAGAGGGGTCGTTTTGTCTACCACGTGTTCATGCAATGATAAATGCTGCTTATTTAAGCGACTTCGACAAAGGTCAGATCAGGATGTCAAGATCACTGCTGACCATGTTACTCCCGTTCGGGGTTTGTCTTCTCCACTGGAACTTGAATCTTCGAAAAGGACAGCGTTTTATCACAAGGCCAGAATTGTGCTACTGCAGATTGAAGAGCACGATAATGAATTCCAGTTATGTCCTTGCCACCTAACTCGTCGGATATGAATCCTATTGAGAACAGCTGGGATATATAGTGGGGGCATCTTCCTGTAATCTTCTGAAATTGCCCGACCTGGGGCCCTAAACTCGTCAAACACCAAGTGGAGCCGAAAGTTCGCGGAGCGCGCCGATTGGACGTCGGTGACAAAAGCGCGAAGTCATCGTCGGGATTGTCCAATCGGTGCGCCCTGTCAACTTCCGCCCCAACTTTGTGCTTGACGACTTTAGAGCCCCTGTGCTTACAAATCTGGTACAATCTTACTCAAGGCACTAACGAAGGGCTTGTAAAATCCATGCCAAAAAAAAAACTGTTTTGTGCGCCGTAGCTGGATCAACACGGTAATATGTTGGGGGTCATAATGTTTTGGTTGATAAGTGTATGCCAAGCTATTACCTGCCGCGATCCTGGCGGAGGCACAACAGCGGAGATGGCTTACCATCGTCACAGTCCATGGAAGCTTAAAGAGTCACCAGTCAAGATGCTGCAACAGCAGCGACACTTGCGTTCGCTCGTAAACTTTGCCGGAACTTCTACGACTAACCTCCAGGATCACGACGCCCGATGGTATGGTGCACTCTGGCATTTGTATCGCAATTCGTAGCCACTGCGGAAACACTCTCTACCAGTTGAGGGCGCGTTCTGGGCACCGTACCCATTGGGAGGGATGAGAATAAAATAAGCGAATAAATGAGCTGTGACAGAATAGACCGACTCTAAACCGGAGAGCATTTCTATAGGGGGTATTCACTGGCCGCCATATTTGAGGTCACTGTTTAGAGCGCATGCTCAGAACGAGCTCGCATTAATAGGCTGCCAGGACCGGTAATATTGATGGTGCGGGGTGTACGTTGCAAAAAGAACTGTGGAAGCTCGCCATCAGCACGTGCTCAGCATTAGCGCACACAAATATGGCCGCCAGTGAATACAACATATACGAAAGAGGAAATTTGCCTTTACTTTTATTGCCGCGTTGATCTGGCAGGCCTTCGTGGCAACGAATAAGTTCTCCAACTAAACAAACTGCACGTAGCGTCCTATATTCGAACCTGCCCAGTGAGGGTCTCGCACTAATTCATTCTTAGGCAACGAGATTGTTGGTCGCGTGGTTGTGAAAAAACGAGACTGTCTACCGAGGGCTGAAAGCACGTCTTGGGGCTCTAAACTCTTCAAGCACAAAGTTGGGGCCGAAGTTGACGAAGCGCACCGATTGGATTATCACGGCGATGACTTGGCGCTTTTGTCGCCAGCGTCCAATCGGCGCGCTCCGCGAACTTTGGGCTCCAACTCGTGTCTGGCGAGTTTAGGGCCCTGGAGTCACTAATTGCCAGCTAGGTCTTCAGAAGCGAGCAAGGCGCCCTCGGGCAGTTATCTTGAGCGGGTATCAGAGAGTAAAGAGAAAATAAGGAGAGAGAGAGAGAGAGAGGAAGGAACAAAAAAAAATGAGAGAGAGGGAGAGAGAGAGAGAGAGAGGGCATTGTCTAAGAAGCAACCACAGTCCAGTAAGCGACAGGCATAAGGCAAAGTCGTCGTATCCTTGTTATCCACGTGGACAAGCGATCAAAAGCAATCGAACACAATCTGGCGGCTAAAACAGAACTGAGGGACGAGAAACTTCCGTGTATTGCTCCGCTGCTGTCGTCGTACGACGGCGAAAGAGCTAAGTTGACAAGCGACGATTCCAAAACTGGCGGCAATGGGGGTGGTCGGTCACGTCCATCTTCTGGATACTATATAGGCAAAGTGGCGAGGCGGCCACCTTACCGGTACTGTATAAGTAGTGTGCTGGCTGCAGAACTGAACCTTTGGACAGTGACGTGACGCCATCGAACAACCCTCGCCGCATTCGAGGACAAGTTTGCATTCTTATTTGAATAGATTTCTATACAATACGTTGTCCCCAGCCCCGTCCGAGGCTCGGTGCGTAACTGCTAATATGGCGGCTCGGGACAGGCTCATGACGACCCCGCTCCGAGACGACGACGACAACGTGCAGAAGACGAGACGGGGGGGGGGGGGGGGGGGGGGCTTGGTGACGCAGCAGGGTTGCGTGGGTCCGACGTATTCACGACATTCCCAGTGCCGCCTTGAACTCGGCGATCCCTTCGCGGTTTACTTGGTTGACGGCAGACAGCTCCCGTTGAATCCACTCGTACCAGGCCTTCACCTTCGGGAACGGAGACATGTCGTACTTCACCACCTGTACGCGAAAGATCGCAGATTCAATCAGACCAAACGATTTTGATACCATAGGAAACACGATGGTATACAAGTTGTTATGCGGAGAGCAAGTCGTCTGCTTCTTGCGCAGGAGTTACGGTGACGTCAGAAAGACGCCGAGCTCTGATTGGCCCTGATTGAAGGACGGTGGGTAGACCTCAAAGCAAGCTAGCTGCCTTGACGTCTACTCAATATTCCTCGATCAAAGACAGTCAGAAGCTTGGCGTTCTGACGTCACCACAACCCCGGCAAAAAAAAAAAAGAAAAAAAAGCAGACGAACTTGCTCTTCGCATAGGAAGAATTCGGAAAGAGAACTCCTGGTAGCCTCAAGTCGGTAGCCGACGCTTGTCTAAAGCCGCAGCCACTCTGCTCGTACATCATACAAAATACATGGTGTTTGTTGGAGACGCCATGACAGGATTATCTGCGGACACGCCTCACGCACGTTTGCTTCATTCGTGCTCCGAACATGTATGCAGAGAGTGTTTGTATGACCATCGTGACCTTTATACAAGATACACGCCTCAGACAGTGTCTGCAGACGGTCTTTTGCATGATGTATGCCCGATGTATTAGTAGAGTGTGACCGTGGTCTAAAACTTCTTCAGGGCGCCAGAAGATCAGACACTTCTTGAAGGTTTGTAGGACTCCAATATACAGAACAAACAAATACACGCACAAAAAAAAAAACGACGGACAAAATGTTACGCTTTTTAGGCATCGTTTGGTGTTCGCGCGGAAGAAGCTTATTCGAGCTCGTCAGGAAGTTCAGTTTTCGAGCAATCCTTACATACCAGCTTTGACTTGCTTCGGGTATTGCCTGGACAAACAATTTCCGCAATGTATATACAAAACAGAAACTTCATAACCTATGCGTCGTAATAAGGCGGAAGCAATGTGTCCGCTTATCATTGTCAACGCTTGCGCAGGCGCCCTTCGCTTAACTTGAAGCTTGAGTCTCAGTTTAGCAAGTCCCGGAGCTCATCTTTCTTTCATCTAGAACTCCCCACCCCACCCCCCCCCCCTAAAAAAAAAAGAAAAAAAAAAGAAACGGACATGTATACATTAGGTTTTTTTTTTTTTTTTGGGGGGGGGGGGGCTTTGTTCAAGTGCAGGGAGGTCAGGTGTGACCTTGCCGTGCACACGTATACTTTTGACGTTTATGATACATCTGGCATTATATACTTTAATTTCGTTACTTTTTCTTGTAACGAGAGGACGTTTGTCGCGTATTGCTAACAGGAACGGGCAACCCATTTCGGCTACTACGAATATCGTAATATCCTTGTCACATTTAATCGTATGACATTTGCTGTAATCATGCTTAAATAGCGGCGCGGGGCGATTGCAAATGCCATCCGCGCCAAAAACTGCGCCCAACGAAGATCGCGAAACGCTTCCAGCTCTTCAGATGCCTCTCGTTTCTCGAGTACACGCACTGAAGAAAGCATAACAGAAAGAATGCCTAAAAAGAGAGATTCTCGTCAAAGGTGTGGGATAAGTTGTTCTCACAAGTCGGTACTGCCTATTCAGCAATCGCCTCTAGAACTAATTTCTATCTTTGTGTTTGGTATATCACGCGAACCTTGCGTAGTTAGAACAGCCAATCAAACAAGCAAAGAATGACCTCTCCGTAGCTTACTACGGAAGGCCCCTTAAACATGTAATAGGCTCGAACGCCCCTACTCAGGGAACGGAATCTATATTATATGTCCGGAAGAAAATCAGTCCCCTCTCCCCTCCCCTCCCCAACTACACCAGGGATTTTGACCGGTCAATTGCACTTTGGGACGGGATAGAATGGTACTTAGCGCTGGTGTGCTTGTGAACAACTCAGATACCGTCTGTGCCGCCTTCTTCGTCGGTTCCTAGTCCTGCCGCTCCTCTTCAGTTCCTCAAGGTTGCGGCTCCATCCGCCGCCGCGATGTCGGCTTTGGTGAATCACTACCCCTCTTCACTTTCACAACTTTCTCTTCTGTCAACTGTTGTACCCTCCTCCTTTCTTCCCAACTAATGATGACCCTTGGCCTCTGACTGACATACACGTTAATAGTTCCTCTTGTGCAAGTATTCTCTCTCTCTTTCTCGAGAAAAAAAAAAGATTGTGAGTCCAAGAGAGACAAAAGTATGGGATAAATATTATAAAAGAAAGGCACTGTCAGACATAGAGTGACGAATGAATGATTAAAATACAAACACGTACACGCGCGCGCATCCTCACATGCACTTAGCCCGAAAGGACAGTGTCCTCTGCTCACCGTGACGCGACCTGTGTCACCGTGAACTATTTTTGGAGCCTGTCTAACAGGCCGGTAGAGGTCAGGAAGTTTAGAAGCCGCTCAAGTGCACGACGTCTGCGTTTAGATTGAGAGGGGAACATAATTTCTTCTGTTGTGAGTTTGTGGAACAACCCATGTCGCAGCATTTCATAATCCTCACGGTGAAAGAGCTGATATTGCAAGAAGCGAATGTATGTAGGCGAGCTGGTTAGGAAATCTCGTAATATAAACCCTGAGAAACAGACAAATAAAATATCGAACAAGGCGTCTTGTCCGTTAGTTTACTTGTCCGTTTCTATGGCTTTAGATTATTGTACAGTATTGCAACTTTTATATTTCTTTGCATTTGTTACACATGGGTTTGTTACACGCAACGTTTATTTTATAAATAACTATGTAGTAAAAGCGATATTTTCGAGTAAACACATTACAAGCAAATTGTTAGCTAGAAGAAATCACCTGGTGACGCAAGGCTGATACGCTGTTTGGCTCGAAGGAGCGAGGTTGCCTATGTGGACCTTGACAAGGCAAAAAGTGTCATTGAAGTCTACTCGGCTTCGGATTGCGAGAGATCGGTTGTGTGCCTCCCCAGCCAGTTGGTCAGCGTCAGTGTTTCCAGGAAGTCCAACATGTGAATGAACCCGCTAAAACTGTAATGCGAGTTTCTTTTTTTCTTCTTCTTCTTCTTCTTTCTTGTGAGGATTTTTAGGAGTTATAAGATTGCACTAACTTGTTCGTCACGAGTTCCAGGTCTCGGAAGCCTTCGAAGTGGTGTGCGGAAGTCGATTATCTCGACGGACTGTTGTTTATTTCAGTCAACGTTTAATGCGGCAAGTGTAGATAAAGCATTTTGATGGCCTTCATTTCAGCGGATGTCGATGATAGCAGCCTGTCAAATCGGGAACTTCATTGAGTTTCCATAGCTGGGAGGATAAAAGCAGCTGTAGTTCTCCGTCGACCTCGGTGCACAGCTGTCGACGTAAATTCGATGTTATCCCGGTTATTGTAGTGGGAGAGCACCTTCTGCACTTCTCCAATAAACAATGTCTGGATTGTCTTTTCAATTAAACCTAGGAGACGCTTCTGGTACACTGTGTTAGCTTTTTTCTGAGAATACCTAGTATACGTCCCTGTACAGTAAAGCGTTCGCGCGTTGGGGGATGAGTAGAATGACACATGTAAGCAGATGATTTGCGCTATGAAGGGATGGGTTCAAGAAATAAACGGTTCGTAAAAAAGCTGTCGGATCTGAAATCGGTTCCTCCTCTTAACTTCTAAGCGACTTCGACAGGCAGTTCTTGTTATTGACTTACGCAGCCGTATGAACTGGCGTAAAGGATTTCTTTCGATCTGGAGTGATAGAGGGTAGCATTTTCAGCACATGGCTTCCCGTTGGAGGGCACTTGAGGGACGCCCAGCAGCTTAAAGATGCTTTGGCGTTGGATGCGTTCAAGACGAAACAATGAGGTGTCGGAAGGTCAAGCATGTGGGAGGGTGCAACCGGAGGATTGAGGAGGGTGAATTTCCCCTCGACTGACCACCGAGGATACAGTTGAACATGGGTCACGGCCGGTTGTAATGGTCGACGGAGTACGCTTCCCCATATATCAGCCATCATACGCGTAGATGGTACAGTTGATCGCTAGCGGTCCACATGGAGCTGCTTTAGGCGAGACAGTCATGATATAAAATAGCACCGAGCTAAGAATGCTACCGCTACCTCTATCTGTTCCATGGAAGTTGCTAAACGTTTTTTCGAGACTGCCCTGAAACTGACAAACCAGATAAAACTAAAATTGCCGACAAACTTTTGAAGGCTGCCCGTGATATTAAGTCGCCGAATAAATGGGACCGAACGTTTTATCGAACACTCATTGAATGCCGTTTCATTAAATGGTTTTTGAAGTAGTGTTTGAACGTTGTCTGGGTACATTCAAAATATAACAAAGAGTTTGACTTAATTACGTGAGTCAGTGAACGGTTTAATGCAGATAAAATTGCTGTCACGACCGAATTTGTTCATTTCTACCTTGATTACTTGAATTCCGCAACATTCTCATCAATGCTTCGTCTCCAAGCTGTCGTCTCTGCAATGAGACCTTTTAGTGCTTACCTGGATTAGTCATTTTCTCGCACCTCGCATTCAATACACAGTCACTAACGATCACAAATTGAGACTAGCCATCGTTACGTCAGGGGTTCCGGATGGTTCCGTCTGGGCCCCCTGTTTTGTCTTAGTCCTCATTAACGATCTTTTCTGCACAATTTCCTCTAAAATACGGCTTTTTGCAGATGATTGTGTCATATATAACAAGATTTCATCAGTAAACGACAACTATCAACTTCATAGCGATCTAAAGAAAATTGACCTCTGGTGCGGAAAATGGTTAATATCGCTCAGTAAATCAAAGTGCAAATTAATTGAATCCACTAGAAAACAGTCCTTGAGCATAGCAGTACACTATAGACAACGAAGTGATCAAACCCGCTTCCATGTACAAATATTTTGGCATCAGATTACCTACAAACCTTTCTTGGAAAACCCATATTCAAACCATTTCTGCAGAGGCATTTAAGACTCTCGGATTCATCAAACGAACCCTACGAGATTCCCCTACACATGTTCACAAAATAGCTTATAAAACTTACATTAGAGATTAGACCTAAACTAGAGCATGCTGCAGCTATTTGGAACCCCATCAATTATACCTTGTCGAACCATTAGAAGCAGTGCAAAACCGCGCAACTTGTTTCATCTTATCATCATACGATCAGTTCACCTTTCTGGCTTAAAAAATAAACTGGGTCTAAATCCTTTGCACTATCAAATAAAACTCTCCCAAATCTGCTTCCTTCACAGAACATATTACAGCTGCTCAGACTTCAAGGACTCTTTGCTATCACCCCAGAAAGAATATCTTCCCGTCTAAATACCTCATGTGCTATCAAACGAATTTTCGGAAAGACCAATTCTTTTAATGAATTACTTGTTTCCCTCGCCATTTCCGAATAGAACCAGCTACTGTCATCAATTGTTATCATCAACGACTCAAGAGCGTTCCCAAATGCTCTTTAAATCCATCTTTTGTGAGTGCTCTTTCAGTTGTATTATATTTTGTATAACTTCTACTTTTTCTTATTCTTCATTATGGCGTTTATTTGTTTTATTGCATTAAACTCCCCCTCCCCCCCTTCTCTTATGTAATGCCTTAATTCTGGGCCTTTAGGGTGGAAATACATAAAAATCAAGAACGTGTTATAGCGCCTTCATAGGGACAAATACTTGGCAGTCACGACAGAGGACATGTCGCAGTTCCAGCTACGTAACATTGTAGCTGAACTGGAAACGACCTTGTTCAAAAGGTGGCGGCAATTCTCACATTGCAGTATATGTTTAAAAAAAAATTAAAATAAACAGATCTTTAAGAAACGTAAAACAGTATGAAAGGTGAACAGATTAAACTTTTTCTCTTCTGCTGAGGGCTCGCGGAGACACAATATACCCCCCCCCCCCCCTCCTTCCAGTCAAACCTTCAGCTGTACGCGCTGTCCCGTGAATCCTCAAGACTCCGGGCCTTCCAACCCACCTCTGGAACAGAGAGGCTGACCATGATGGAGATGTCCGCCAGGCTCTTCTCCTTACCCACCAGGTACCGCTGGCTTTTGTCCCCCAGGATGCCTTCAAAGGTCCGGAGGCTTGCTTTCATAGCTTCTTCCTTCTGGTTGTCCTTCGGCTGGCCTTTCAGCAGATACGAGTACTGCAGAAACACATACACCCTAAGTTTGCAGCGTCCGACCCGGGAAGTATTACCAAGCCGGTAGACATAAAGTGCAGAAGCCGCAAGAAACAAGTGATTATCATAAGTAAAATCCAGACCTAGGTCTGATGCGCACCTCAATCGACCATCTTGGGGCTTGGGGCTTAGGTTCATTTTCAGCACATTTCTGCCAGCTTTGACCCCTGTTCTGATTTCTAGAACCCTCTCCTATACAAGCGATGACGAAATGTGAGTTCACATTCGACGACCAAAGCGAGAAACACTACATTAAGGAAGGTGTATTTAAAGCACTGGAACGTAAATAATGGCGCCCCCTCACCTAGACTCTGGTTAGCATAAGCAGTGAACGAAACACCCGAGGTTGACCAACAGTCTACATTAGCAGCGTTAGGGACGTGATTTAGAAAAGGGACGAAGGGAGAAAACCTGAAACACTATAGGGAGTTTTAAAATAGCGCACCCAAGCGCTCTGCGCACCAAATGAAATAAGGTCTCGCCACTGCACATTCGCCGAACCCCTACGACGTTTTGAGTATTGGAGCGCACGGCATTTTTTCAGAAACAACATGGGCAGTCAATCTGGCTCTAAGTGGTATTGTGCCGTGTTGACTCCGTTGAAACTTATGAAGAACACGACAATTAAGCCAGTGTGACCGTGACGGAAATAGGTAGCATGTGCATTGTATATCAATCACATTTGAAAATGATATTCAAGATTAACACCTTTTGATAACATTTTGTACGCATAATAGAGGCAATGACTACATCTTAGTGCGGTCCCGGTGCCGGACGTTTATTGTTTTAATTATTATTGCCGCGGTGAACCGCCATTTTAGAACTCCCGTATGTCTAGCAAAGTATTCGTCCAGAATGTTTCTCGGTCCCTAAGCCGAAAACCACGAAAGCACTTCCTTCCTGTTGATTTTTTTTTTCTTCTGCAATTTGTTTTCTGTTCCGTCTTTGTACTTGTTTCCTCTTAAACGTTTCGCTACCCGTACCCTTTCCAAGCGAGTATTTCCCCGTACGATGGCGGCAGAAAGTCGATGATTCCAAGGGCTGATCGACCGCGGACCCCCCTACTGAGTGAAGCAAGTTTGAAACGCTGCGGGTCCACGCTTTCCGGATAGTGGCTGGTTGAATCTTCCTTTCACCTAACCTTCAGGAGCGGTCATACTGCTAGTGCATTATACAGAATACAGTTTGCAAACATTAGAGAGTTTTAGAGAATCGTTTTTGAAACATCAGATACGGTACGATGGGGCCTTCCGGCACGAAGTGCGCATGCGCGAGTCTTCTGCGGTAGCTCATGCGCAGTTCGTACCGGAGCTCCCATCGGACCGTATCGGATTTGCAAAAACGCTTCCCTAAAACTATCTACTGTCTGAGGTATTCCTTGTATGAGGCTCCCGTAACATTGGTCCACACAAAAACTATCTGAAGACACGTTTGAAGCACACATACGTCTGAAGCGAACGTGCTTCAAACATGTTTGAGGCTTGCACGCACATAATTCTGCCATCATGTCTGCAGACACTTCACAGCGTCTTTTGTATGATGTATGAGCAGTAATGTCGCGGGAGTGCATTTGATATATCGTTTCTCGACGCGCGCGCTTACGAAGTAGGTCGATATTTCCTTGTAAAGGGTTCCGATGTCGAAGTCCAGGAGCTGGTCGATGAGGGCCGCTTCTTGATGTCCTTCGGGTAGAGCGGGTGTTGGGCGCGTACATGTCCACCAGGTAGCGCATGATGGCCCGGCTGTGACAAAAGTATAAGCATGCACGTCTTTAAGCACCACATTTCATAAGCTATAGACTAGCCACTGTTGGTGGAACACGCCTTGTTGGTGTATCAGTCTGAAAACCGTGGCCTAACCTTAGCAATGCTTGGCTACCAGAAAATCTGTACACACCAGGAGCAAGATGGTGGTGCCCAAAGGCCGTGCTTTCAGACGTGTGGGCCATTCTAATAATCGCCTTGTGAGGGCTCCCACTTTTGTCTGCTGATCATGGTATGTAAACGGGTTCTGAGCATGATCAGTAGCTGTTCTTTGAGGATGCCTCGTGACTCGTCATTTTTCGCCCGGATGACAAGCTCTGGAAAGGTATGTACAACCTGCTTGTTGTATACGAACGGCCAGAGTTCGGCGAGGAGAATGGTGCGGATTTGTTGTCTGATTCACATGATGTGACTTTGCTTACGATTTCTCAGTCGCAACCTCGGGCAGAACAGCTTCTGCCACCCTTTCTTTTATTTTTTTTTTTTATTTTTTTCCGCAAGAGCGCAAAATAACATTGCACCGTGTGAATCAGGCTTCAGACATAAAAAAAAGACGACAGCGACGCCACATTCCGCGTCCGTCTGCAGATTGGCATTCGATCAAAGCAATCAGGACATGATGGCACCAAAGGCGACGTTTTACTGCTGCCTTAATCAGCGCTTTCTATGCTTGGCTGCGTAGGGTTATCGTCGCGCAAATTCGTCCTTTTGTATCTACCTATTGGGAGGCTTTGCGCTCGGAAAACGCACCACCGCAACAATGATGTAACGAATCCAACATTCAAACCGGACGACAGCGACGCCTCGCCTTCGTTGCTGATACGCCAACAAAATCCTAATAACCAACAATTAATAACGACAACTACGCCTCTTTATTAATATTCTTTCCGCGCGGCTTCACAGTCATTGATAAGAATCTGGACCGGTTTACTCTAAACAAAATTAACCGTGTAATGTGCGTGGCTTGCAGTCAGGTCAAATCAGCGGTCATTGTGGTGGTGGCCTTGTTGCTGAGCGCTATACCTTCCGCCGCGTAATCTAACCCCTGAGGCACGGAGAAATAGAATAACGGACAATAGATTTTGTGTCGTCTTGTCCGTTATTGTATTTCGTCGTGTCTCGGGGTTTAGATTACAATTTTTGTTTTATGTCCGAGTTTTACTAGAGCGACAAACTGAAACAGATGACAGCGACAAGCCTCAAACCAGAGTCCTTCGCTATTTGACAGGCTTTGTAGAATAATGGCTGGTTCACACATTTGCAACAGTTGCGTTCGGATGCAACCGAAACGACCATAACGACCAAAACACCGCAAAACCTGTGACTCATGGATTGCCTCGCGAAGCTACCCCTTGCACTGCTTGCCATGCTGTGTACGGCGAACACTTGTCCCGGTGACTCGGTCGTTACGGTTATTTCGGTTCCATGCGAACGCAGCCACGGCAGATGTCGCATCATGCACGCGAGGGTATCTTTGGCAGGCTTGCAATCACTCGTGCTTACTTTACGAAGCACCGAATGACTGCCAGAGGTACCATCGCGAGCACGCTGCATGTGCTGGAGGCTTGTCGCTGTCGTTTGTTTCTGTTTGTCGCTCTAGAGGGACTCGGGCATAACCAGCTCGCCTGCATACTTTCTTTTCCATACAAACCTTCTGAAGCACACGTTTCGCACCACGAAATCTGTTTTTTTCCGGCCGGAGCAAGTAGGAATGGTGCAATGACGTCACGTACAGGCCCTATATTGAAGACTGTCTGTAGACTGCAAGTAAGCACTGCGGAAGCCAGCGCACGAAAGTAGTAGCACTTGAAGATGCCGTCTTATAAGACGCCATCTTGAAGTGCTACTACTTTCTTGCGCTACTTTCTCCGGCCCGGCCCTGCTAATACTTTCTCCCGGCCCTGCCCGAGAGTATATATATATATACTCTCGGGCAGGGCCGGATTAATTATATATATATATATATATATATATATATATATATATATATATATATATATATATATATATATATATATATATATATACTCGGGCGGGGCCGGATTAAGGAATTTCGGCCCTCGGCTAAAGGCTCGTTCACACTGCCCCGTTTTCTTACGTTAAAGGTACATTTATACTCCAGCGTAACGTCGACGGGCGTGGCGTAGCGCAGCGCGCACAGATACTGATTGGTCGCAGATATCGAGTTCCTGGTTGCCGGCCAATGAAAGGCGCGCGTTCTGCGCTACGCTGCGTTCACTGCGCTCGACGTCGGAGTATAAACAGCCCTTTAGTTCCGAAAAGTCACCGGGAAATTTGTGCTTCGTATTAAGCGTGGCTACCAATTCAAGGAGATAGCCTGGCACGCGACATTCTAAACACGAATGTTTCGGTGACGACGAGCTAGGACGGTGAGTTACCGTGGCAACCAAAGACACAAGGCTCGTCGTAACGTAACGTAAGGAGTTGAGCTCGGTTCAACTTTTCACACAGCACCGTTTTCTTGCGCTAGGTCTAAGTCACCGAAGCATTCGTGTCTCGAATGTCGCGTGCCATGATATCTCCTTGAATTGGTAGCCACGCTTAAGGGGTACTCCGGCGATTTTTGAGCTACCTCAACTAACTATATTTTCTGACTCCCCGGCCTTTACCCTTTCCGGTATGCTATTTAGTATCGCGAAATTCATAATAGTTATTGCGAAATCGGCAAATGAAAATGATGCAAAAACCAACATTCAAATTTACCCGCACTTTTCAGTGCCGTGACGTCAGTGGCGGGCAGGCTTGCCAGTCGAGCGAACAGTCTAAAAAATAGAATATGCCAATCATTTGTTCGGTGCTGGAGCGCGGATCCTGGAGCGAGCTTCCAAAGCATTCATTTGACACCATAAAGCTGCTTCAAATCAGTTGGGAACAAATTCTACAGACCAAAGAGTGAACCCCTGCCTTCCACTGACGTCACTTTTTCGTTGTTGCCAGTAGAGACTTTCAGTTTGAAAAACACGGTGAGGACCAAAATTGTAAATTCAATAACTTCGCGAAAAAAAATTATTTTAACCTAATATTTCGGATACTATTTTAGCGATGTTGTTTGGCGAGTTTAGCAAAATTTCAAGCAAATCGGGGACCATGAAGAAATCGCCGGAGTACCCCTTTAATACGAAGCACAGATTTCCCGGTGACCTTTCGTAACGTAACGTAAGAAAACTGGGCAGTGTGAACCAGCCTTTATACTTCGTCTCACCTTAGTATGGACTATTGTTAGCCGCGCGTGCTAGAAGCGCGAGCTAGTTGCTTCGAATCAAGCATCGGCGGCTGCACGAGCGGTCGTGCAGCGAGTGCTCCAGTCAAGGCAGTCAAGGCTAGCCGCTCGCGCTAGCACAGCATTCGCGGTTAGTCCATGCTAAGGTGAGACGAAGTATAGTCAGTTCATGATGCCCCTAATGATATTGGCGACGTGAGCAATCGAAAGCGTCGCTGTGGTCGGCCCACCACAATTGGCCGAATGCTGACTATGACGTCAGCAAAGGATATCAAATCGACGCAAATAAAAGGAATGTAAGAATTTCAATTTTGACGGTGTGGGCAGTGTCTTTCACCATGCACCATTGAACTTTGTCTTCGGGGGATCGGTGGCCGAGTGGGCTAGCGCACACCAGCTCGGAGCACGTGGAGCGAAAGCTCGCGCTGCAGAACCTGCAGGATCCTGGGTTCAATCCCCACCCCTGCCCGTTTCGATCTGGATGAGCATCGTACCGGCGTGCGGTCGTGTATCACTACTGCGTGGTGCACGTTAAAGACCCCAGGCTAGCGGTTGTACTGCACTGGCTAAACTGCTCATCTACAGCGAGTGACTTGTCGCAAATTTAAATGGCTGACCAACTACACGCTGTATAAATATCCCCACAACCCAATTATAACTTTGTCTTCACAAGGTAATGACGCTACGAAAGGTAACCAAACGAGGGCGCCACCGAAACATCTCGCCACTAATAGTACTAAATATGATGACGATGGTGGTGGTGGTAACGACAACAACGGCAATATGTATATTTCACTATACTCCGTTTCATCTTATGTTGTACCGCAGCGAGGACTAGAAGCGCGAGCTCATAGCGTTGGCAGCTGCCCTTGGTGCACGAGAGTTTGTGCCGCCGAGATGTGCCCTAGAGCAAGTAGTTCGCGCTTGTAGCCTTTCCTGCGGTACAACACAAGGTGAAACAAAGTATAATAAAATACAAATATCGTTCAATTTATGATACATGTTAGAAAGTTTCTGTATCAGTAAATGCGATGATTGGGAAATTCGGGTTTCACTGGCTGGGAATGAAACAGATGTGATTGTGGATTGGAGGATGTTTAAAAAATAGTCAATCACTCACTAAGAACGCAAAGCACTGAACAATTGGGAAACTGTTAAGAAGTGTCCCGCACATTGAGCAGCTCCATGGCCTCGTAAACTTCCGTTGGAAAGATTAAATGATGATTCCGCGTTCCCATGAACTTGTTTGACCAGGTCTACAACCTTATTTATGCAGTATATATATATACGTGTCTCTACCGGCTTGCTAAATTCATCATGATGCTTAGTTAGTCAGATGGCATAGACGTCCCCCTTGACGTCGAGTGGCATGATTACTTGGGAACAAATTGCATTAAACAGTAAACCAAGAGGATACCCGCGAAATTCCAATTTCAAGAAAGAAAAGAAAAACAATTTCGCTGACCCTAAAGTCAAGCCTCGCGAGTTGCAACTCGAAAACTGTCCAGAGAATATAGTGTTTTAATTTCAGAAATTGCTCCGATTGATTGGAGCTTGTCTAACGAGCCTTTTTTAATTAATTAATGACTCGAACAGTAAACCAACACAGACAACACAGTTATCTTGATGGTTAAAGTATTTAAGTCTCAAACCGCTTCGTCCACTCTCTTTTATTAACTGAACTCCCGTGTTCCAAACAAACATACTTCTGCATTTAAATAATAAAATAAATAAATAACTGAGACTGAATGCGATTACAAGACTGTCATTTGGGCTCATTCACAGGCATTTCTCATGAAGATCAAGGATATATTTTAAGCTCCTCGTCGACAGAGTGCCCACTTTAAGGGAAAATGTTTCAATTAGTTTTGAAAAAAGTGATCTTGTTTCTTCTAATTTCAATAATTAAGAAAATGTTTTAGCCATTTGTACGTATTACTCTAAGCCACGGGTTTCAAACACGCGGCCCGCGGGCCGCATGCGGCCCGCGACTTGTTGGGACGCGGCCCGCAGGCATCCGGCTACGAGTCGCGCGGTTGCCATGTCCCGAGCGCTAGAGATGGCATGCGCCATAGTGACCTCATGTCGTCGATTCGTTTTCGCTCGAAAAGTAGCTCTCCTCTTTTCACCTATTCATATCTGTGAATAGGTGATCAGTAATCTTTTGCCCTTTGTTTTGCTTTTTTTTTTTGGCTTCCCAGTTTTTTGTAATGCACAACAGTTCCGATACTGGGCCGCAAGCGCGAGCTATTCGTTAAATGATGCATCTCGGCTGCGCGAAATCTCGATCAGCACGAGCAACTGCCAAAGATAAAGCTACGAGCTCGTTATTCTCGCATTAAAAAAAAATTTCCCCATTAAAAGACAAGTTTTTGTTCGAAATGTTTTAATAAAAATCGTCAGGAAAGCAAGAACTGTCAAATTAACTCATTGTTTTAGAGACATGTTGAGGTTGGTTAATTCGTGACTGAATTGAGCAACAGAAACGACAGTGTATTTGCTTTCTTGTTCTATTAATAATGCCAGCACGTTGGCGGAGCGCGTCATCTTAATTCAGGTTATCACATCTGGTCAGGGCCCAAAGTAGTCATATAAACAAATTAAATCTAAAGACATCACTGGCAAACCACAGCGAGTTTCCAAGAAGCATAATGCACCCCCGAGGTTTGTTCTTTTTAAAATCTTCTGAACGACCCCCCCCCCCCCCCCCGTTCTTCCTATCATACGATGGCCCTCGGCCTTTCAGGTGTGGGATATCTGGCCCCCACACTCAAATGAGTTTGAGACCACTGCTCTGAGCTAAGATAATAGGTCATACCTCAGAGATTCGTAAAAAAAAAAAACCAAAAAAAAAAACAGAGATCATATCACTTTATGGCACGAAAAGTGTTGTCTCGCGCTGGTAGATGAGACACAAGCTCCTGAGAAGTTGCTTGCAGCCACTGCCTCTCCAAAACTTTTAAGGCCCATTCACACTCTTGCGACCGAGTAAGACCGAGAGAGTCCAGACCGGTTTTTAAGCCTATTGCGATCTCTTAGGACCAGCTCCGCTGCAGCGCATTCGATCCTAAGAAGTCGCAAAAGGCTTAAAAACCGGTCTGGTCTCTCTCGGTCTTACTCGGTCGCAAGAGTGTGAACGGCGCTTTAGGCGACATCTCAAGAGCCGGCTCATTGAAACGCCTGTTAAGGCCGGGGTCACACTCCTCATAAACATCACACAAAAGACAGTCTGCACACACGAGTGACCTCAATATCCGTGGTTCAATGCCTCGTGCCAAGTTTTCTCCTTGAAGTCATTGCAATGCGACGTTCGAAGCACGGATCTCACGGTGGCTCGCGCTCGGATCTGTATGCATACTGTCGTTTGTATGATGTATAAGCAGTGTGAACCCGGCTTTAGCGGTTAAATAGAATGGCTTTGGGAGGTTCACCTATATTTAATATTTCTTGTTTTAAAGGAGCTGTGCAACGATATTCAATTTGAATGTTTTTCACTTTACACGAGCTTACTGGCACTAGTGGACTCAAGGATACTCGCATGCAATGCCACTGGCCAAGAAACTCCTTGTTGCGGTGTAATTTCAAGGACAAAAGCGATCATTTTCATTCAATCTCTCCCTTGCAAAATTCGATGACGTAACGCGGGGATCGCAGTACACCCGTATGACGATATTTGAATGCGGTTCATAGATTGGACCCGAGCATTGCGTGGGCACTCGATTTAGGCTCGTGATAATTGATAGCTCGAGAAGCATTCGAGTAGTGGCCCGTGTCCAATCGCTGCAACGACGACAATAGCCCGAGCCATAACAATGGTCTGGAACTCAGCGCGTGTCCTGTGCTTTGCCAACCCCAGCGCGTGGCTATGATCAACATTGGCGGCATATAATCGGCTCCAGATCACGTGGCCGCTTGTTCTGGCTGCGAGTTGAGGGCGTGAACGCTGCTCGTTGTTTTTAATTTTTTCTGGGACTTCTAATGCGTCGGGGTGAAAAACGAAGGCGTGTTTCATAGGTCATTAACGTCAGGGATCCGTTCTAAGCGGTATTTGCGCAAAGTAAAAAAATTGTTGCATAGCCCCTTTAAACTTGTCGTTTCGGAGGAGACTTTGCATGTGGAACTACGCTAAGAGACCAAAAATGAACAAAAAATAATGTGTAACATGTATTTTGCTCGTGTAGCCTTTGGCAACACTTGCTTGCCTTCCAACCTATCGTTGTCCGTAAAGCTCGTCAAGGGGCCACAGTAAAATAGAGAACTACGTGGCCGTCCTTCCGTTTGGCCTCAATTAGAAGAGACTTTAACGAGACCTCCAGCGTCGAGTCGTCGACAGCTTTGATCCCTCCCACAAGGAGTGTGGGAGGCAACATTTATATGTTGTTGCTCTAGCAGAGTCTTTACCAACGAGCTCACAAACACAAACTTCCTTCTCTCTACTAGAGAAGGAAACTCTATGGCCTCCCTGTTTCACCGTTAAAAAAAAAGAGGGGGTGGGGGAGTGGACGACACGACCCAGAAGCTCCTGTGAGTTGTGTTCCTTTTTTTAAGAGTGAGCTGTTTTAAACTGAAACCGAGAAGATTTTTTTTTTCTTCAAATTTCCGGGGGCCAACACGGGGCCCCCTGGCAGCCTAGGGCTTTGGGCTACAGCCCCCTTAGTCCGTACCGTAATACGGCCCTGCTCTCGCGCCCAGCATTAAAAGTGCTTCCATCTAAAGCCGGTCGTTGCTTGTTTATTTATTTGGGTGTGATGGGAAAGGGTAGGGTGCACAGGAAGACAACCTAGAAAAGGAAGGGGGAGGCAGGATATGTAAGTCGCTACCTGGCTTTAGGGGAAGAGGTTGCAAGCAGGAAGTTGAAAATATTAAAAAGAGGGCGACGAGAACGGCACGACGTCTCCTTCAGATGCCTGATCTCCAGCACGCGCTCGTTGCCTTCCGCCGTGCTTTGGCGTCGCGTGCACGCTCGAGGTTCACGAGACGCCAAGGAGTTGTCGAAGGTTGGAGCTCGTGCTGGAGGCAAGATAAACTGCAAAATTCCCTGTCGTTCTTAAGGCCGGTTCACACATACAGCGGAGCGCTAAGTTAGCGCTACGTGAGCGCTCGAAGGAGCGCTCATGTGGCGCTTCCTAGCGCGTGATGTAGCGCTCTGTTAGCGCTTCAGAAGCGCTCTGTTAGCTCTTCAGAAGCGCTTTTTTAGCGCTCTTAAGGCCGGTTCAGACACTTGCGTTTGAGTGCGTTTGACTGCGTTGCGTCGAGAACCAAAAGCGAGTCACCGCCACATCTGTGCTTCGTATAAAGCGTGGCATCCAATTCAATGAATCATCTTGGCACGCGAAATAAGCAGCAGGGATGTCCTGGTTTCTCGCAGCCGCAACGCAGTTAAATGCAGTCAAACGCAACTGTCTGAACTATACTCTGTTTCACCTTGTGCTGTACCGCAGGAAAGGCTACAAGCGCGAGCCCATGGCTCTATGGGAAGCGAGCATGCCGGCCGCGTCGCGGCGGTCGCCTATTGTTTGCCGCATCAATTGTTGTGGCTTTCTTAGAGCGGAATAGCTACCTTGGAAATTACAGCGCTAACCCGCTACAACGCACAACCAACGCAGCGACTGGCAGAAGTTCCAAGGAAGTTCCCCGATGAAACGGACCCGTTTGCCACTAGGGGCGCCCTGGTCGGGGCCTGAATTAGATGTGCACGGTTCCTATGGCAGATCTCGGCGGCACAAGCTCTCGTGCACCAAGGGCAGCTGCCAACGCTATAAGCTCGCACTTCTAGCCTTCACTGCGGTACAACATAAGGTGAAACGGAGTATAGACCTTTTCTGTTTCCTGTTGTTCTCAGTCACGTGGGTTCCGTATCTGGTATGCGGGGCGAAAAAATAATAAAACGTTTGAACCTGGAATATGCGAGAAAATATAGGTGAGGCAAATCAAGAATGTGTGACAATGACGCATTTTTCGTGAACACATTCCAGCTGCGGGGAGAGATCAAAAAGATGTTTTACCGCATACCAGAAGTGACGATATTCAAGATGGCTGCGCGCTTGTGGAAAAGGTGTATAGTCGGGGGATCGGTGCCCGAGTGGTCTAGCACACACCAGCTCGGAGCACGTGGAGCGAAAGCTCTCGCTGCAGAACCCAGATATCCTAGGTTCAATCCCCACCCCTGCCCGTTTCGATCTGGATGAGCGTCGTACCGGCGTGCGGTCGTGTAACACTACTGCGTGGTGCACGTTAAAGACCCCAGGCTAGCGGTTGTACTGCACTGGCTAAATTGCTCATCTACAGCTGGGAGACTCGTCGCCTGTTGAGGCAGACCAAGTTCTAGGCTGTATTAGCGGCGATATGTTTCGGTGGCGCCCTCGTTCGGTTACCTTTCGTGACGTCATTACCTTGTGAACAACAAGTTCGATGGTGTTTGTAATGGGCATGGTGGAAGCCTGAATTCATAGCGCTCTCAAAGCAACACTGCCAACACCGTTAAAATTGAAGTTCTTACATTCCTCTTATTTCCGTCGATGAGACATCCTTTGCTGACGTCATTGTCAGCATTCGGCCAATTGTGGTGGGCCGACCACAGCGACGCTTTCGTTCGCTCACGTCGCCAATAAACATACACACAACCCATTTTTTTTTTTTTTCTGAACTAGTCTGAACCAGGCTTTAAGGCCGGTTCAGACACTTGCGTTTGTGTGCGTTTGACTGCGTTGCGTCGAGAACCGAAAGCGAGTCACCGGCACATCTGTACTTCATATGAAGCGTGGAATCAAATTCAGGGAATCATCTTGGCACGCGATATAAGCAGCAGGGATGTCCTGGTTTCTCGCAGCCGCAACGCAGTCAAACACAGTCAAACGCAACCGTCTGAACCAGGCTTTAAGCCCGGTTCACACAGTTGTGTTTGACTGCGTTTGACTGCGTTGCGGCAGCGAGAAACCAGGACATCCCTGGTGCTTATATCGCGTGCCAAGGTGATTCCTTGAATTGGATTCCACGCTTGATACGAAGCACAAATGTGCCGGTGACTCGCTTTCGGTTCTCGCCGCAACGCAGTCAAACGCACTCAAACGCAAGTGTCTGAACCGCACTCCTTGTGTCGTGCTTGCTGCTGCGTAATAGCGCGTGCACGGCGATTCCTTTGTTGTTGTTTTTCCTTTGGCATTGAAAGAAGAGGAAGTAAAAGCGCCGCTCTTCAAGCGAAGGGTCGGGCAGGCGATCCAGAGCCATGGACTCTGAGCGACTAGTTGATTGGGTACGACCTCATCGCTTTCTATTCGATATTCGTGACCCTGGTTTTAAAGTCACGCGCTAGGAAACGCCACATGAGCGCTCCTTGGAACGCTCACGTAGCACTAACTTAGCGCTCCGCGGAGCGCTAAGTTAGTGCTACGTGAGCGCTCCAAGGCCTGTTCACACATACAGCGCGCTGTATGTGTGAACAGGCCTTTATTCTGTCAGGGCCGCTTCAGGCGGGACAATTCCTCCCAGCAACTTCATTTAAGACCCAGGGAAAGTTACAGAAGCTCTCCATCAACACTGAAATTGCTGAGAAAGTTGCCCTGTCTGAAGCGGACTTGTGACTAAATGCTTAAATAGAAAAAAAAAAACAAAAAAAACGTTGACGTATTTCCCGTTAGACAGTCACGTCATGTTGTCCAGAGTCTTTGGTTGTACCCTATAATTAACACAGTAAAAAAACATTTGGGGGGCGGGGGGGGGGGGGGCGGTGGCTTGGGAGTCGGGACACGAACCTGCACGCCCGGACAGCTCACCTTTCCCACAGCACGAAGGTGTCGTCGACCAGGGTAGGAATCGTGTGCGCCGGGTTCATCTAGAAGGGAAAACCCGAATATTAACATCATCATTTTTTAGACAACAATTGAGGTTGACCGAATAGAGCAAATCAAAAGGTAAAATAGAAAACGAAATCTTTTTTATGCGCCAACGTACGCCTATACGCCTGTAGTGTTCGTCAAAGAAATGACATTGTGGGCGAATGTAACGTTTATTTCAGATAAAATTTTTAAAAAAATAAGTTTTTTTGGTAAAAATAAAAACAAGATTGCATTTCTTTATAAATACTGCAGGCACCCACGATGTCATTTCTTGGTTTAAGAAAATAGTTTGCTTTGTCGCGGTTCTGTTTTAGAGTGACAAATGACGACATTGATTCATAGGCAACTAATGTCTCAAACGTAAGAAGGTTCGAGTTCGATCAAGCTGCATGTCTTCGAAGTTTTAGCCCGAAATTTGACCACTAGTACGCACATGCGCGAAAGTTAAAACGGTCATGATTCGTTTTTAGTCTCGTACTTGGCACTCGGTGTATACTGTAAAACCCCCTTTTGTTTTGTTTTTTTCGCGGCCCCAATTTTTTGCGAATCGGTCAAAGAGGTCTAATCGTGGTCACTAAATTTCGGGAATTGCAGACAGCTGCATTGAATCGCTTACCAAAGTAGCACCCAATGTTGTGCGAACATTCCCTGGATGTTCTGAATGTTGAAGGAACGTTAAAACACCATTCGGAACGTCCTAGGAACTTTCGTATGCAAACATTCTCTACAAGGTAAGCTGCTCAACATTCTAGGAAAGCTCGTTGGCGAACATTCGATCGTATGCACAGTGTTCTCGGAACGTTCCCTTTCAAACATTTATATGCGCAACATTCTTGGAACGTTCGCCCGCGAACATACCTAGAATTTTCGCAGGTGAAGCCAACTTTACGGAGCTCTCACACAACCTGTGGTTCAAAACACCATCCACTATATGCCACTTTGTGCCAAAAATATGCAAATTAAGTGGAGTTTATGGAAACTTAGCATAAGGGATCAGTTTTATATTATATGAGTCTATCGAGAAATGTGATATAAGGTGTAGGAGAAAAGCAATGGTTTTCAAAACTTAATAATAAACTTGGCACTCACTGCGTATGTAGAAAAGGAAGTTTTGAATGGACCAGATTTTTAGTACCTTGGTCTGGGGTTTAAAACTTCGAAAAAGGCATTTCTCAGTTGAATGTGGGATGTTATGTGTATCTGTTCTTAAGCTCAGAGTGAGTAATCGGTTATGTATACAGCACATTTTTAATGAAAGAAGTCGACAAGTGACAGGTAGGAGTAAACTGTCATTAGAACGTGCTCAGCTGGTGCGCGGGGAAAGAGGCTAGCTTGTGCTTGCGGCGTTTGTGCTTGCGCCTTCTACAAATCTGTTTCGATTAAAAAATATCGCCCTGTGAGGAGCTTTATCACGTCCATATATATAGTGCGGCTCATCGGGGCTGTAGCCTAAGCAAGCAGTAATTGTGGAGTCCTTGTAAATAGCCCTCAGAGATAGGTTGACCACCCGTCCCGCAACTCGTGGGACTGTCCCGCAGAGGGCTCCTGTCCCGCGTCCCGCGAAAAATTCCCAAATCTTCAAAATGTCCCGCATTTCATATTGTCGTAAAATTCACTCTGCAAGTCATGGTTCTGGCAAACAACGGGGCACGGGGAAGCGCGGAGGTCGTTGGTAATAGTGTGAATCCCAATAGTACGCCATTTTCTATCCAAGCATTGCGGGAAGCGACCGTCGTTCTTGCAGGGTAACACGCGCATGCTCCGTTGTACCCCTCCCCTTGGTGGCCAAATATTGTATGCTTGACAAAATCGATTGCTCGCCAAAAGTTTAAATATAAAATATTGTAATTATTTTCAAATCGCTGTGTCAGTGCCAAAGAATTGCTGTGGATTTTTTTAGTGAAGACAGTCACACAAGGCAAAAAGCCTGCAACTCACAACGGTGGAAAAGAACATAATGTTAAAAACTTATGTAGGACCATGTTGATAAAACTAAGCGTTGACAGACAACAATAACGCAAAAAGATTTACAGTTTCTTAATTTCATTTTATGCATTGACTTCGCCTGCAGTTGATTTTTCTGCCTTCAGCTTCGACACATTTAATAACATATGTGGAACAAAAAAAAATCACTGGGAGCGTATATTATTTTAGCCTAATTGCTGCAATACAATTTGCAGGTGTATAAGCAGCACAGGATATTAAATATGCAAACAGAGCCTCGGTTCTTGGTGTGCGTGTTCATAAATTCCCTCCCCCCCCCCCCCCTCCCCCTCACGCGTGTCCCGCATTTCACAAGCGGAAGGCGGTCACCCTACTCAGAGAATGTTCCCTGAATGTAGTGATGTACCCACGCCACGTTCCGAGGAGATTGAAAGGATGTCCCTGCATACATTTGCAACATTTTAAGAAAGTTGCAGAAGTTTTTTGGATGATCTGAGAACGTTCTTAAAACCTTGTTAGGATATTTGAATGTTGATTGAATGTCCTGGTAATGTTCTATGTCGTTCTCAGAACGTTCTAAGAATGTCCCTTAGAAAACATTCCCCGAATGTAGCGATAAGCGCCTGCGCCACATTCTGACAACGTTGACAAAATGTTCTTACGTAAGTTTGCAACATTCCAAGAATGTTGCTTATGTTCTTTTGAACATTCCCGGAATGTTCTCAGAACGTTCTCGTGCTACGTGGGCAAGGACCGTAATTTTCGCGTGCCTTAAATTTCGCAAATTTTTCATTTCGCCAAATTTGCGAAAATTAAGGGCTCGTGAATAATAAGGTTTTTTCAGTACTCTGCTTACGAATTCTGGGAGGCGTGTCGGATTCAACTTGGGGTGGGCTTAGGGCTAGCCACACGAACCTAAGAATGCAAGCGGGGGCCCCAAGCCTCATCGCGCGATGTCTTGTTTACGGACGACACGCGCAAGAAGTGTGGCAAGACTTTAAAGGCCCTGATAGATTTCCTCCAGGACACAGGCCTAACGGACCGCCTGCGAACACCATCGATATATCGCGACTCGTCGGAGGAAGTCTCTTCGATTTATCCCTTTTTAGGTCTCGTCTCCTTCCCATGCCAGCGACTTTGCTGATAGGATAACCTATGAGACGTTAAACATTTACGAAATAATACTACTACTACTGGCCATACGGAGACACAGCGCCATTTCCGCTGTCTAAACCTCATTAATTGACATGTTTTGTTCTGCGTGACTGTTTGAACAGCAAGAAGTTCGTCTGTCCAAGGACTATGCGCTTCATGACTCCGCAAAGCCTTAAAAAAAATGACCGCATCTCCACGTGGTGAATAATGTTGATTGGGGCGAAGCTCTGGTGGTGCTGATGATACTGATTTTATCGTTCATAGGCAGTGCTGATGGTGCTGATTTTTTTGTATTGCTCATAGGTAGTGCTGAGTTCCGGGTTGCGTTTCGACTTCATTTTTACTGCTTTATGGTCGGTGAAATGCAGAGCCAGTGGTTCTTCTAGCATATCAGCTCGGATCGGCTAGAAGAATGTGTGGTATGGAACGTGGTTATATACGCATTTGAGCATTTGACCGCAGCGCCCTCTCGTCTATAAACGTTGAGCCAATGCATGCAAAGGTTAACGCGATTATATACGCATTTGACCGCAGCGCCCTCTCCTGTATAGACGTTGAGCGGCTACATGCAACGTTTCATCCATGGCATCCCCAGCTCTTGAGTTACTACCACATCTCAGAGCCCCTTACTCGTCCCGCAGTCGTGGCCGAGTGGTTAAAGGCCGGTTCAGACACTTGCGTTTGAGTGCGTTTGACTGCGTTGCGGCGAGAACCGAAAGCGAATCACCGGCACATCTGTGCTTCGTATCAAGCGTGGAATCCAATTCAAGGAATCATCTTGGCACACGACATTAGCAGCAGGGATGTCCTGGTTTCTCGCAGCCGCAGTGCAGTCAAACGCAATCAAAAGCAACTGTCTGAACCAGACTTAAAGGGGAGGTGCAACGATATTCAATTGGAATGTTTTCACTTTACACGAGCTTACTGGCAGTAGTACAACTCAAGGTTACTCGCACGCAACGCCACTGACCAAGAAACTCCTTTTTTGCGCTGTAATTTCGAGGACAAAACCGAGTGTTTTCATTCAATCTCTCCTTCGCAAAACCTGATGACGTAGCTGGGCGGTAGCAGTACCGCCCAGTGACGATATTTGAATGCGGCTCATAGATCGGACCCGAGCATGCCGTGGACACTCGAGTTGGGCTCGTGATAATCGATAGCTCGAGAAGCATTCGGGTAGTGGCCCGTGTCCAATCGCTGCAATGGCAACAGCCGAACCATAACAATGTCTGGAACTCAGCGCGTGTCCTGTGCCTTGCCAACCCCAGCGCATGGCTATGATCAACATTGGCGGCATATAATCGGCTCCAGATCACGTGGCCGCTTGTTCTGGCTGCGAGTTGAGGGGGTGAACTCTGTTAATTTTTCTTTATTTTTTTCAGCGACTTCGATTGCGTGTGGTGAAAAACGAACGGGTATTTCACAGGTCATTAACGTCAGGGATCCGTTCTAAGCGGTATTTGCGCAAAATACAAATATCGTTGCATCGCCCCTTTAAAGGCCTGTTCACACATGCAGCGGAGCGCTACAAGCATAGCGCTAACCTCGCGCTAAGCGCGTGCTGACGGGAGCGTTCACCAGCTTTGCATCGCACCGCCAAAACTGTTGCTCGTTGCAGGCGATAAGTAGCTGACGGCACGTGAGGAGCGCTACATCAGCGCTTCGCTTCATGTGAGAACCGGCCTTAAGGCGATGGACTAGAAATCCATTGGGGTCTCCCCGCACAGGTTCGAATCCTGTTGACTGCGCAAACATTTTTTTCTTTTTTTTAAGAAGACAGATGGGATGGCAATCGATGTGAGCATGGACGGACGGACGGACGGACGGACAAGGCTAGACCCTAAGGAGCTTCGCCCCTAAAAAAAAAGGTGTCATTCCGACGCTTCTGATGGGTCATCAACAAGCAGGCTCACCTTGAGAAATTCAGGCTTCATCTGGTCCTTGGTGAGCACGTTGACGACCTTCAGTTCGAGCACGAGTCCCGTCAGCTTGGCGACGATGATCACGGCCCTGCACGGCGGACTGGCCTTCATCTGGTACAGCACGAGGGACATCGCGGCCGCTGTTGGGAAAGCTTCGCGGCGCAGTCTCTTATTGAGCGATTGACCGATTGATTTTCGGTTCAAAAGCTTAGCTGGTCGAGGAGCTGAAGGCGTACCGAATGGCTCGTTCGCGGCCTCTTCGTCCGGCTTTATAAACTCCCGGAATCTGGGCGGGACGTCTCGAGCGGACGGCTTCCTTTGCGGAAACGGCAGTTCCCGATAAGACCGTCGCGAAAAAGCGCCGCCTTACATGCTTGGTTTCCCCTGGATCGGTAAACAATGGCCTCTAAGGCCACAGTCACAACGCTCGTACGTCGTACACAAGACACGGTGTTCGCCGCCGGCATGACAGAATGACTTCCGGACACGCTCCAAGCATGTTCGGAGCATGTTTGCTTCGTACATGTCTGCAGACAGTCTTTACATGACCAACGTGACAGGGAAGAAACGCGCCTCAGCCAGTGTCTGCAAAATGTATTTTGTATGGTGTATTAGCACCGTGGCTTTCTTTAAGAATCCATGGAAACTCCGCGGGCCGTGACAGACTTCAAAAGAGTGGCACGCCCCAACTTAAGTCGGGCACCTGCCTAAGCTGTCAACCTTGAGTCTAGGATGTGATTTACGGCGATACACACGATGTGTGACGAACGAATGCGTGATTTGATGTTGTGGAGGAGTCGTTTTGAAGGCGCTTTATCAATTCGACGGCGTTATCGTTGAATGATTTTTTTTAGAGATGCGTGCTATTAGGGAAAGAGAGATAGTGTGTAATTGTTATAATATCATTAAAGTTTATTTGCGATTGTGTGTGTGCATGAGAGAGAGAGAGAGAGAGATTTTTTCTCTGTGATGCTGCGGCTGTCAATGCATGTACAAAGTTAAGATCACGTCAAGCCTCCACCGGAGGCTCTTTGATTCATGCCGCCTCCATTCATTACGGAAAATAATAATAATCAATCAATCAATCAATCAATCAATGTTTTTATTGAAGTGCCCAGGAACAACCTTGCGGTCTTGGTACGGGTGCACTCAGGAAACATAAAAAAACAACACTACACACAACAAACAAGCAGTAAACAATAAAAACACTTAAAGCAGATCACATATGTCACATAAACTCTCTACGGTATACCACCACGATAGTGAGAGAAAAGAAAAGCGAGAGTATAAAATTTGGTTCTGAGCAACTTAATCAAGTGAAAAAAAAAAATGGTAAGCAAAATTTAGGTGAGGACCTTTAGTGCTCTGATGAACTCCTGTGTGTTATTGTTAAATATATCAATAGTGTCTGTAAAAGAGGAATTGTAGGTGTGCCCAATCCTTGACACGGGGTCGTGAAGATTAGGTATGCGAGCATTGTAGAAGGATGCATTTTGCCGTGTAGTTTTTACGGGAATTTTCAAACGTACATTTGAGATCAATGATGTGCAGTCAGTGATGCCATGAACAAGTTTGTACAGAAATAGGATATCGGCATGTTCCCTCCTACGCCGCAGGGTGGGCAATGCCAAGCTATGTTGGATTGGGACTGCTGGGTCATTGCTTGAGGTAGACGCATTGCGCGACGAGAAACGATGTCTGTAGACACATAAAAACTTATTCTGAACACGTTCGATCCTAGCCGAGTTTGTCGCGCAGATTTCATTCCATACAACAGAGGCATACTCGACGTGTGGTCGACATAAAGCACTGTACAGTGTGACAAAAGTACTAGGGTTATTAAAGTCTTTAGTAATGCGGCACGTAATACCAAGCGTGCGTAAAGCTGAGCTCACAATGTGGTCAACATGACTCGAAAAGCGTAATGTACTATCAAATACAACTCCAAGGTCTTTGATTTCATTCACACGTGCCAAAAGAACTGACTGAATGTCATAAGAGAATAAAATATTATGTGTCTTTCGAGTGTAGGACATGACTTTAGTTTTAGAACTATTTAGTTTTAGGGCATTCTGATTGCACCAGTTTTCGAAAGCATATACATCATTTTGTAGCAAAACACAGTCGCGTTCGTCTCGTACCTCTATAAACATCTTAATGTCATCTGCATATTGTAAAAAGGAGGAGTGACGGATCACAGCCGAAACATCATTCACAAAAACTGAAAACAGAAGGGGGCCGAGAACAGAACCTTGAGGTACACCCGTCGTAGCCTGATAAGCAGCAGACGAATTACCATTTGAGCTGACAAAACACATTCTATCACGCAAGTAACTTTTGAGCAATAAAAGTAACGAACTGTGGACATCAAGCTTTGACAGCTTTGCTAGCAACATGTCGTGATTTACAAGATCAAACGCTTTGCTTAAGTCAAAGTAAATTACATCAAGTTGGCCTCTATTATAATAATAGAGGCAACTTGCAACTTAATAATAATAATAATAATTATTATTATTATTATATTATTATTATTATTATATTATTATTATTATTATTATTATTATTATTATTATATCGAGAAAGACAGGCGAACGTCCCACGTGAATTTAGACCACGTAAGACTAGTATAACACCCTACCCGGCGCCAAAAAGCATCCTGGGAGCTGGCTGTATAGAACCGGTTGTAGCCGACGACAGAGCTGAGCTTCGAGGTGACGGAGGCAGTTTTTCTCTCGCTCTTATCAGTGCAACCTGGAGGATACTGCAGGACGGGGAGGAGCGTACAAGACGATCCCATAATTCACGCGCGGCGCGGCACTGACGTCACGCCGCTGCTGTGGTGCTGTTGTCCGCACGGCGTCTGCGCAGACGCTCAAGCGAATCTGGTTTCGGCGCACGCACATAGCATGCCCACACCCGGTAACGGCAAACGCTCACTTGTCGGTATAGTCGTCTCTTTTTTGTTTGGCAACAAACTCAGTGGCGCCATCTATTGGGTAGCTCCGGCACACTTCCGGTTCACGTATAATTCCTCATTTATTACTCATCATCCTTTTATCAAATGGGTGACTTAAAGGGCCTCTGACACGCCAAAAAAAAAAAAATTGTTTTTCATGCTAGGCGTTGAATTGGCATATCAGGACATTATAAAAAATTGTTTCACTATAGAGTTGCGTAGTTTTTTTTATAAGATATAGAAATACGAGGCCCAATTCAAAGTTCCCGCCGTGCACTGTGACGTAACAGTGTACCGCAAGGTGTCGGGGCGGTCAGAAGGGAGGCATCGACCTACGTCACTAAAAGTGGGTTCACCGGAAGTCACGTGAGTTTCACTCCTCGTGCTCTTCGCGACCGTGCCTAAGACTTTTTTTTCTTTTTTTTATTCTACTCTTCGTACGAGCGATCGTAGAAAACGAAGTTTCAGTTCCACTAGCTTTTTATCCCTGCACCGGTGGTTAGTTTGCGTGCTGTAAAATTCGAGGACGAAGAGTCAGTGGATTGACGTGATGGAGGTCAATGATGAAAGCGTTGCGAGTACAAGACAGTGTACGAGTGCATGCCGTCAGTCCAACGATACAGGACTATACTGGGCGCAAAACAAGCTATCAAGTTTTGAAAAAAAAAAAAAATTAGAACGCTCGCAGAAATTAGGATTGCTAGCATACGACACGACCGATCGCATTGCTGAAGGTTGAGACACCGAGGTCGTTGAATCATCGGATACTCTCCAGGCTGAAGATGTCTGCCGTCTAAAGAATACGAACTGGTGAGTGTACCAAGTACAAGTAAACGTCGAGCACAAAGTACGTATTTTGTCTAGAACATGAGTAGAACTTGTTTACTAGGTGCTCATGCGGCCGATGTATGTCTCTCAGAAATGCATGCAGTGTGATCTCTTCTTCAGTTGCTGAAATACCGGGACAGTCCCTCACACAGCACCTTCTAGGCATTGCAGTTGATCACGTCAATTCACTGACTCCGCTTCTCCTACCTTTACAGCAACATTAAGCGATGAAAAGCAAATAAAAGAAACCTTGTCTGCTTGGATCGCTCGTGGAGGTCCGGAGAATAACAAACATATTTTAAGAAAAATATTACACGCGCTCGCGGTAAGCACGAGGAGGGATACAACTCACGTGACTTCCGGTGATGCCTCCCTTCTGACCGCCCCGACACCTTGCGGTACACTGTTACGTCACAGTGCACGGCGGGAACTTTGAATTGGGCCTCGTATTTCTATTTTTTATAAAAAAACTACGCAACTCTATAGTGAAACAATTTTTTTGTAATGTCCTGATATGCCAATTCAACGCCTAGCATGAAAAAAAAAATTTTTGGCGTGTTAGAGGCACTTTAAGGGGGATTCAACCGCTATTTATTTGTACCCTTTTCCTCATAGATGGCGCAGACTTTTTCCAGAACAAACGAGTTGCATGTTCGCAGCTGCGCATGCAGGTCGGGCGCTCGAGGTGGGCTCGGGCCACGGGCTGTTTGCCGCCGATCTCAAGCTAGATCTTCTTCGCTCTGCGCCCACCGCTGCCGGAAGCGGCCAACAGGCGGCGCGAGATACGAGCCAGTACATACGTAGATTGCAGTGGCTTACAAAACGAAGAATAAGCTCTGATTTCCGAAAGGATACGAAGTTCCATCCACGTTCGAAATTATTGAAAGCAAGGTGCTGCGTTGCGGCCGTTTAGACCACCACATTTAACACGCAAAGGTTGTTTTTGCAAAAAAAATAATTAAAGAAATAATAATAATAATAATAATAATAATAATAATAATAATAATAAAATAATAATAATAATAAAAATGTTTATTTTTAGGGCTTAATTGAAAGCTAGAAAACAAAAAATAAATAAAGTGGCAGTTTTGCACTTCCTTTGTCCTATATCGGCCTGCTCTTCGTCTGAATACTGGTTTGCAAACCCGCTTCCATGATGTGTGGAGTAAAGCCCATCTATCCTGGGAAAACTGGCGCCAATCATTTTTGTGGAAATGCTCGAGACACGTGCCGCGCGCCACTTCTGGGAGGAACTAGAGCCACTAAATGAGCTGCGCTTAGAGTATCGGCACTTTGTTCCCCAACATCGTTGTGGGCGCCGACATTTGGGTGATTTTGCAGAGTAGACGCAACTGCCGATCGTCGTGATTCAAAAATGCGATTTCCTCAGCATTAGATTCGGTGTTAGGAAGATCACGCAATATTTCTTTGCTCTGTCGCGAACTGTTTAAATATTTGTAGACGACGGAAAAGCGTTTCCTGTGATTTCAGATAAACTTCAGATAACTGGCAACCATTATTTTAAGCCACAATATGAACAAGTGTCGTTACTCTGAAGCGTAGCTTATTCAGTGGCGCTAGAGCCACTAAATGAGCTGCGCTTAGAGTATCCGCACTCCGTTCCCCGGCAGTGTTGTGGGCGCCGCCATTTTTTTTTCGTATGCAGAGCAGACGCAACTGTCGACCGTCATGATTCAAAAGTGCGACTTCCTCAGCATTAGATTCGGTGTTAGGAAGATCACGCAATATTTCTTTGCTCTGTCACGAACTGTTTAAACATTTGTGGAGGGCGGAAAGGCGTTTTCTGTGATTTCAGATAAAGCTTCAGATAACTGGCAACCATGATTTTAAGCCACAATATGGCCAATTGTCGTTACTCTGAGGCGTAGCTTTTTCAGTGGAACTAAGTGACACTATAAAAGAACATGGCGTCTGAAATCTAGCTCAGTGCTGCGCTGTTCCGCCATGATCTTCCCTAGTGCCACTAAATAAGCTACGCTTCACGGTAACGACACTTGTTAATATTGTGGCTTAAAACCATGGCTGCCAGTTATCTGAAAAGACAGGTGCGAGGAGCGGGTGCTCCGCTGCCATTTGCTTCGAAGGGCCGCTCATTTCAGTACTGCGCCGACAACTGCTTCCAAGGGCCGCTCGAGATACGGGCCTCGTGCACTGGCGCATTTGACGCCACTTGCAAGACAAACGCAAACATATCGAAGGCTTTAGTCCAGACTACACACTGTAGTCCAGACAGATAAAGAAAGATTGGTGGCCAAATGCAATAAAAAAAAAAAAAAGGATCGGTGACCGAGTGGGATACTCCGTTTCACCTCATGTTGAACCGCAGCGCAGGGTAGAAGCTCGAGCTCATAGCGTTAACAGCTGCCCCTAATGCACGAGCGCTCGTGCCGTCAAGATGTGCCCTAGAGCGAGGAGCTCGCGCTTCTAGCCTCTCCTGCGGGTGTAGCGAAAGCTCGCGCTGTATAACCCGGAATCCTGGGTTCAATCCCCACCCCTGCCCGTTCCGATCTGGATGAGCATCGTACCGGCGTGCGGTCGTGTATCGTACTGCGTGATGCACGTTAAAGACCCCAGGCTAGCGGTTGTACTGCACTATACTCTGTTTCACCTTATGATGTACCGCAGGTAAGGCTACAAGCGCGAGCTCCTTGCTCTGGGGCACATCTCGGCGGCACAAGCTCTCGTGACTTAAGAGCAGCTGCCAACGCTGTGAGCTCGCGCTTCTAGCCTTCGCTGCGGTACAACATAAGGTGAAACGAAGTATAGCTAAATTGCTCACCTACAGCTGGGAGACAAGTCGCCCGTTGAGGCAGACTATGTTCTAGGGCCTAGGCCGTATAAACATACAAACACCCAAATTTGTTTCCAGACAGGTAAGGTAGCACCGCTTCATTCCACCGTGAAATAGTAAGATCACTGTTGAAAGAGGTGTTCATAACGGACAATAGCATAGTGAATTCCCGAGGTTATTTATGAAGACACTAAGGTTATTTAAAGGTTCGTTTGATTTTGCCTAAAAATTCGAAAGGTGAAAAAAAAAAAAAAAAGAAACGTACGCCTCACCTTAGGTCGAAACGTATTTTCTCGCTATTGATGGCTCGTTTGGTTTTCTTAGTAATCCGCAAACGGGAAGTGTTAAATGTACAAAAAAATTGTTTCGGGCGCAAAAACGTTAACGTCAAAATTCAATTTGGATCTCAGAGTAAGCACCTGTTTCTTGGTTAAGAAAATATATTGTGATTGTTCAAAAATAATAGAAATCATGATTCTTTTTTTGTTTTCATATCGACTAGCCACCAAGCAAGGTCTACAGAGAATGAAAATATCTGAAATAATGTTTCATAAAATAAATGCTGTTCGGAATAAATATTTTAGCGTTCTTTGCAACTCATTCGACTATTTTTTTTGTTTGTTTTCAAATACATATAAGTAGGGTGCCTTTAAATGCGCTTTGCATAGGGTGAAGACATCTGGCCATTTCCTCCCACACTTTTATTTTTATTTTTTTGTTCAGAAGGGCGTGAAAGAGCGTGTCCCGGCACGCATTTGTGGCGCTGACTGTGCTATGGCGACATTTTGTTTTCGCCAATTTATTTGTACTTTACCCGTGAGCGCGTTCTGTCGGCATCGGGTATTACAAAGGGTGGCAACACATGGAAGGACATTGAGGCACCCTACATATTAGGATATCTCTGTTCAACCCTGCCCAATCTTAGGGTGCTTACGAGTCACGCTTATAGCGTATGCATGCGTTTGACTACGCGTGCTAACATATCACACACACAAAAAAAAATAGAATCAACAAGAGTATCGCCTTCAGAGCCTTATCAGGCCTTTCGCTAGGAGTCTGCTGATGACATCCTACGCACATTCGCGTTTGACAGCGTTTGAGTGCGTTTGACTGCGTTGCGTCGCGAAACGAAAGCGAGTCATCGGCACTTCTGTCCTTCATATGAAGCGTAGAATCCAAATAGTGGAATAGCTTGGCACGCGACATAAGAAGCAGGGATGTCCTGGTTTCTCGCAGTCGCAACGCAGTCAAACGCACTCAAACGCACTCAAACGTTAATGTGCGTAGGGGCCTTTAAGGTACATTTAAGGCCTGTTCACACATGCAGCGGAGCGCTACAAGCGTAGCGCTTACCTCGTGCTAAGCGCGTGCTGACGGGAGCGTTCACCAGCTTTGTATCGCACCGTCAAAACTGTTGCTCATGGCAGACGATAAGTAGCTGAAGGCACGTGAGGAGCGCTACATCAGCGCTTCGCTGCATGTGAGAACCGACCTTTATACTCCAACGTAACGTCGACGGGCGCAGCCTAGCGCAGCGCGCACAGATACTGATTGGTCGCAGATATCGAGTTCCTGGTTGCCGGCCAATGAAAGGTGCACGTTCTGCGCTACGCTGCGTTCACTGCGCTCGACGTCGGAGTATAAACAGCCCTTTACACTTTTTTGCAACGTTCAAAAGTGCCGACCAACAGAGCCATCAATTGTAAAGCCTGATTCAGACAGTTGCGTTTGACTGCGTTTGACTGCGTTGCGGCTGCGAGAAACGAGGACATCCAGCTGCTAATATCGCGTGCCAAGATGAGTCCTTGAATGGAATTCCACGCTTCATACGAAGCACAGATGTGCCGGTGACTGGCTTTCGGTTCTCGACGCAACGCAGTCAAACGCACTCAACCGCAAGTGTCTGAACCGGCCTTAATTCTGTTGTGTCTATGTTTATACAGCGGACGTTAAGGTCTGTTCACACGATGCATCTTTAAGGCGCGCAACAGTTTCGCGACACTCAAGTTTCGCGAAATGTGCTCGTTCACACGTACCGCTTCACGTGCAACAACGATGACGTTTAGACTCGCGAAAATAGTTTCGGTGTTGACCATGATGTGGCGCTCCGAATCAGATCGCTATTTATCTGGGGACCTGCTTTGCGCATTTTATGCAGTCAATTCTCTTTAATTTTTTTTCTCACATACTGCACTACTTGGAGCGATTTCGCATGTGCGCAAAGCCGATTGAGGCGGACACCTTTACGTGCAGGACATGTGCCGGCGCCGAGCCCGTACGCAGCCAATCCACCTCTTTACGAAATCACCGGTTCAAGAGTTTTTGGTAGAGAACGCGCGTCCACACCACGAGCGCTCTCACGAGATCTCGCTTGAAAGCATGCCATGGCCGCTCGTGAATCCATGGAACGCGAACATGTGTTTTCATACCAGAAACTCTGGAACCATGATTTCGAAAGAGGTGGATTCATTGCCAAAGCTCCTATCAATGCACATGGTATCCACCTCTTTAAGAAATCACCGCTTCAAGATTTTTTGGTAGAGAACGCGCGTGCACACCACGAGCGCTCTCACGAGATCTCGCTTGAAAGCATGCCATGGCCGCTCGTGAATCCATGGAACGCAAACATGTGTTTTCATACCAGAAACTCTGGAACTATGATTTCGAAAGAGGTGGATTCATAGAAACGCTACGTGCTCAATCTGGTTACTTCTCGGCGCCCATGTCTGCCCCGATTTTACTGTGCACTGTTTCAGAGAGCGCAAATGGTTTCACGTTCGCTTGTAAACAAAGCAAACTTGGTTTCAGTTTACTCGATGGTCTCTTATAGGAGGTATTCACTGGCCGCCATATTTGAGGTCACTGTTTAGAGCGCATGCTCAGAACTTGCTCGCATTAATAGGCTGCCAAGACCGGCAATCTTGGTGGTGCGGAATGCACGTGGCGAAAGAACTGTGGAAGCTCGCCGTCAGCACGCGCTCTGCAGCCGAGCACACAGCTATGGCCGCCAGTGAATACTCCCTATACCCTTGTTACACGGGCGCACTTAACTGCAGTTACGCTAAGCCACAGTTAGCGCACAATACTTGCGGACAACATTCTGCGGCTATGCAGTCAAAGCTATTGGCGAACGTGCGCTTGAGCATTTTGAGCACCCATCAAAGCAGTGCACACGCGCTCTTCACTTCTTCTGAAATAGCTGTCTGAGAGTATAGTGCGGTAACTGTGGTGCCACGTAACAGCAGTTAAAGCTGAGTTAACCACGGTTGAGGGTGCCCGTGTAACAGGGGTATTATCCAGCGGTATCGTCACGACAACAACGCTATGAGCACTATTCTAATCTCGCCAACTCCCGCTAATTGTCTTCGTCCATCGCTGGATTTTTTTTCCGATATGCTACTCACTTTTCCTTCAGTGGTGCTTGACGTGCTTGCGGAAGCGCCGGCAGTATCCACCGTTCGTGGTTTCGGTTTTTTCGGATTTGGCTCGGCTACAACACCGGCAGTGAAGTGGTCTTCTCAAACAGCTCGCTCCCCCCTCAAAGGCCACGTGAGAGCGTTTCTCAGCGGCCATGGCGGCGCCCTCAGAGTGATTGACAGGACTCGGCAAAGTTTCAGCAAAAGCTCGCTCCAGAAGCGAGGTGTGCGCGCAACTTTTTTTAGATGCGCGCGTCCTTTTCGGACTCGTTCAGACGGCGCAACCATTTCGCGAAACTATACATTTCGCGACACTAGATGCGCGAGAAAAATGCATCGTGTGAACAGGCCTTTAGTCAGCTCTGAGGACATCTGGTGTCTTCATTGGAGATGAAAGATAGTGCAGTATACCGCTGCCTATCTGACGTCTTTAGCGTGTGACGCAATACTGATACATGACAGCAAGCCGGTACGCAGAGCCGTATATTAGGAGAGTTTGGACAATAGGCGGAGCAAAGGCCGCCGCCAGCGCCGAATATTCCCCCCACGCTTAGAGCGTAAACTAAATTTGTGACACAGCGTCAACCAATCAGGAGACCTCTACTCCATCTCACAAATGTCGACAGTGAAGACAAAGGCACAGGCGCGTGAGCCTAGCTCAGCGAACCGCTATTGTTTGTACGAGACCTCGTGCATAGGAGGCACTTTCCAAAGCCACGCGCTCGTGCCCATGCCTTTGTCTGCACTGCTAGAACAGCGTCCTGAGACTGGCTGAAAGAAAGCAGTGCAAAGGGTGGGGTGCGCGAGCGTCTTGAGACGCGGAGTTCCGCTCGGCACGGCTCAAATTATACTACGTTTCACTTTACCTGCGAGCGAAGTCAAAGCTAGAAGCGCGAGACCAGCGCTTTTTGCATTTCTCCCCAGCTCGCGCGCTCGAGCAAAGCCTGAACGCACGGAGCTTCCGTGCTCGCGCTTCAAGTTTTGCCTTCGCTCGCACATAAGGTGAAACGAAGTATAGTCGTGGCACAAATTTAGAGCACGCGACCACCGCTAGGGGCTGTTTCGCGGACTGTGGTTGGCCCGAGATGCTCGCCTATTCAAACCAATGTATGGCCAAACTCTCTCAATAAACGGCTCTGCCGGTACGATGCTCATCCAGATTGAAACGGACAGAGGCGGTGGATTGAATCCACGAGCAACGAGACATCGCGGTCGCATTCGAGCTCGAGAGAAAAACAACAGCAACAGCAAGAAAATCTCCGGTTTGAGGCTCTTCGTACTATAGACCTTTCCAATGTTTACAAAATCACAGTCCAGCTTGCGATCTTCACAGCCCAGCACGTGCGTGTTCGTCGTTTCGGAAAGCGAGGAAAGCACGCGCCATACGCACGAACACTCAAGATGGCACCGGCCACACGCTCTTTTTTGGAGCCCCGAGTGGTGCCCCGTGAGTGCAAGCACGTGCAGCTTGCTCGGGAACATAGCTTTCGCAAGCTTGAAATTGCACGGGCGTGTCCGCCCGAGCAGAGACATGGCGTCGGCCAGTGTCCTTGCTTGCAATTGTGTATACCTCGTTTCACATTATCTGTGAGCGAAGCCAAAGCTATAAGCGCGAGACCAGCGCTTTTTGCGTTTCTCCCCAGCTCGCGCGCTCGAGCAAAGCCTGAACGCACGGAACTTTCGCGCTCGCGCTTTCAGCTTTGCCTTCGCTCGCACATAAGGTGAAACTTAGGTGAAACGAAGTATAGACAATTGCAAGAATCGCGTCTCACTGGTGTCCCATGAATGCAAACACGTGCAGCGTGCGCGTGAACGTAGCTTTGGCAAGCTTGTAATTGCGCGCACTTGCCCCCACGAGCACAGACATGGCGTCGGCCAGATGCCGTGCTTGCAATCGTCTTATAGTAGAGAGTTTTAGTAGATCGTGTTTTCAGGCCACGCTACTCGTAGCGGGAGCTCGCGCTGCCACTTCGATGCATGCTCTGAAGCGCGCGCTCGTAGCGGTAGCGGGCCTTTGAAAACGATCTACTAAAACTCCCTAGTGTCGCCGTCTCGTTTAACAAATTGAAAATAAAATTACTATAGACGCTTTACAGCAGCTGTGCATGGGCGCCGCCATAACTGACCTTCAGTTTTTGTTCCCTCTTATTCCGTTCGCTTGACTTCATCATTTCCACAGCAGGACAGGTTATTGCCATTTTAAGTGTTACTGTGTGCTTCCCCCCAGCATAGGCCGTTGTGGAGACTCGTCAACGCCCGCTTCAGTGGCTTGGCATCTCGGTAAGACAAGAGAAGGGCGGCTATGGCGGCTCAATCTGGCGCGTGTGTAAAGCGTCTATAGTTCGTCACCCTATACTTCGTCTCACCTTAGTATGGACTATTGTTAGCCGCGCGTGCTAAAAGCGCGAGCTAGTCGCTTTGAATGAAGCCGCGGCGGCTGCACGAGCGCTCGTGCAGCAAGTGCTCTAGTCAAGGCACTCAAGACTGGCCGCTCGCGCTAGCACAGCCTTCGCGGTTAGTCCATGCTAGGGTGAGACGAAGTATAACATGGACTAACCGCGAAGGCTGTGCTAGCGCGAGCGGCCAGCCTTGACTGCCTTGAAGAGCACTTGCTGCTCGAGCGCTCGTGCAGCCGCCGCGGCTTCATTCAAAGCGACTAGCTGGCGCTTTTAGCACGCGCGGCTAACAATAGTCCATACTAAGGTGAGACGAAGTATAGGGTGATGTTATTTACACAAATACGCAAATACAACAATATTTTGTTTTCTCGTAATGGTCTTAAAATTAAGATCAGACGCACTTCTAGTACGTACGGCCAAGCGTTTTGTCACGTTTATCTTCTAAGTAATTGTATTTTCAAAAATGCCTCAAAAGGCGCTGAAAACAGTCAAAACGGTCATATTTCTGACTTTTTTTAAAAATTTCCTGCGCTCTAAAAGAAAAATCCAAGGGCCGTAAAACCTTCATTACGTTAGCATAAGTAACCTCCAAAAGAATGAATACTATCGTGCATTCCTGAAACTCAGGTTTGCGCATTGAGTGACGAGCTGTTGAATCCCCCTTAAGTCGGACAGTGCTATAAGCGTCAATTTCCAGCAGATAACGTGTATATTTGATTTTGCAAACGTGCCATACCCGCCGTCTAGTTCAGAACCGGAAGTGGTTGGGGGCTATTCGCACAATGGCGCCACCATGTTTCAACTCACGCGAGAAAGAGCGAATAAAATGCCTGGACTGCAGCGTGGCCTTGCAAGGGCGCGGCCAGTGCCGTGTTACCTAAAGTCCCTTGATGCTTCTTTTTACAAGTAGCGACAACTAAACGAACGACGAAGCACATCCCGTAGGAACGAAATGGCGCCATTCAGTTCATTCTTCTGTTGTGCGCCGCCATTCGCTTCCTAAAACCTGCATCGTCACGCGGTCGGCGCTTCAAAGGATGTCACCAGGCACGTAGCCAGGATTTTATTTCGGGGGGGGGGGGGGGGGGGGGGGGGGGGCCGCCCATGACAAAATGCTGTATGAGGGGGAGGGCCGGGGAAGAGGAGGTCCCAGCAAAATGGAAGATTTCGGGGGGGAGGGGGCGGGCCCCATGTGCCCTCCCCCAATGTGCCCTCCCCCCTGGCTACGTGCCTGAATGTCACTATACTTAAAGTCCCTCGACCTAAACCAAACACCCGTGATTCAGTCGCTTCACGTACACGCCCTTTTTAGCGTACGGATATGACGTTGTTCAGTCTCATCCGGACGTTTTATACCGATTATGAGGCGATCGTCATGTGACTCAAGTGCGATGGCCTCTTTGAACGCTAAAGAGCGTTTAAAAACGACAAAATGCAAATACAAAATGTCAAATCTGTGAAATAAAAAAGATGGGCGAGTGACAACTGGCGGATGGAAAACAAAAGGAGAAGCGCGAGAAGATCGCGGGTCCGCTCCGGCTCCGCTCCGGCGTCAACGCATCTGCTCTCCGGCGTCAACGGAACCCGCCACGAACATACCCGGCTCAGTCTCGTTATCCTGGGCCGATCTCAAACATACCTGCCTCCGTCCACCGTGGCAAGGCATTGGACCCATCACGGTCAAGGGAACCAGCTTAACGCAAGTCACGGTTCGCTGGTGGCTATGCGTAAGACGAACGCGTTTTGAGTGACCAGTTCTTATGTCTTTTGCTCTTGGAGGATTCTTTTTTCTTTTTTTTTTCCTTTCCTTTCCTTGTTTATTGTTGTATGTTTTAAATATATGCTTATATCTGCGGCTCAGTCTCCTGATCTTTTTTTTTCATCATCCCGGACGAACCCTGACAGCCGCCATTGCCGACTTCTCTTACCGAGATGTCGGCCACTGAAGCGGGCGTTGACGAGCCTCCACAAAGGCCATATGCCGGGGAGAAGGACGTACAGTAGCACTTAAAGTGGCAGTAGCCAGTCCTGCTGTGGCAGTGATGAAGTGAAGCGAATGGAATAAGAGGAAACAAAAACTGAACGTCGGTTGTGGCGGCTTCTATGCACAGCTGCCTGAAAGCGTCTATACATAACGCGACAAAGCGCGAACAGAACATCCGCTTTATTTATAAGTCATAGTCACACTTCATGTGTCACACTGAAGCTCTGTTTTGGACGCTCCTAACCTTATAGTGCATCGGAGTTTAACATTCTGTGTCTTCAATAGACCTTTGCATCGCTTATCACCCGTGCGAAAAATGCTGAGTCACTGAGCTGTGGACGCATGCGCAGGGTCCAATATAGCGCACAGCAGATCAGAAGGCGTTCACTGCCCAGCAGACAGAGATGGTAGCGCGCGGGAGGCGATTTTTGCAAAGGTCTTATCTTGTCATCTTATGTTATCTTATGTTCAAAGTTGGCTGGGCACATTCAGCCTTAATGGGGATGACTCGGAACACCAACAAATTAAAGAGCTATATGCTTCGTTTCACCGTAAGTCAAAGCACAGTTTAATACTAGAAAACACACAAACAAACGCACAGACTAAAAGCGCAAAGCCTCACAAAAAGACAGTGAACACCGTGACCAGTGGCGTACCAACTTGTTCTTGAGTGTGGGGGGGGGGGGGGGGGGGCAAGCCAGACCCCAGACCCCCCCCCCCCCCCCCCCCCCCCCCCAGGGCCGGGGGGCGGTTCCCTTGGTATCTCTTGGGCGTCGCCGAACAGTGTTTGCCCTGCCCGGTGGCGGGAGTTTCCGGGGTGGCAAAACACGTGCCTTGAGCCCCCCCCCCCCCCCCCCCCTCTGAGAACTGGAGGCAAGCGCCCCCCTTGCCCCCCCCCCCCCCCCCGGTTGGTGCGCCCATGACCGTGACATTGCGTATTTGGTGCTGCTTGATGGCCAGAAATTCTTGGTGATGAAGGCGTACGCACATGTGCCTTTCTGAGCTGTCTGTCATCTCATCGGAATTACACGCCAATGCGTGTAAAAAAAAAAAAAAAAAAAGAATGAAAGTTGCGAGATTGAAAAGAGAAACGTTTATTTCACTGTCGCAAACGATACAAAGATCAAGGCCACGAATAAGTGATGATATGTACGGATTACCGCGAAGCATTGCCAATTTAAAAGTTACGCACAAAAAAAAAGAAAAAAAGGGGGTGAGCTTTTTTGGGTGGGTTCGTGGGTGACTCCCAGCGTGGATAAAAACGACAGCGGGAGAGTAATCGCGCAGTCTCGTATCTAAAATACCGTAAAGGTGCAGGCGATCGCGCTGGGGAATATTAACCATGTTGGATTAACCTGAGACTGGGGTAGAGAAGAAACATCAAAACGTAGAAGGAACAGAAAATGGACAGGTTAATCCAACTCATAATTCATTAATGTAACAACTGCATGGCGCTCTGGTCGTAGACTGAAATCATACACAAAGAGAGGAACGATGTAAAGAGAGTAAGTACAGGGTGTCACAAAAGAAAATTTACACGGTCTCTTTTACCGCAAAAATAAACTACGCCTCGCCGAACGCTCATTCTCCGCCCAAAGGTAGCGCTAGAGGTCACGACCAGATGCCAAAGTTTCAGCCCGATCCGATAACTTATAATCAAAAAGTTATAAGGGATTTTCTGAATATTTCAATGGGAAAATGGCGGCCGACGGAGTTTTCGAACACATGGGGCTCTATCATGGGCGTACCAACCGGGGGGGCAAGGGGGGCGCTTGCCCCCCCCCCCCCAGTTCTCAGAGTGGGGGGGCAAGGAATGTGTTTTGCCCCCCCCCCCCCCCCCCCCCCCCTGAAACAGCCGCCACTGGGCAGGGCAAGCTTTGGCCGGCGGCGCCGAAGGAATACCAAGGGCACCGCCCCCGACCCGCGGGGGCATATTTTTAACGCGCAGGCGATACAAACCCTAGCAATGGCACTCACGCCGGATTGGCTGGTTCGTGGAGATAGGCGCTGCCGCCGTCAACACAGGCTGCGGTTACAATGCGAGTTTCCGAAGCGGTAGCGTAACTTAGTGGTAAGATGTCTGCCTCATACGTATCAGACCCGGGATCTATCCATGATGTGGGCTTACTTCTTTTATGTTTTTTCCTCGAACATTTTGTTTTGTCGAGGAATTTGGCGATATTTCTGACATTTCTTTTTTACGATTAACACTGAAAAAGACGAATGTTGTTGACGAAACATCGCTGAACTAAATTGTATGTGACTATTCACGGAGGTGCATGGGGGACAGCGGGGCTTGGTTTGCCGTTTGGACGCCGCAAAGCGGCGTGTATGGAGGGGGGGGGGGGGGGGGGGGGGGGGGGCTAAGTGGGTTAATAGTTTTGTAATTAGAAGCCGCACACTGTCGCGGCCAAGCGGCGTGAACGCACGCGCGGTGGTGGGTTAACGAGCTTCGAGTGATACAGGCGCCGTCCGAATCCGAAATTTAAGTTCCCGCGCGTTGCCGAGCAGCCAATCCAGCGTGAGCGTCGTTGCTATACTTCGTTTCAGCTTCGGTTCGAGCGCGGCCGATGTTATGAGCCAAAGGGCCAATCAAACAACGAAAGAGGCACAACGTCATAGCGTGCTCTCTGCAGTTGATAGGACCAGCCGGTATTCGCCGTCTCTCTGTGCGTGCTCCTCCGCCGGCTAGTCCTAATAAGCGCAGATAGCACGCCATGACGCTGCGCTTTTTGTGCTGTTTGATTGGCCCGTCGGCTCATAACATTGGCCGTGCTCGGACCGAAGCTGAAATGAAGTATAGAGGGTCTATCGCCTGCGCCGTAAAAGGAGCCAGTGGCCAAAGCGTCCGGTGCGCATACACAATTGGCCCCCTCCTCCCCCCTCCTGCTCCCCTCGTTTACAACGCCTGCACACACACACGCCGTAAAAGTTAGTGATATGGACCGAACCTGCCGAACTTCAGATTCGGCAAAGTTCCGCACATGGCGAAATTTTGTAGGAAAGTTCGGCAAAGATTTGGCAAAAATTTGGCAAATGTCTGCGCACGCGCACGAACGCGACGGGCCATGGATCACAAATGGACGCCACGCAGTCGCGTTGTCACCATCGCACAGTTTAGTACATCCAGCGGTTGCGGCGAGGTGTGGGTAGGCGACACAGTAACTGTGGGTTTGTGAGCTTTTGCGACTGCGGTTCTCTTCAATATTTTTTGCCTCAAGAACAGAAGATCGACCAGTAACTTACGCAGTCCACTGCGCAAGTGACAAATAATGCGGAGCATTCTGGATAACGTGATTTTCATTTGACTTTTCCATTGATGCAACGAGGTAGTTGGAACATTGACTGACATATGACAATGTATGGGGGCGTGACACTGTCAGGATGGCATTTTTACCGTCACTGTTCTTCCAGACGCTGTTCCTGTCAACAAGCCTCTTTCTCGGAGACGCCGTTCCAACGTCGTCATTCCCCGGAGTAAATCAGCGCCCGCGACCAGTCGACGATCATCCAACATTCCTGCCGATACTGGACGCATCGCTGCAATCCGGCTGACAACCATCGGCGACGTCGACAGCGATAACAGAGTGGCGCCTATATAAGGAGAAGCCATTCCACCAAAGTGCTAGAAAGCGTGTTATTGCCTTTTGTTTGCGCGGTTTACTCATGGTGTCATGCAACTTTGATGACCTAAGTGGTAGACAGTGCCTTTTTGCTGTCTTTTTGTCGTTTCTGGATTCTCTTTTGTCGCGCTGGAGGCTTGCTCTGGCAGGAGATATTGAGTCCAACCCTGGGCCTGACACCCGGAGCACTGACGTTCAGACAACAATCTTAGCGACCGTAAAACGTATCGAAGAAGGCCAGAGTGAAATTCTCACAGAAATAAAAAAGCTAAAAGATAAACAGAAAACCACGGATTCTAAAATGCAGCTGTTATGCGACAAAGTGAACGAAATTCAAGCCGAACTCGCCCGACTCAAAGCTCAGGATGTTCCTTCGGCTACCGAAGTTAATCCATTGTTGGAATCCCGGGTAAACGCCGTACATGCGAGATGCGACGACGCAGACAACCGGCTGCGTCGTTGTAACCTCTTGTTTTACGGAATCGCGGAAGCGCAGAATGAAACATGGGCAACGTCCGAGGCGAAGGTTCTCGAATTTTGCAAAGACCATCTCAAGCAAACAATAAATTCCGATTGTGTCGAGAGGGCCCACCGCCTCGGACGATTTTCTACAGGCAAAACTCGGCCAATAATTGTGAAATTCTCACGATTCAAGGACAAAGAGCGGGTCTTAAACTCGGGTCCACCGCTAAAGGGCACGCCTCACGCCGTGGGCGAGGATTTTTCTTTGAGCGTTCGCATTGCTAGAAGAAAGCTACTCCAATTTGCCAGGGAAAAAAACAGTGCTTTTAAACTTACGTACAACAAATTAAAGATGGATAACAGTGTATTCGTGTATAATTACCGTAAAAGTAGCGAATTACTTTTTAAGTTACTTTTATTTTTTCTATGCTAACAAGGAAGTACTTACATTGATTTTGATGCGTTAGCGAAATTCTGCTAGCCGAATTTAAAGCGGTTCTGTTTTCACAGAAATGCTGTAATACCTGGTTCTGCTTCTGCATGCTTAATTTGTGTGTACTTCTTTTTAGTGAATTACGTACTGCGGATGTATCATTTCTACTTTGAGGTTTAGCACTGCCTGAGCTTGATTTTGCATACAGTGTTTGATTGCTTACAGTGTTGCGTAAAGTACGTCTAAAAACTACATGGAAGTACAAAGTAAATGGGAGGTTATGTACTTCAAGTAAAGTAGTAAGTACACCGGGTGCATCAATGTACTTGAAGTAAAGTACATTGCACCCGAAGTACTTTTTTAACACACTTTTAACTTAGTAAGTACACCGGGTGCAATGTACTTGAAGTAAAATACATTGCAAGTAGAAGTACTTTTTAACACTCTTTCAGAATGCCCTTTTTATTCCCTATGCAGCGTTTTTTTTTTTTTTTATTTAACTGGCCGGTATGCACTGCTTTAAGGGAAATGGGAGGTGCATCAGCTTTTTTCGAAAAGGGAGGCAAAAACGGAGGTGCATCAGTTTTTTTGTTTTTTTTTGGAAATGGCTGCAACTAATACGCCATAGAATAATGGCTTTATTCTCGCTGACGAACCATTTAACACAATAAACTTATAAGGCCCTTATTTGTATCGGTCTTATAGCCGGCATTACTTCACTCAGAGAAATGACCAAATGACGTCTCGAAAGACAGCACAACTATGCAGGAGCACCAGATGAACTTCAGAGCGGGTGCTGCACTTTGTTACTTCCTTTGAGTGAGGATGTAGTGTGTATACCTCCTGTTGTGGGCAAGAATTCTTACATCGGGGAGAAGCGGGGACAAGCCCTTTTTTCAAATGCGTCAAGTCTCCTTGAGCTTCGGGATACAAAGAAACGCCCGTCTTCGGCGCTAATCCCACAGTTACTCGGTCTTTCTTGCGTCGTGTCTGTTCGCTCCCCGCGCCTCTTAGCAGTGTTTTTGCAGTGGGGGGCTCGTTAAAATTTTGGGGGGTTTTGGACTATCCAAATCACTTTCTTCCCCCCCCCCCCCCCTTTTTTCTACGCCACATGCTTCCCCCGCTGCAAATATCAGCTGATCTTCCAGCATCTTATCTCTGTTGATCGGCAAAACAACCACTAAAATTCGAAAGTAATTTGTAATTTGAGTAGAAGTCACTCAGAAAAGTAGTTAAAGTAAACTGCTAATTACCAAAATGGAAATGTAATTGAAAGTTACTAAACTACCCAGAAAAGCAGTTAAACTACAGTAACTTGAGTAAAGTAGTTGAACTACGTAAGTAAAAGTCTGGCTGGCAGGCGCTCTGCGTGAGGGTTTTCACCTATCTGCCTAGCCCCGCACACCACCACATACGGGCCCCTTCCAGTATGTGCAAATAAAATTATTATTATTATTATTATTATTATTATTATTATTATTATTATTATTATTATTATTATAACAATCCTGTTTTCGACTCAAAAGTAGTTTGTTCCAAAACAGAATAATATTGCTTTTTAGTTGGCGTTATTTCGCGATTTTCATGTATCTGTATAAAACTAAACACAGAACCATCATGCTCGACGTTGCACATCCGACATTCCCAACTCTCCCCAAATTCCTAAACGTCCGTGTGTGTCTTAACACCAGAAACCGGGATTTTAAAGGTTAAAAACGGAATGTTGCGAATATGGAATGCACACTTTCATGCAAAGCTGACGTCATGTGACTCAAATCGAAAATCATGCATATTTACAATATTGTTATCTCTTCTGGTGAAGGCTCCGCAACCGTTGCATTCGTTTTCGCGAACGAAACGGTGACTCCCAGAAAAAGTAAGAACGCAGTGATTGCCTTTATTTTAACAATGTAAACACACTTGCAGGCGTGCGCTGATGAAGCATCAAAATCAAAACTCTCATAGCGTGATTCGTGACTGTGCCGGCTACTACCCAACCTCGATGTCACGCCACTTTCTGCAAGCAAACACTAAAATTGCCAGTAAACACACAAAAGCGACATCGATACAATTATCTTGTAGAATATCACCTTATTTAGTCATAAGCGTGTCAATAGGCACTACATGTTGTATTTAAGAAAAAAAAAACGTAAACCTTTTTTCTTTGTCAGAAAAAAACTAAATATCAGAA